>QEPC01000823.1:786572-812579 GCA_003113815.1 Sphenodon punctatus | reverse complement strand
CCATTATCGGATACCGGATTTTACCGGTTTCCCGCCCCTAGTAGCCAGGAATGTGTATGGAGCTTTCCTTAAAATCACAACATTCAATTGCTTCTGAAATTGGTCTCCTTTATTCAATATATTTTAGATTTGTAACACATAGTGCCCTCCATTGGTGGTGCAATCTCCCTACGTTTCATCAGAATTGAATAAGAAATAAAACAATATAGCCATAAATACTTTTTTCATTTCCCCCCCATTATTTAAAAAATAAACTGATTTCATTTTTGTTTTCATTATTATTATTTTTCATTTTTGTTGTTACAATAACAAAAATGAAAATCACAATTTTCATTATCGTAATAACAAAAATGAAATGCACACCCCCTACTACAAATCCACATGGCAATCTTTTCCCTCTTCACATTCCTCTGCCCTTCTACTCCAGCTCAACACACTTTCCCATCCTTAAGTAACCCCTCAAACTTCCTCTCTCCACTTACATGTCTCTTCTATCAATATGTCCCATGCCTCTGCATTTCTTTCTTCTTCTGTAATTCTCCATGTATATATTGTATATATCATGGCTGGGGAGCCCTTTTCCTCCCATGCGGGCCATTTTGAAAATTAGTACAAACTCCACAGGCAAAATAGAGAGGAGGAGTCTGTGGCAGGGTGTAGCCTAACTGAGATGATGGCCCTTTAAGGGACTTAGCACCTGTAAGGACAAAAGTGCTACTTGAGGCCAAGGCGCTGAGAGAAATGAAGGACCATGCTTGATTGCATCCCACTTGAGCTTGGGCATGGCTGAGCCAGCCCAAGGCCTAAGCTGAGAGCTTGGTGAGAAGAGAGAACTGTGAGAGGGAAGTTGTTGAGCTGAGAGCTCAGTGGAAGCAGAGGGAACAGAGCTTAAGGGTAGCTCCAAAGAGACGGTGAGTACTGAAGATTACCAGAGACAGTATAGATATAAGGTGTTGGGACACTGTACATATGGAATAAAAGAGACACTTGAGTGGATATTCCCCTGCAGAGAGTGACTTATTGGCCTCCCTGCATCCTGTGAGGAGGCACACCAGGCACCCTTGGCCCTGCTACAGGGGCACTTAAAATGGGTTTACACAAGGTGGGGAATGGTAGGGGAGGGCACAGATCATGGGTCCATGCCATGAATCTATCCCCTGTCCTTGAGTTAGGGTTACCAGGTTTTGGAGACCTCAAAGAGGGACACGCACATGCTCCATGCCCCACTACACTGATTTGTATAAATATGTATAAATTAACATTAATTAACATAAATGAACTACTCACACAGGGCTACTATCCAGTCCCCTATTCCACCTCCAAACTTAAACACAGCTCTCTCCCCACACCCACAGATGGAACAGACACACCAGTGCTTGTTGTGCGCTCTCGCACATGCACTCTCTCTCTCTCTCTCTCTCACACACACACACACACACACACACACACACACACACACACGTATGTTCTCATGCACACTGGTTCTATGGTGTAGGCTATTCCATTATGCTACCTCTCAGAGCATGGAAGCAAGAGCCAATCCTCAACAGAGTATTGTGAGGTAGCCAGTGGAGATAGAGTGAATGGGTGGCATTTTTGTCCACATACTATTCTTCAGGCATAGTTACTCTCCTCACTGCCTCATGGCATAGCAAGGGGAAGCTGCTTATGAAGTACTATATCCCTAATCCCTTACATCACATCTTAATGATCCAGTGCTGCAGCTACTGTGTAGTACAGCACATCCGAACAGCTCTATTCTCTGTGAGGGCTCCAGCACTAATACCCATCTGCCACTGGGCAAGTGTCAGCAGTACAGAACAGAACCCACCCAGAGAACCATAAGTCCAAGAGATGATTCTTGCCTGGACAACCCCCCTCCCCCTAATGGCAGATGCCATGAGGGGATTCCTCACAGCTGGTGACACACTGGTGTCTTAGAGGCACCGTTATGGGGGTGCCTGTAACATGCTGAGCACTGCACAGAGAGAGAGAGAGAGAGAATCATCCAGTCCTTGTGTGAACTCATTTTCGACTATTAGAGGGGGGCGAGGAAGCTCAGGCCTGGTGGCCAAATCCAGCCTGTGACTAGTTTTATTTGGCCCCTTTCCTGTTCCTGGATATGACCCTGGATCCAGTTTCTACCACCAAACAAACACTGAAAAACTGAGCTCAGGGTAAGGAAGCAGAGATAAGGGATGTGACACCCATCCCTAATGTTTATGTGCCCCTTAGAGCTTGTAATAATTTACAAAGTGATCCCTGGATCTTGGGTGGGTCTGAATCCCATCCCTGTCAGACATTTAGGAGTGGGGTTCCCAGATACTGTCCCACTGTGCCTCTTCATTTCCATGTGGGGGGATTAGGGGAGGGGTGTGTGTTGGTGCTGCCCTTTTAGTGTATTTTTAGTATATTTTTAGTATTTGAATTAATTTTAAATTGTGAATTGTTGACTGTGTAAGAGAGTTGTCCCAAGCTGCTCTATGAGCAGGAGGGTTGCAGGATAAAAGAAAACTGGAATAAATAAATGAATAAAATAAATAATATGTTGGGCTGGGACTGCTTTGAAATCTTCCAAATCCAGATTGGTTTCCCCACACAAAGCTCTCTGGAGTTGATTTCCTGGGCTTAGCCCTATGCTCACTGCTTCCATCCTGCTGCCCAGCAGGTGGCATGCTGGGGAGTTTCTCCGTGGCAGTTGCTGCTGACAAGCTCCAGCTGGGGCACAGCTGCTGAACCCAGAGGCCAGGGACAGGAGAAAATCCAGGAGGGCTTTCTATTGCTCCAGGCTGCAGTCATTTGCCAAGCTGCAGGGAAAAGACGGATAGCTCTGCAAGTGCCGGAACCCTGACAGCTCTCTGCTGCTCCCTAGTGTCAGCTGGCATGAACTGCAAGGAAAATCACGTGGCCTGAACAGCAGCAGTCAGAGCAATCTAGGGGGTGGGATTTCAAGTGTCCCAACCCTACTGGGGGAGGGACACTTCCTCAGATCCCCCCAAAAATGAGATATCGTGCCAAAAATGGAAACCCTACCTTGAGTGCATGCCCTCATCTCCCCTCCCTTCAACTGAGCTGACTCTCAGTGCTTGAGGGTAGGTACTGGATCCACCAGCCAGATGCAGGAATTGGAAAGGGCCCAAATACAAAACAGCCCAAAGTCACATTTGATCCACAGGCCAGAGGTTCCTCACCCCTGGTATATGTATGATAGCTAACCATTGTATTTCAGTAGAGTTACACATTGAAGGAACCAATACAGCTGGGCAGATAGAATGTTGGACTTTGAAACTAGGAGCCCTGAGTTGAAATCCTAGCCTCACTGAGATAACGATGAACAAGCGAATTTATCCCAATTTGCCAATGAGTCATGATCAAGCACTTGGCCACCTTAAACTACTGAAACTGGATGACTTTTCATTCAGTCTTCATCATTGTTTCTGGGCTGTGCAGACAGAACGTATGCATGTAATTATAAGCCCTCAGCTATACTGACTCAGTCAAATGCTGTTGTGGAAGAGTACAGTGGTGGCTGGTAAAAGGCTGTTGAGGTGGGGCCACCATTAAGATTCAACACATCTCTATGCAATACACAGTGATTAAAACAGTGAATACAGATCTAAAGCCAACACAATATTGGTGGCATGCAGCACTGAGTAATATACAAAGTTCTTCTCTGTCAAAAAATCAAAAGGGGAAACCAGAAGTTGCTCCTGCAGGTCTGGTGGTAAAAAAGAAAATTGTCAAGTCAAGGGTTTTTAAGTCTGTGTTAGGAAAGAAAACATTGTATGAATATGTAATTTCTTTCACTTTTAAAATTTGCTATTTTAAAAATAAGAATCTGCACAAGAGAGAAACCCTGTACATTACAGGAGTGTGAGAAAAGCTTCATGAGAAGTTGGACACTCAGTATACATCAGAGAATGCTTAAACATGCCCTGGCTGGGAAATGCTAGGTGAACTCAGCCTTCAGTACACACCGAGAATCTACTACACAGGAGAAAGATCCTATAAATCCCCAACTGAGGAAAAAGCCAGTGTGAGTGTAACTTTTACTGTACGTCAAAGAACTCAAGCAGTTTCCTCATCATTACCCCTACCTCGGCTGCAGTTGGGAGAGAGGGGCATATGAATGGCAGAGTTTTACCTGGGAGAATGCATAGGGCACAATAGTATATTAGGAAACACTATAGTCCACCTAAAGCTTAGCTTTAAAGGATTGCTGAGGCTAACCTGCCACACCTGTGTCTCTTGATGTGCAGACACAAAAGGGATGAGGGGTGCTTGAAGGCAATGGCCTCAAGGCTGAGGCCAAAGGGTGTCACCAAAGGGTGCTGTCTGTTGGTGTGCCCTTCATGGGTGGTGTGGCTGTGGCTGTGGCTGTGGCTGTGGCCGTGGCCACGGAGCTTTGCTGTCTTGCCACTATTGTCATGCACTACTGTTGCTGTCATTGATGCTGACCTTCATGCAAGAGAAGATGCCAAACTCAAGATTCCTTTGGGGGACCACTGTTTGGATACTGGCTGCTGATTTAAGGAGCTTACATTCCTGAAGGATCTGTACTATTTGTATTGCAGTAATTACCCATGTTGTTCTATTGAAGACTGCGTCGGACACTGCTGTGCCTGCATAGAATTTGTCTTTTGAACTTATGTGCAAGAAATTTGGGGATTTTATATTATTGGTATTTACAGCACTGGTCTCTAGGACCTTTTTCACACAGACATTCTAACACTGGGTACATTTTATTATACATGTTGCAGGGCTGCAGGTGTGCTCTATGGGTGCCCTGCAACATGTATAATAAAATGTAACACCCATTTTATCAGTGTTAGTGTCTGTGTGAAACGGGCCTAGGTCTTGTAACCCATTAGCTGAGCACAGGCCCCTCTTAAAACTGCCAAACTATCTCTCAAGTCTCTTCCTAAGGCTCAATTGACAATTCCTAATTTTATATCTAAAACTCCAGAAGTTCTGTCTTCTGTGGAGAACACTGGGTATCCCATAAACCTATCACCTTCCCAGCCAGTAGGTAGGTAGGTAGGTAATATTTATTGTTAACCAAAGATTGTACAATCCATATAATACAAGCATAATACAATACACAGTACGTAACACAACGTAACACAATACATAGACAATATAATTATATATATAAAATACACAATTGGGTGATTTACACCACAAAACTTGAGACCCAGGACCCAAAATCCAGAAGCCAACCATCCTCCAGGCCACCCTGCTAACAAAAACTTCCTCCTCAAGGGATCTAACCCTATAACTCCTGGCACAATGTTGACCTGAATAGTCAAATAGCCCAACCCTTGCTATACAAACTTACTAAATCTCAATCGTAGGTAAGTTTGGCAGTATCTGGCCACCACCTTCGTGAGGGTCAAATCCACCCCTTCCAACAGCTGCCACTTTAACCTCGCTAAATCCGGGGCACCTTGTATATATTTCCCCAGCAGGGCTTGTCTAGGCCCCGCTAAAGCAGTGCATTTAAAGAAAATGTGTTCACAGGAGTCAACCTCCTGTGAGTCACATAATCCACAATTCCTCTCCAGCCAGGGAATGCCCCTATAGCGACCCTCCAGCATAGCCGAGGAGTATGCGTTAAAACGGAAGCGGGTAAAAACCCTACGCAGGTTGTAATCTAGGCTAGAGTAGAGATAACAATTGCCCCACCCCAGGGGTCTAGCCATAGGATAATCGGGGACCACTCGTTGATTAGCGTGCAGAACTCCCTCATCCTGAATCTCCTGATCCAAAATCCTTTTTTTCAAGAGGAACATAGCTCTTTTGGGACCGAGAGGTTCCAGCACCTCTCTAGAAAATCCCAGGAATCTAACCTCTTTTTCCACACAGCCACCCCACAGACTGAAAAGCCCTGCTTTCCCAGCCAGAGCTAACAGAGATCTATCCTGGGAAGGAAAGAGGGAAACTTTGATCCAGAACCTCATTAGTGCCTGCAAGGCACAAGATCTAACAGTATGGCATGCAGTCTCTTGTCTAAGTAACACCTGCAGGGTACCCCGCAGGGCCCCCAAGATGGTACCAAGGGCCTGATTCTGTATGCGCTCCATTTTAGACAAGAAAGATAAGTCCCAAACCGGGAAGGCATAAAGACTTTGGGCTAGAACTTTAAACCTAAACAGCCTCAAAGCAGGCATCACTAATCTCCCCTCCCTGGGTGAAATAGAACCCCAAGATCGCTTTTAGGGAGTTCCTTGATTGGAGCAACACGGCCTTATAGTGGGGTTTCCAACTCAATGATGAGGAGAAGATAACACCAAGATACTTAAATTCCCTTACTTGGGAAATAGGGTTACTCCCGATCCTCCACCGATGTATTTCCTTATAACCGTGACTCCTCATCACCATAACCTTGGATTTAGAAAAATTAATCTTAAGACCCTCCCTACCACAATATTCTCCGAGTCCTTGAAGAGCTCTCCTCAACCCCACCAGCGTCTGGGACAACAAAACCGTGTCGTCTGCATATAAGAGAGCCGGCACTTTCCTGGCACCAATCCTGGGGGGGTGCACTACAAGATCATTCAAAAATGGGATCATATCATTAACAAAAAGATTAAATAGAATCGGGGCCAGCAAACATCCTTGTCTGACCCCTCTAGAGACCCTCACCTTCCTTGAAAGCTGACCAGCCGGAGCAGGGCGAATAGAGATTAGATTGCCAGCGTGAATTTGGGTCAGTAGAAAAAGTAGCCGCCTGTCGATGGAAGTAGCACCTAATTTGACCCACAACCTTTCCCTACTAATTGAGTCAAATGCCATGGAGAGGTCGGCAAAGCATAAGAAGAATTTACCCTGTTTGGAGATGTAATAATTAGAGAGGCTGGCAAGAACTAGGATCTGATCTAGGGTGGCCTTCCCGCTCTGAAACCCCGCCTGTTCCATTACTATGATATCGTTCTCATCCACCCACTTAATCAATTTGTCCAACAGAAAGCGGGTATATAACTTCCCAACAACACTTAAAAGACAAATCGGGCGGTAATTCCCTGGCTGGGAAACATCGCCCTTTTTGTGTAGCGGGACCACTATCCCAGAGCGCCAAGCTTTAGGGATTTCTCCTGATGAATTAATTGCAGTAAAAAGAGGTGCCAAAAAGCTAGCCCACCAATCGGGGTTGGCTTTCAATACTTCAGGAGATACAAAGTCCCCCCCTGGGGCCTTCCCTGATTTTAACTTGCTAATAAAGACAACCACGTCATCCTTAGTGACTGGAGGCCACTCCGGAAGACACTCAGTAGGTGACAAAAGGGTCCTCCACTCTACAGGGGAAGAGAAAATTCCAGCATAGAACTCCTCCCATTGGGCAAGCGGTATTACTGAGGCTAAATTCCTACGCCAGCTAGGGCGGACCAGGCTCCAAAAGGACCTCTGGTCTTTTCTCTGGACAGCCTCCAAAAGCTGAACCCATCTCAGTTTCTGTGCCTCTAATTTTTTTGATGCAATTAGCCAGCGATAGTGCCTCCGGGAGGCCAGAAATTCCAATCTGCGGGACCGGCTAGGATTACTCTTTATTCCCCTGACTAGTCTCCTTACTTCCCTCCTCGATTCCCTACAGTCACTATCGAACCAGGGGGGAAATTTCCTCAACCCGGAGTCCGTAGTTTTAGTACGTGTCAAAAGGGGACGTAACAAGGTCATTAGTTTATCAAACATTACCAATTGGTTACCCTCAGTCTCTATTATCCTATTCACCAATTCTACGACCACAGGCTGACAAGTAAAGTCCATGAAGGCGGTCCTCACATCATCAGACCACCTCACTCGTACCAGTCCTTCCCCCTCCCCCATGGCCCCTGCCCTAACCCTGCCCTCTGCCACCCGATGGAAGAAGGGGTCCAGTAATCGTAAGGACAGTGGGAAATGGTCAGACTCATATCTAGGGGTAACACAGAATTCTACAACGTTCTGGGAGAAGTTCTCTGATAGCAAAAAGTAATCAATGACGCTAGACCCCTTCATAGAATAATACGTGAAGGCCCCCTCATTATCACCACAGAAGCATCCATTCAGGATCATTAAGCCAAACGTCACCATAAAGTCACAAAGCTGACCTGCTCCAGGACTAACAATATGATCTTTAGAGACCCGAGCATAAGGGCAATATGCAGAATCATCGAGCCTAAGGGGCTCTGTACGAAAAGCAGGGTTCCCCATTCTTGTATTGAAGTCCCCATCCAGTAATACAGGGACACTCGGGTAAAGACTACAAGCTCCTTGCAGTATTTTATAGATCCCAGGCCATAACTCGGCTGAGAGGAAAGGGGAAGAGGCAGGGGGCAGATATAAATTTCCCACCAATAATTCCAATCTGGAAGAAAGCTGACAGTAGTATAAGAAAAAATAGGACCCCAGGGAATCACAGAACTGGATTTTTGCCCTCAAATCCTGTGAGATCAATAAAGCTAGTCCACCACTAGCCCTCCCAGGGCCCTTCGAAGGGGCAGCGGCTAATGAAAAAGCCAAAAACCCTTCACACTCGATGTCGTGCAAAGCCCAGGTCTCTTGTAACAAAACAATATCATAGTTGGCCAGGAAAGGGAAAAAATCAGGGTCTAATAGGCGCTGCCTCCACCCTGCAATATTCCAACTAAGGAGTTTGAGGACACCTAGGTCCATCTCTAGATGTCATTTGTCCAACTGCTGAGTCTCTCCTGACTGCAACCCCTGAACAGCCACGCAGTCATCGCCCGGAGGCTGGAATAGGGGATCTACTGACCCCAAACTTTGGGACACCAGGCCTACTGCCAAAGGTGCCTCAACCTCCAACTCCTCCCCCCCCACCACCTCACACTCCCCAAGATCCAGGGAAAGGGGAAGGGCCCGTGTGCCACACAGGGCAGGAACCACAGCACACAGCCCCCGCCCCTCATCAAATCCTACCCTCGTACTCTCCCCCCCTCCCATCCCATTGAGGGAGGAAGAAATCGGTGGGCAGAAAGGTGAAACGGGGGCCCTAAGGATCTCTCCCTGGGCCCCCTCCCACCCAAGTGAGACACCCAACAGAGATTTGCGAGTTTTGAACACGCCCAGCTTTCTTGACAAGGACCCAAGTTTGTCCAGGAGCCCCCTCTGATGGACCTGTACCGTGGATGAAGGGGGTTTTGAATTGGCAGACTCCAATCTGGGGTCTACAACATGGTGTGAAACACCCGGTATCTGATCTATTTCCATACTCCCCCCTCCTCCCAGCCAGTCACTGAATTGGAAAATGCTATTTTGTCTAGAATTATTACAATTCAAGCTGAAGTCCATGCTATTCCCCCGTGCTAGGCCATCTGTAACTGTCAGCATGGCGCTCAGCGGAGGGAACTCTTCTCCCAAAAAGCCAGGGCCACCTTTGGGACAGGAGTCAAATGCACAGCGACCCAGTCAAACTTTTTTGGGAGGAGCTTCTGCCTGCAAGGATGCATTAAGCCCTGATAATTCCCCCCAGGAACCACTATCTTCTATAGTACAATCACTATTTCATGAGGTCTTGGAAATTAAAGATGCCTTATTTGAATTTAAAGTTTTATTAGGCAGCCTCGAGCACTCATGGATAAGCTTTTATGCATTAGAACAAGAAAAATTACTCAGCCACACTGATGGTGCTGCATTTCTTCCACCCCCAATTCCTCACCGAGACCCTCTCATTCTCGCTCTTCTCTTCTTCCCTTGCACCTATACTTAGACCATTCTCAGACAGCTCTCTCCTCCTCCCGCCCCCTCTCTCTCTCTGTGCATACCTTGTTCCAAAGCGACACCTAAAGTTTAAACCCAAGGGCTGCTTGTCTTCAAGGGCAGGGCTAATGGGCCACTCTGTAGCAGACAGACTAAAAGGCCCTGGTGCAGCATTGTGGATCAGTCCTCAAAGCCAGCAGAAGTCTAAGCAAAGGAGAAGTATCTTAGTTAAGGTACAAATCAAGTAGACATTTTGGTATTTGGAAAACAGAGACATTAGATGCCAGAATCATCATTATTAGGCATTTATATTGGCCTTTTGCTGTCCTTCCTTCAAGCTCCCAGCCCAATAAACAGAAAAAAAGGACAAAATGCTTACAACTAGAGCTGAAACAGGTATACCCATCAAATATGCACTACCCAATTTGCCATTTGCGGGTCGAGTAATAGGCACTCCCTGCACAGGATGTGACAAGTACCTGTTTGAGATTTAAAATGGGGGGGTGGGGGTGGAGAGAGAGAGTGTGTCTGTGAGTGTAAGAATGCCCACTAATCTTATAAGCCAGCTGTTAGAAAGGAGCGTGGGAAGCTGAGTCTAAAACCTAGGACTCTTGACACAGTTGTCCCAAAGCAGAGCAGCAGAGTCACACCAGAAGGGTCCTTTCAGGGCACTAACTGTAAACTCTTTATATGACCAATATACAGTGCTGATTCTCATGACCAAAGTAGATAGGAAGGAACAGCTAGCTATTGCTCTGGTGGCTCTCCTGGTAGAACTTCGGAAAGGAGTTAGAAAGGTTCCTATAGGCAAAGAAATTGTATGTAAACATCAGAGAAACCACCAGCTGGGGATTTGTTTCTAATAATAAAGCAGCTATTCCTAGTTTCACAGGTCAGGTTGCATCCTGCATCCATTAGTGTCTATATGAGTTCAGACTTTATTTTCTTAAAAAAGGTAACAGGAAGGAAACACAATGCCAGCTAGAACCCATGACCCCTGGCACAGCAACCACAAAGCTTAGCTATCCAGCCACACCACAACTAGCATTGAATAAAGCAACCATAGTGAAAGCTGTTTCCATTGGAAATGGACCATTTCCCTGTGCTTGAGTGACAAGAAAATGTACTGGCTTTTTCGCTATTTTTGCTAGTTCCTGTTGGGTAATTGCCATTGTTTGGTACTTCTGGCAGTTCTTCCTAGACAGGAGCAGCCACACACCACATAACATCCCATACATGGTGCTTATGTACCTCTCAGACCTAATTTCCCTACGCACTCCTGCATGCGCTCTCCGCTCTTCCGTTGTCCCCTCCCTCACTCTCTCTCATTTCTCCTGCTCGCCTAACCGCCTTCGACCCTTCTCCCTCATTGCCCCCCATGCCTGGAACTCCCTCCCTGCCCACATCTGCCTTGCCTCCTCCCTCCGCTCCTTCAAATCCCTCCTCAAAACCCACCTTTTCCTTGCTGCCTTTCCCAATGCCTGCTAGTCTTTCCCCTTACTCTTACTGTCTGCCCTCCTCTGCTGACTGCTGCTACCAACCTCTTTGTAACCAAGCCAAGCATACGCACCTGAGACTTCGCATCCACGTGAATGTTTGTTTGTCTTCTCCCATGTCTCTCCCACTGTCTCCTCTCCCTCTCCCTGTCCCCCCCTTTGTCTTTTAGATTGTAAGCCACAGGCAGGGACCGCGTCTAATTCTATGTTCTGTACAGCAGCAGGTCACATGACTGGCACTATATAAATGTCTAATAATAATAATAATAATAATAAATACATTTGCTTGTGTATGATTGCAAATTCACTACATAACTTTCATCATACAAAAAACTAATGGATGGAAAATACCAGAAACTAATGGACGGAAAATACTATAAACTAACAAAAATACCAAAAACTAATGGAAATAGCCAAAAATAACAAAAACTAATGAAAAAATGATGGATGGTCACAGGAGAGAAAAGCAGAATCACAGGAGCCAACAGCAGAAGCGCAGATTCAATGGATAGTAAGGAAATATCAATTAACAGTTGCAAGCACTCCCACATGGTAGGTAAGCAGAAGGTGTGATTTCTTGTTTTTATAAGTTTACTTTGAGAAACAATAGCATAGGGTTTGCCTCCTGCGTGGTGGATTCTCTGATGTTTCCATGCAGTATCTTTGGCTATAGGAGCCTTGGACCTCCAGCTTTTCTACCTCCTTTCCAAAGCACCACCAAGAGAGCTGCCAGAACAACTGCTAGCTGCTTATATCAACCTTAGTCATGAGGATGGGCACAGTATATTGGTCATATAAAGAGTATACAGCTAGTGCCTTGAAAGGACCCTTCTGGGGGTGGCTTAGCTGCTTTGCTTTGCTTTGCTTTGGGACAGCTGTGCCAATGGTCCTAAGTGCTATACTGCTTTCTGCTTGCCCAAGTCCCCTTCTAACAGTTGGCTTATAAAATTAGTGGGTACACACACACACACACACACACACACACACACACATTTCCCCCCCATTTTAAATCCAAAATGGGTAGGCGAGCACTTGTTTCCATTGCAGGTATAAGGTCAGGTACTCAAAGAGCTACCCCAAAATTCAGATATTACTTACAGGTAAGTCACTACTTGTTTCAGCTCTACAGACAACTGAAAAAACAGGGGGGGGGAATCCTTGAACTCCTGAGATTCTCAGTAACATCAGCTCTCTCAGGGAGGAGATACAGAGGCTATATCACAGCAAAGAGAAGTGCAAAGCAGAAACCTATTCAGAAATACTGTAGACCTACACAATGGGTGATTTCAGACATTACGAGATCACGCTGAACCACACTGAACCACGCTGAACCCCCCCGTGGGGCCAAAGGGCCCTGAATGTCTGAACGGCGCGCGCCAGATGTTCATCACGCTCAATACCCACCTGGGGTCAGGTTCAACCACGCTTCCCGGGCTAGCCGGGGGAAGGTCCCGGGAAGCGTGGTCAAACGAACCCCCACAGGGAACCAAGTAAAAGTAACGTCTGGACGCCAATCCCCCAGCGGAACCAAAAAAAAAGAGCCCCGGCCGGGGACGAGGCACGCAGTGTCGCTGCCAGGCAACCAGCACCAACACAAACACCGGAGGGAGATTTAAAGCGAGAGCAGCAGCAAGCAAGCGTGGCGGGATGGAGCGAGGAGGGAAGCGGAAGAGAGCGGAGGCACGAACAGCGACAGCGGCGGGACAGGAGGAGGAGGACGTGCAGCCAGGCCCAGCGATGCAGGCGGAGGGGGCACAGGTGCAGGAAGGGGGCACACGGGAGCACCCGACCAGGGAGGCGCCCCGGGAACACCAACCACAGCTGCAGCCGGGTCGCGCCGCCCCGGGGACAGCGGCCGGAACAGGCCCACAGGAGGCACCCAGGAAACGGGTAAGGGCACCCACTGGGAGGGGAACAGGGGGCACAGGGGAACCCCCTGTGGAGGGGGCCGGGGGGACCCCGGGCGGAAGGCAGGGGGGCAGGGGGACCCCGGGCGGAGGGCAGGGGGGCAGGGGGCCCCCGAGAGGGCCCACACCCTCACCCAGCAACCAACCACCCCCCTTCCCCCCCCCAGACACGAAAGTCGGCCCGGGCGGACGAGCCCCAGGAGGAGCCCGGCCCCCGGCCCCTGGAGGCGCACCCCCAGGAGGAGGTGGAGGAGGAGCAGAGGCAGGTGCAGCAGGAGCTGCACCGGGAGGAGGAACAGCAGGGGCCCAGCCGGAGGAAGGCCTATCACAGAGGGGGACAGTGGGGCCTCCAGGAGACCCGGGACTTCATACGGATCTGGGGGACCCTCGAGTACCAGGTGGAGCTCGCAATAAACCAGCGCAACGAGCATGTCTACCGGGACATCGTGCGCGACATGGAGGCGGCGGGGCACGAGCGCACTGTCAACCAGTGTCGCTCGAAGGCCAAGGAGCTCAAGAGGGGGTACAAGGCCCTCAAGGACAATAACAGCCGCTCCGGCCACGGGGCCCGCACCGCCCCCTACTACGATGCCCTGGACCGCATCCTTCACATGAAGGGCTCCATCGTTGCCCCACGCCTGGTGGGCAGCGCTGTGGTCCAGGGCAGGGAGCGGGCCGAGGTACCCCCTCCCCTCGCCGCCCGCCCGGTAGACACGAGCTCAGGGGACCCCCACCCCCAGGAGGACCACCCGGGACCCGCAGAAGCCCCAAGGCCCCCCCCCAGCAGCAGCCCGGAGACATCCCAACGCCGGGCCGGCCAGGCGGAGTCGGAGGTCGGCACCTTCACCACCCTCAGCCAGTGGTCCCAGGGGGAGCACTCCCAGGGTGAGGCGCCGGGCTCCGAAGGCTCGGAGACGGACATAGAGGGTAAGCGGGCCCCCAGGGCAGGGGGGGGCAAGACCAGGGGGCCGGTGGCAGGGGCGGGGGTGGGGGCCCTGCTGCAGGGGCCACAACCAGCCCCCTTCACCCGCTCCCCCCTCTCCCGCCCGCAGGACATGGGGAGCCCCAGGACCGGGCCAGCGAGACGGTGCAGGCCCCCGCGGAGGGCACAGGAGAGCAGGTGCCGGACCCAGGTAAGGCGGGAGGGCTGGGATGGCGGGAGGGCCCCCCGGGCGCCAGCCCAGGGGGGCCTCCGGCCTCAGTGGGGGAGGGGGGGCAGGGGGCCCCGGGACCCGACCCCGCTAGGGGACAGGGCCCTGCACTGACCCACCCGCCCATTTCCACAGGGCAGCCCCCGCGCGCGGCGCCTCCGCCGGCCGCGGCCCCAGCCCAGCGGATGCGGGAGTACCGGGCGCGGGTCCGCAGGCGCAGGGAGGAGCAAGCGGAGGACATCGTCCGCAGGGCGGAGGAACAGGGGGAGCGCATGATCGCCTCCGTGGACCGCATGGAGGCGGCCATAGAGCGGTCCATGGAGAAGGCCCTGGAGACAGACCGCCGGCTGGAGGCGGAGGTGCGCCTGGAGCGGAGGCGGGAGCGCCGGGAGCACCAGCGGCAGCAGGGGCTGCTCAGGGGCCTCCGGCAGGACATACAGGGCATGGTGCGGGAGCACAGTGCAAAGATGGACAGGTCCCACGACATTGGGACCTCCCTGCTCCTGCATGCGGGCACCATGTGTGCCTACGTGATGGCCGGCGCACCTCCGGGCGCCCTGCCCGCCCAGGTCCCCATGCCGGGCCCCTCGGCGCCCCCGGGCCCAGCCCTGCCGCCCCTGGCGCCCCCCCGGCCCCAGGGCCCTCGCATGCGCCTCCCAGTGCCCCCGGGCCTCCGGAGGGTCCAGCCCCCCCGGGGCGCGACCGGGGCACCGGGCACAGCTGCCCATCCGCCGCCCGGCCCCCTGCCGGGGCCGGGACCGGCCCAGGACACGGCAGGGGACACGGACAGTGGGGGGGAGGGGAGCTCCCAGAGCTCGGTGGGCCCAAGCGGCCGCACGAGGGGTCGGCCCAGGAAACGCGGGGGGATGGTGGGAAGGGGGGGGAGGGGGAGGGCCACATGAGGGCGGGTGGTGGACGGGGTCACGGGCACGGGGGTGGGGAGGGGGCACAGGGTGATTGTGTGAACTGTGTGGGCAATAAAGTGGTGTAAATAGACAGTTGTCCCCGGCCCGTTTGTGGGGGGGACAGGGCTGTGGGACCGCGTGTACAGGGGCATTGGCACGGAAGGGGGGGTGGGGCCCCCAGGGGCGGGAAGGCCCTCACAGCGGGCCCCCCCGGGCGATGTGGGTTGCAAGGGCGTTCCGGATCCTTTTGGCATACCGGTACTCCCGGGGGTTCCCTGCGTTCACGTACAGGGGAACAGGACCGGGGGGCCGGTGGGGCTCGGGGTACTCCAGGGCCGCCCCCTCGGTCTCGCACACATTGTGCAGAACGCAGCAGGCACCGATCACCAGGGCGGAGGTGGGGACGGTGAAGTCCAGGCGGCCAGCTATACTCCTCCAGCGCTGCTTCAGGGCCCCGAAGGCACGCTCCACCACGGTCCGGCTCGCACACAGGCGGGTATTGTATACCTGCTCCGCAGGGGTGCTCGGGACAGGGTAGACCTTCATCAGCCAGCGGGTCAGGGGGTAGGCGGGGTCCCCCAGGATGCAGGGGGGCATGGGAACCCCCTCGATCCACCTCATGCCCATGTCCGCGAAGTCCCCCCGGTACATGCGGGCATAGAAGGGGGAGATGGTCATGATCCTGGCGTCGTGACTCCGGCCGGAGTTGCCCGTGTAGATGTCTATGAAGCGGGCCCGGTGGTCCACCACCCCCTGCAGGTGCAGGGAGTAGTATCCGTGCCGGTTCACATACTCCAGGGCCTCCCCCGCGGCCGGGCGCAGGATCTCGATGTGTGTGCCGTCCACGGCTCCGATGCAGTTCGGGAAGCCCCCGGCCGCGAAGCCAGCCATCACAGCGCCCTGGTCCAGGAGCTGGATGGTCCTGTCGAGGAGCACGCCCTCCACAGCCTCGCACACATCCCGCACGATGCAGGCGACCGTGCTGAGCCCCACCCCGAAGTGCTGGGACACGGAGCGGCAGGAGTCGGGCGTTGCGAGGGCCCAGACCCCTATGGCCACCCGCTGGACCATGGGGATGGGCTCCCGCATGGAGGTGTGCTGCCGCTCCAGCCAGGGCGTGAGGAGCTCCGCTAGGCGCAGCAGGGTGGCCTTGCCCATCCGGAAGTGGGACCCCCACTCGGCCTCCCCCCAGTGGGCCTGGGCCCGCTCCCACCAGGCCTGGGGCCGCTCCGTGACCCATAGGCTCCGCGCTATGGGCATAGCCAGCAGCGCTGCCCGGCGGAGGGTCTGCGTTGCCCAGCGGAACCGCCTCGCGGCCCCTCGGAGCGCAGCGGGCCGGGTGAGGCTCCGGCAGGCGGCCAGCCACGCCCCCCAGGCCCGGCGCCGAGCCCTGAGCCGGGCACGGACTCTCCTGCGGGCCTGCTGGCCCCGGAGGCGCACGCCAGCCCGCAGGGCCAGGACATAGCGCAGGCGGACGGCCAGGTGCACCCTCTCGGTCAGGAGGCACAGCTGCTCAGTGTGGTCACGGTGCCACTCAGCCGCGAGCGCGAGGAACATCCAGTTCCCACCTGCCCTATCGCGCTCCATGGTGCTGGGGCCCCGGTGGGGGCTGGGAGCGCTTATGGCGGCCCGGTGCTGGTGGCTCCGCCCGGGGGTCGGCCTCGCGGGCCTGCGCGCGCCCTGTGCCGGTGCGTTCCGGCTGCTCCCGCCCCCAGCACCCCGGGCCCCCTCCCCTCGCTGTTTGTAGCGGGATGGCCTTGAAGGTGCGATTAGGCAGACAGAGAGCTCGCTGTTGTTCTCTGCAGCTGTGCCGGGCCCGCACCCCACGCCTCGCTCTGTTGTGCTACAATGTTGCGGTGCGGGCCCGTGTTCCCTGTCCCGGGGGCCGGGCCGAGCCTCTCCCGGCCCTGGGCAGTCTGTGTGCCCTCCGGGCTCCGTGTCCCATTCCCTGTTGTGCTGGACCATGGCTGGCTGCCCATCCATGGGGCTCCCGCTGTCCGGCCCCCAAGGGGCCCCCCATATCTGGGCCTTCCGCGAGACCATGTCTCTGTGCGACCTGTGGCACACCCCTGCCGTGCAGCTGCTCCTGGCCGGGCCGGGGAGCCGTGCAGGTGCCTACGAGAGCCTGAGCTCCGGGCTCCGTTACTTTGGCCATGTGGTGAGCGCCCGTGATTGCCGGCTGCATGCGGAGGCCCTGGGGCTGGCTCGTTTCCCCGAGGGGCGCATCCCGGAGGTGCTGTGCGCCCATGTGCCCTGGAGCGCCTCGGAGACCGTGTCAGCGCTGGTGGTGTGTGGTCTGGGCGCCTACTCGGAGTGCCTGGCCGAGGGTGGCCCTGCCTTGGCCGTGAGCTACTTCTCCTGTGTTCACGGGGCCCGTGGGTACCAGCGCACCCGTGGGGCGGCGTTCCAGCGGCTTCTGGAGCTGGGGCATCTTCCGTGGCCCCCTTCTGCTGCCTGCTGTGTGCCGGAGCCCTCCGCGGTGGAGATGTCATCCCTGTTGGCGGTGTGGGCGCGTGTGGATGTGCAGCTGGCCCTCACCATGCCCGATCCCTTCGAGGCCTACTACCTGATCGCCCACTACATGTCCTTGCAGGGGTACCGCCGGGGCATGCTGCACTGGCCCCACCTGGTCCACCGGGCGGGCCACCCGGGCCCTGGGGCCAGCGGGGCCCCCGGCAGCGGCCCGTGAGCCCCGCGTCGCTGGCCTGCCCCCCCCGGCGTGGTGCCCCCGTGTGGGCTCCCGCCCCGGCCCGGGGGGGGGCCCTGGTCCCCGCTGGCCGCTCCCGACCTGCGGACCCCACCTCGGTGAGCTCCCGCCCGCCTCGCTGCTTGCTGCTGCCCCTGGCCGTGGTCCTGGGCCCCCTCCATCCCCGTGACTCCGTGGGTGCTGCCTGAGCGTCGCTGGTGCTGCGGAGGAGCACCGCTGGACCCGGCTGCCCTGCCTGTGCCAGCCTTTGACTGTGGGGCCCCCTTCCTCCTCCTCCTGGCGCCCCTCCGCCGGCCTCGCTGTGCTTTGGGGGCCCCCAACGTGCCTTGCTCCGGGGGTCCGCCCCCCCCCCCCGAGACTGCCTCTGTTCCTGTGGGGGCACCTCCTTGGACTGGACTGGACTGGGGTGGTGTGGGGGTGGGGGTTGCTGCTGTCTGTGCCTTGCCCCGTGGTGGTGCCCCCCCCTCCCTGCCGGTGTTCCGGGTGGGGTGTTCCGGGCGCCCCTTCCCCCCTTCCCGGCCTTTCCCTGGTGTGTGTGTGTGTGTGTGTGTGTGTGTGTGTGTGCCCGGGCGTGTGGCCGTGCATTGTGCCCCGCTGCGGGACCGCTGTGTGAGCCGGCTGTCAGCCTGTTCTCGCTCTTCCCCCCTCCCTTCCCGTTTCCCTTGTGTGGGCGTTCCCTTGTGTGCCTTGTGGCTTCGTTTGCCCTCAGTCGGCCATGTCTGTGTCCCGCCCCTGCCCGGTGCCTTGTGGGGGTTTAGCGCCCGCCGGGGGTTCGGCTGCACGTCTGTTGTGCTGCCACGGGCCGCGATGGTGCGGCCCGGTTCCGGCCCGTGGTCCCGTTCCCGGCACGTCTGTTTGGGTCGTTTTCCAACCCCCGGGCGTGGTTGCGCTGTTCGCCCCCCCTGGTGGTTCGCTGTGGTGAACCGGCTGCCCGTAACGTCTGAAAGTACCCAATGTTGCATACAAAGCAAGTACTTCTGAAGTTTTCACACTGCTTCAGAAAGATTAAATAAGTAATCAGCAAGTAAAGTCTTTGCTTAAACTGTTAAATTCTGTCTGTAATTTTTTCCACTACACTCAGTCAGCCCACAAAATATTCAAATAATTTAAAACATCATTCAAAAGTTCAAAAATGTTTCAAACATCACTCATGGATGGATGACATTTCAAAAGAGTTAAGAGCAGCGACAAGAGTCACTGGAGCCCAGGGCCCTGAAATGGGGGTGTTACATTAAGAAACCACATCACACGGGGTGGGGGAGGACATTTCAAAGGCCCTTTCCGCACAAAATGCCCACGCCATGCCAACATGTGGTGGGCGCCCATGTGACCACCACGGCTAGTGGGTGGAGGTGTGTGCGTGCTCCTGCACTCCACCCACCTCCACCCACCACCCACGCACAGAGCCATTGGCCAAAACGATGATGGCTCCGTGCGTGGAGATGGGTGTGTGTCCGTCTAACAGCCACCCCCTCACCGTACACGCATCATGGCATTCCCCCATTCCCTCTGCACCATGGCCCATTTGAAAAGGGCCAAAGTGGCAACCAATACAAAGAGGCCAGGAATAATAATAAAACAAATCTTGCTTATCAAAAGTAGAAAATTCCAGTCTGTGCTGCAAGCCTCTAAACCACCCTCCAAAGTTGGATTCCCTTGTAGTGTTTTCTACTATTGGGCACTATTGGGCTACCTTAATTGGCTGGATTCCTACATAGGAATCGAGTCTGAGTCCCTCCCCCCCAACCCTTCCCCCCCTTTGGCTTTATTGAGCATGTACAATGGGGGCTATCAGGCCTGTCACCCCTACTGCACATGCTCATTTATCTCCCCCCCCATGTGACAATGCTCCTCACCACTGCTGCAGCCCTGACCCCTACTTCCCCGTGCATGTGTACAGTGGGGAGGCTTGGCTCCTCATGTCCCTGCTGCTGCTCAGTGCACATGCACATTGGCTGCCAATATGGTGATGGGGCACTGGAGAGAGCATTGCTCCTGGAATCCTAATGGGTGAGCCACTGCTGGAAGACTAGCTACTTATGGGTCAGAGGAAAATGAGAGTGTATCCAGGTATACAAATAGTCTAGCTGGGCCTAACTGACAAAGAATGCCTGCATGGATTGTTTCACCAATGGGCTTTTTAAAAAAATCTTGTTTGTTACTACAAAAATCTCATCTTTGGGAGTTGTAGGAGACAGTCAGACTAATATTATTTTTTAACTCTAGGTTCATCAGTTCAATTTAAAAAACCAAACCCCAAAGTCAACCATTGTCAACTATTGACAGACCATTCTGAAACAAGATTATGCTTTCAACATAGGCTGCTTTTGCATGGATGCCACCGCAGGGCTGGTCGGTGGAGGTGCGTGGGTGAGCACATCCACCGCACACCCAGCGGCGCTGAGCAGGGAGATGTTTACATGGACATCGCCACGGGGGGTTGTGGGGAAGAAGGGGAGGGGCTGACACACACCCATCGGGCACACACCCACCCAGGGGCAACACTGAGTAAACACCCATAACATTTACGTGGACCATCTGTACACCGAACGGAGGGAAAACTGCACCCAAAACAGTGACATTACAACATGGCTGAGCAAGGGCAAACGAAGCCGCGGAGCACAACTCCACCCCCAAGCTGTCAGTCTCCAAGCGGGCGGGGGAGGAGGGAGCTGGAATGTCAACAGATACAAGGAGCAGCCCCTGTCAAGCCTCGAGACACACACCAGACAGCCGGGCACCACGGACCCCTCAAAACCCAGACCCTGCCCTCAGACCACAGTGCACACAAGCACACAGGGAAACCCAGCAGGATGAAGGAGAAAGGGGACCCCAACCAGGGAAGGTTGTCTGGGACTGAGCACAGGCACCAGGAAGAACAGGCAAGCCCCAAAATGGGTGGGGACCACCCCACCACCCCAGCAAGGACCACCACCCACAGAACCCCCCAAGCCCCCAAACATCATGCCAGGAATGGGACAGCTGATGTGGCGGTGGCAGGTGCTAAAGCACACAGTGGAGTCAGGATCAGAGGGCACAGAGAGGAGAGGCACTGCCCGACAGACACAAACCTGCTACAACGCAGCAGCTGGCCACTAAGCATAGGGCAGGGATGCACAAGGCTCAGGATGAGTCCCACATCATGGCAGGGAAGGGGGTGCATAGAAAGCAAGGTGCACCAGGATAGGTAGCCCCCCCATGCCCCAACAAACAACAGGGAGGTGGGGACCGGACACCAGGGACAGATGGGGGGTGGGCACGGGAACCCACGCAAACAACTGAGGGGGTATGACCCAGAGGACAGGGTACCAAGGGGTCAAGCCAAAGAGGCCCCACAGATATAACGCACAACCACAGGGAGGGAGGGGACCACACAGCAACAGTCCCATGCTCTGCCAGACAACCACACCACACCAACCTGACATGGCCCACACAGAGGGGTAAAACAGAGGGAAGGAGAACACAGACACCAGGGGGAACGAAGCAAACATAACTGTAATGAGAAACTAGCTACAGCAACAGGTTAATGGCAAAGCACATTGCCAGAGCTGGAAGTGAAGCCCCCACCCCCTCAAGTATGGATGGCCATAACAGCAGCACGCCTATCATGCTGATGGCAATGTGTCCCCGTTGGAGCAATCACCCCTCCCTAAAACCACTCCAAGCCCCCCAAGCCCCGGCCCCCACAAACCACACCCAAGACTCCAGCACCAGCACCTAGAGCAGCCGGTGGAATGAACCCACTGACACAGCAAGAGAACAACGGCAGCTAAACAAGGCAAATGTTTATTGGCACAGGGACCTGTAAGATGCTATACTGGCCAAGAAGAGCAGACGCCAGGGACACAGGGGTAGTACCCTAGGGTGCATGGAATCAGTACTACTGATTCATGGGGTCTGAGGGGTTTGCAGGCAGGCCTGGCAGGAAAGCATCAGTAGTTAGACCCACAGACTGCACCACAGTAGACAGATGGAGAGGCGGATGTGTCACGCAGAGGAATAGATGCATCATGGCCATGGTGGATCTATAGTGCCATTCCATCACAGGGAGAGGGGATCCACAATGGAGGACACAGTGAAGGCACTGGGTGCTCGGGGAACATCGGCCCCTGGACAAGGCCCTCCTAGGTGGAGAGGCTCCAGCGGTAGCCACAGGCACGCATATGGGCATCCACCATAAAGCGGGGCAGGAGGAGGTGTCCCATGGCAGCAGCTGCTCTGACATTCAAACGACTCAGCACAGCTCTCAGAGCAGTCATCTCCAGCTCAGTGGGCGTCCTGGTCAGGAAGGGGCCACCGACATCAGGAGGAAGCAAGCCCAGCTCCTCACAAGGCAGTTCTGGAAATCCAACTGAGGGCATGCAAAGCCACAGGCATGCAGGAGGACACAGGCATAGCAGTTCGCAACATATGGATGACCAGCCTGGAGGGCCAAACCAAAGTCGTGACGACCAGCCACCTGGCGAGCAGTAGCAAGCTCCCAGGATTCCCATGGCAGCACAAGGGTGGGAGGATGGCTCACAGTCAGGTTGGTGTAGGGGCGTGAATCCAAGCTCCGTGGCTCGCCTCTGGCACTCAAGACCCCCAAAGGGGTGCCCCAAAGGGGTGCTCCAACAGCCACATGTAACGGGACAGGAAATTGAAGCCATCAACCATGGAAAGGGGGTCGCTCACCAACAGCTGGACATCACTGCTCTGCCACAGAGTTCCCAGCAGTATGGTGGCACACACCAGCCACTCTTCACCAGTCCAACGATCGAAGACATGCCCTGTTCCATGGCTTGGCATGGCCTGCACAAAGGCAGTGAGCTGGAGAACAACTGAAGTGGACGATGAACAGCAGTGAATGAGCTCGGATGGAGCCGATACTGTTGACACAATGGGGCATTGGGGCTGATACATCTGGGACTCACACAAGGGCCTGGCGATCTGGCCCACGGCCGCTGAAGCGTCTGTTAAAAAAGTTTGCTTCACTACAGAAT
The DNA here is from genome assembly GCA_003113815.1 of Sphenodon punctatus. NCBI lineage: Eukaryota > Metazoa > Chordata > Lepidosauria > Sphenodontia > Sphenodontidae > Sphenodon > Sphenodon punctatus. The sequence goes on along the minus strand of QEPC01000823.1, from coordinate 789,735 downwards.
CCCGAGGGATCATCTCCAAGGGAGGAGGAATGCCCATTTTAACTGGGGGGAAAATCCCAGAGGAGAGGTGATTTGACTTGGAGGAGGGCATAACATCAATAGCAGTAGACCCTTTAAACAAAACAATATCAGGTGGGACAATGGGAGAAACCTCAGCCTGAGCCAAGTCCTTAGGGTCACCAACAGTCAGAGTATCCGATGAGTTTCTCTTGGTTGCCGAGACCAAGTTGGCATCCTCCTTCAAAGTAACCGTAGTGTCCTGGGCAGCTTGCGACAGCAATGGAGAGATTCCAGGATTAGAGTAGAGATTAGCCATGTACACACCCCATAGGGAAAAAGAACAAACATACAACATAAGCGCATCAGCTATAGCTGACGTGCGAATATACATCACAATGCGTAACACTCTACCCCTAGATGGAAGATGGAAAAAACGCCTGATAAAAGAGGGCAAGAATATAAAGCCCAAGATATCAGTAATATGACGGACAATCCAAAGTTTGGAATCCCAGGGGGGAAGTTGTCCAGAAGGCAGAGGATGGACTGTAAAGACCAAAGCGTCAATTATAGAATTTAACTTCTGGTCCTTAGCAACCTTAAGGGCTGAAAGATGAGAATGAACAGGACCTTTAACTCTCCCAGTAAGATGGCTCCTCCCTGCTCCCAGCTGCTCCAATGTCCAATTAGCCCTCAGCGGCGGTGGCAGGGACCCTCTGGGAGAGGGACTCTGGGCTCTCACCCCCTGGGCAGGGGGAATGAACAGGGATGGGATGTTCCAGGTGACAGGACGTCAGGGTTCGGTGCCGGTGGACAACACGGTGAAGTTTTAACTCTCCAGGTAAGGTGGCTCCTCCCTGCTCCCAGCTGCTCCACTGTCCAATTAGCCCTCAGCGGCGGTGGCAGGGACCCTCTGGGAAGCGGGACTCCGGGCTCTCACCCCTGGGCAGGGGGAATGAACAGGGATGGGATGTTCCAGGTGACAGGACTGCTCTAATGTCAGTTGGAATATTTCTTTCTGGGAAGCATCCAAGGCTCTGTCCTGGTCTGGTCTAACACTTGTTCCCAGTCTCTTGGAAAGGAAGATGGCATACACCTTAAGGCAGGATGGGTAGAGGCAGAGCCCGTGAGTGAGTGAGTGAGTGCCAGGGAGACTCCGCAGCATACGTTGGCTGGACTTGGAGCGAGACAGAGGAGCAGCCTTTCCTGCTTGCCTGGCTGCACCCGCCCAGGGGGAACCTGCTATGTCAGTAAGTAACACGAGCGAGCTCTCTGCCCTGGCCCCTGGGGGAAGGGGCTCCGTCCACAGGGCATTCAACTCGCTGTTTCTCGTGGGAAGGGAGGTCGGCTGCTGGGCAGCAACAGTGAACAGGGCACTCCACGATGTATGCAACTTTATTGTCAAGCTACTCTTGGAGTGGGTCATCCAGCTACAGGATCCGGATGTGGTGATCCAGGGCTTTGAGACAATGGGCTTCCCTCATTGCATTTATGCTATCTCCAGCACACACATCCCGATCTTCCGCCCTCCCAACGCCAAGACTGACTACCTCAACAGGAAGCAAGCTTTCTCAGTGAACCTGCAGGCAGTTGTTGACCATCGTTGTCTGTTCACTGATGTGTACATGGGCCACTCGGGGAGAGTCACGATGCTCAGATCCTGCACTCCTTCCATTCTATGCCAGGATGTTTGATGGGGAGATAGCTCTGAATATGTACAGGATTATCCAGGGTGTTCCCATGGCACCAGTTGTTATAGGGGATCATGCCTACCCTCAAACCCCATGGCTGATGCGGTCCTATCCTATTGCCCGCACCCCCAATCAGGTGCTCTTCAGTGAGTGACTGGCCTCTGCATGGTGGAGAGGACATTCAGCCTGCTCAAGATGAGGTGGCGCCCCTTGCTGAACTGGAGCCAGTTCAACCTCCAGCACACCCCCATCCTCGTCCTGGTGACCTGTGTACTCAATAACATTTGTGAGACTGAAGGGGCTGCCTTGGACTATCCGTCTCCTGTACAGAGAGCAAACCCAGTGCCCCTGTACCAGCATGTTCAGGGTGGGGCCTTCAGTCAGATATCCGAGGACAACAAAGACGCTCTATTCAGGCTCATTGTTGCCCAACTGGCCAAGAACTGACTGTCGCATATAGAAGGCCCCCTACCTAGGGTTCCATTCCACTGTTAACCTAGCATCACTACATAGTGCACAGTGGTGGCTGACCCCCAGGCAATTTGGGGCACTGCCCCCCAAGTGCCGAGGGCCCGCCGCTGCTGTTGCAAGAAAAGAAAAAAAACACGCCGCTGCTTCTGACTCAGAAGCAGTGTCTGACAGCGCCGCAGCAGCCTCTGACTTTGCTCCAGGCTGCTGCTGCGGCGCTGTCAGTTCTTACTTCCGGGATCCACTCCTGAGGAGTGGGTCCCAGAAGGGTCAAAAAAGCTAAGCCCAACCGTGTTTTCCATTGAAAACGCAATTTGGGCGGCTGAGCTCCTCCATCCACAGCACGTATAGGACGTGCTGTGGAGGGAGGGGCTAGACTTTCCATTGCGCTCAATGGGCACAAGGAAAGCTGTCACCAGGGTGCTTGTTGAAAGCGCCCTGGCGAGATCCGTTGGGCCAGGTGCCTGAGTCAGGGAGCAGTGCGCATGCACGCTTGTCCCTGCCTCACATGCTGAACATGGCTGCCGGTGTGCTGTTGGAGAGCTCATAGCTCTCCAACTGCGCACCACCAGGCCAGCTGCTTCTCTGCCACTGCCCTTTGTCATTCCCCCCAATCTGCTGCTCAGAGCAGTAGGAGGGAGCGGGGGGGGGAGCGGCAAGGCAGGGAACGATTTTTTGTGTGTGTGTTTTAAATTTTTATTTTAAATTGCCCATGCGTCCTGCCTCCGCGGAGGAGAGCAGGACACAAGGGCAATTAAAAAACAAACATACCCTAAAGTCCCCCCCCTACCCGCCTGCAGCCTGGGATGATGGAGACCGCCGGAGCCAGCAGGTAAGATATCCCTCCCATCCCTACCCTGCATCCTCCTCCCCCCGCACCCCATCCCCATACTATAGGCTCCCCCCCTGCATCCTCCCCATAGGCTGTTTCCCCCCAACCCTGCACCCCCATAAGCTGTTTCCCCCCACCCCACACCCCCCCATAGGCTATTTCCTCCCCACCGTGC
>QEPC01000823.1:763747-785676 GCA_003113815.1 Sphenodon punctatus | reverse complement strand
TGTGCATGTAGACTGTGTTTTCTTCCATCCGATGTTAACCCTGGGAACTCCTTGCTGCTGGGTTATGCCATGCCACTGGCCTACCATCCCCATGGCTCCACCTACTGTCCCCCTGGCTCCACCTACCATTCCCCTGGCTCCATCCTTAGGCCCGCCAGCCTTACTGCCCCAGTGCCCCTCCAACATCAAAACCCACCAGCCGCCTTGATAGTGCATTCTACCCCTGTACCTGCATCTGTCTTCTTTGCTACTTAGCACAGATACCCCACTCCCCAAGGTCTGTAAGCCAGTGAGGTGCCGGTGTGGGTCCCCTGAAACCCACCCATCTGCTGATGGAATAAATTAGATATGTTTTCAGGAGAATCTCTGTAAAGAAAGGAAAAATTGACAGTACCTGGATGTGGTACAAACTTTGGGGGTGGTTTTAATTGCCTACACTTTAGTTTGCTTGACACAAGGACTAGAGTTGCCCTTTCAACATCTTTCCATGCTGAATTTTTCCATTCAGTTGAAAACATGCTGAATCCACTTTTAGAGATATGCTTTTTGCAATGTTTCCTGCAACTGCGTCATCTTACATTGTGTACACATGAGCTAAACTGACATCCATATGAATTGCTATTATTCTAATGACTTTGTGGACCTGGGAAGAGAAAATCCCCTATGGGTACAATCTTCCACTATTAAAGTCAATGGGAGTTTTGCCATTGACTTCAAACTGCACCTTGTGCACAGGTCTTATTTGCCCATGTTCACTCTACTGCTAGAGCTTTTTACCAATGCATCTATCCCTCTCTCATGAAATACGGATCTAGCGTTAATTCCATATAACAGATGAAGAGAGTTTGAATGAGTTGCCCAAGAGTACACAGAAAGTGTCGTAGAGCTGGGAACTGAACACAGATCTCCTGAAACCTGCACTAGTCCTTTAATCACCAGACCATCTTTTCCCCCCACCATAATACATTGCAGCTAATGGTCTTGTCTGCATCTGCACTTAATTAATTTTTGTGGATATGGAATTGTGAAAAGAACAGTTTCAGATTAGTGAATGGGAAATGTGTGCTAACTTCTAACGTCCTCCAGCCTATTGGCTTTTCCTCCTGTGTTATATTAAAGTTCAACATCTTGGTAAGGAAAACCCAGAGGATCCTTTGTCATTATTCAGAACAAAAGCTTATACAAGAAATAAAGATATTATCATAGCCATTGTTGCTCTTAAAGCTCAGGGCTGTCCAATTGGTGGCTCAGATGTCCGATCAGGCATAGGAACTTGAGGAGGTGGCTAAGAAGTTGGACAGGGCTGCTTTTAAGCTAAACCATCACTGTCCACCCACATGGCTCATCCAGAAAATTATGCACTGTGAATAGTGCCCCCCATGTACTGTTCTCCTGGGGATAAACCTTTGTCTGATTGAGCCCATTGGCTCCAAAACTGCAAATACTTATGTGCATTCTGAGAATACCCACACGTAATCTGACTGAAGACATCTGAGAAAAAAAATAAGAGGTGTAGTTGCAATTAAGTGCCTGTATTCTGTTCAGGCTTTCAGGATCCGACTTTAATACTTACGCATTCCTTTGTGTGTCTGCCTTTGCACATTTTCTCATTACTGGCATTGAACAAACATTTCCAGCAGGATATTAAATGCCTGAATTACCTGGACAGCGGCAAAGCTTTGAGTCACACACAATGAGAATGCACTGGTTTAGAAAGGATCTTATCAGCATAATTTAAACTCTGCATGCATCCCTACCAGTTTTTGGACTTGAAACCTCACTTTCTGGAATGCTAAATAGGGTTTCCCCTTTGCCAAGTAAAAGACAAGGGGATGAATAAGAAACAATGTAGCTGTTTGATTGGCAGTAGCTGATATAGCTGAAGGTACACCACCAGGGATCCAATGTGAAATTTATCATCTGGTACAAGAGACTGTAATTAAATCAAGTTACCTGTTGAATAAGCCACTTTTAGTGAGCGAAACATTGGCATTTAGATTATATGTCTCTAGTCATTTTTCACTGTTCATTTTCCTTTGGCCTGCTTGCTGTATTTATAATTTGTCTCTTTTCCCATCAGATTATTGCATTTGTATAACATTGCGTTTATGTATTATATATGTATTCTTAAATACATTTATAATGTATTTTGAAATCAATCGAATTGTTTCCAGTTTATTGAACCCAGGTCACTCGATGCCTCTTGATGTAGCAGTTTTCTTCATGTGGTTCACAGTGAATTATCTGGGCCACACAAAAAGACCTAGACCCTAAATTTCACGTTGGGGCCTCAAAATATATAATTCCTCCTCCAGGAAGTATGCAGTTAGGTTAAGACTCTGAGTTGTTTGGGCTAATCCTGGCGGATGTTCCGTCTTAGTAATTTTAATGTATCTACCAACTTTCAAACTACTGAAGACTAACTAATTAAGTCTCACAGGAGCACAGAATGCTAACAGAAATACCATTATTGTTACTATAACATTATACTGAGGACCCCATGAATTTGATGCTGCTGCAATTGCAACAGATTTTGCAGAATTTGGCACTTGCCCAGTTCTTTCTGAAATTGGTTCTGGTAGCAAAGAATTACATCCTGAATGGGCTAGCTAATCATTGTAGCAACAATGGGTGTTTTTACACACACATTTCTCCTGCATGTTTGCTGTTACATCCTGAATTTTCTATGTGTCTAAATCACTCACCCAGATCTTAAACATCTGGCTCTTTGAACTTCTGCATAGAACTTCTCCCAGAACTTTTGTGTGTAAAAAGTTCTCCTGGTAAACTGCTTTGATCCAGGCAGCTGTGGTCACTTGGTTTCCATGGCAGCCTGTCACGTTTACAGCTGCAGCTACTTTAGGCTGCCTCAGGGCAGTGTTTATGTGAAGAATGCATCCAGGAACTGCCTCCGGGCAGTGTGTGTGAAAAATGCATCTGAAACTTACTTGTGGACTTGTAAACCCAGAAGATTGAAAAATTCAGAACTTTAAGGTGTGTGTAAAAATACCCAGTGTGAGTTGCCAGCTTATGTTTCAGGGTCATAGTGCCTCTGCCACAGCTGCTAAAGAGGAGCAGCCCACACAAGAGCCCTTGTTGGACCAGAAATGTGGCCCAAATGCGACTACGGACATTTTTACATGAAGCCCCACTCTCCTGCACACCTGGGGGGGTTTCACCAGTGGGGGGGGCGTCCGTAGAAACGGTGCAGCGGTGGGTGGGATGGGTGTTCTACCAGTGTTCGCCCATTTGAACACCACAGGCGGTGGGTGGATGTGTGTGTGCACTCCTGATGCACACCCATCTCCACCCATTACCCACCCATCTCCACTCACAGAGCCATCAGAAAAAATGGAGGAGGCTCCCATGGGAACAGGTGCACACCCACCGTGCCAGCACACCCATCCCCTCACCCACCACTGCCCATGTTAAAAGGGCCTACATTGGGCTCAACTTGAGATTGGCCCTTATGCAGTTGGGCTCTTCTGAGGCTGGACCTGATGGAGCATTATGATGACACGGCACTCTGTAAGGGATTACATCCTCCACCCTTTCCAATGTGTCCATGACCCCATGGAGAGTCATGCTGTCTTAGCAATCCGTGAGGGGGCAGTGCATCATGTAGTTGGGGAGCATGGCACAGCCAGTGGTCAAGGAATCTCGGGAAAGACAACATGCCTGATCCAGGCTCAAGGGGACCAGTCAGGTTCAAGTCAGGCCACAGGCTTATAACGCACACATACACCTACCTAACTCTTGCTGGAAATAAAACTATACCCCCACAGGTCCTCTGAGAGATCTGTGTGGTATTTTGTGATTATTTTATTTATTTATTTTTATTTATTTCGCTACCACACACCCTCCCACTCACAGAGCAGCTTGGGGCGGCTATTTTAGAGATGACATATGCAAAATTGATGGAACTGCATCTTGGGAAACTCATTTGCATCAAGAAATTTGTACACAATAGTTAAGTTTCCTAACTTATTCTGCTTGCAGAATTTGGGGGGAAAGTGCAGAATATATGAGGCGTGTTTATATTAACCACTACAGTGAAATTTATTGCCCCCAAATAATTTGGTGAGTCAGTGGAAATGCCAGGAAGAGAAGATCAGACTCCATGTTCAGACTCAATATACTAATGACTAGAGCAGGCTTCCTCCCAGCCTTTCCTACGGCCCAGCTAACTTGCTATAGATGTGGAAAGAAGCTTGAAAAATGGGTTTGCATGTCAGTGGCAAGGACAAGTAGAACACTAATCTCCACAAAGAGCAAAGGCATATGCCTTCATGCTGTCAATATCTTTTGCAAAACCTACTGTTCTTTTCAGAAGATTTCTACATCCCGGAAAATTGCCTGACAGCTTGGAAATGTAGATTCATTGGCACCATAATGTCATTCCCAGAATTGCTGTCCTGAAGGAGAGCAGATAAAAGCAAAGGCATAATAGCATTTTTGTACTTTATCGCATTGGAATTTAATCATGGAGAACTTTTTAACAGTGTTTTATACAAACATGCCAATGAGGTACATAGAAGCAGGTCAGAAATCACATCTACTCCAATGTGCATCGTTTCTGACCTGCTTCTGACCAAGGCCCTTTTCTAACAGGCACGGGTGCGTGGGGGGATGGGTGGGCAGTGTGGTGAGTGGGCGGTGCGTGGGGGTGCGTTCCTACAGACACCCACCCATCTCTCCTGCACCTGCTGCAGCATTCAAACAGACGCCACCCCCTGCGAGGTGGGTGTGGTCTCTGTTTGAAAAGGGCCCAAGATCCCAGATTAAGGTTGACACTGTAGATCACTTTTGAAAGGTCTCCTTGCTTTTGTCTGCAGTATTGGGAGATCACCACCTTTTTGTGAGCGCCTCCTTACATGCATACAGACTTGCTTGCAAATCAACAGGCAGCACAGCATGTACCTTGTCCTTCTGGGAGGTTTTGCAGGTGGAATACTCTGTGTCTGTGTGTGTGTGTGTGTGTGTGTGTGTGTGTGTGTGTGTGTGTGTTTGCGCGTGCATGCATGCAAAATTGTCCTCTATATTAGTCTAGAGCAGGGGTAGGGAACCTCAGGCCTGGGGGGCAAATCTGGTCTGTGTTTTTTTATTTTATTTTGCTGTCTTCCAATTTCTGAATCTGGTCCATGAATCCAGCCCCTACCCTCAAATGGAGAGAGAATGAACTCAGGGAAAGGCGGCAGAAATGAAGGCATGCTCTCAAAGTTAGAGGATGTATCCATGGCATAATAAGGGTTCCCAACCCCAAGATTCATGTATCAGAATCTTCATATGCCTGAGAGCTACGTGTGCACATGTACACACATGAATACACATAGCAAACGCTCCTGCTTTGTGATTGGCTGATGGCGAGGGTGCTCTGCAAACCTGGTTGCTAGGATTCTGAAACAGCTGAAATTCTGCAACTGAGACTTTAAGAGCTCTCTGGTGAGCTCTTAAAGGACACGCACGTGAAATACAACATTGTGTTGGCTCAAAGCACAACAACTTCCCCTGCAACACATGAGGGAAGAGCCAACGCCATGGAGAACAGCAGCTTCCTGCATGTCCCCCACCCTCCAACCAGGTATGTGCACCCAGGACTCCCAGCATCTGCAGCGGCTCCACCAGCCCCTGGGCAGGAAGGGGTTATTGGCTGCTGTGACTGCATGTTTCAATGGTGTCCGTGACTGTGTGTCATGGCAAAGAGCGAGACGTTGGGTAGGGCTTGGGGAGGGGGTGTTGCCAGGTGGGGGAATGGCTGCCCATGTGAGTTGTTTGCAGGGCTGGTCCCTGGTGGTGGGAGTGCACAGAGGGTGCCTGCGTGGGCGCAGTGGCCACCCTGGGAGCTGCCAGTTAGACTCTCTCCCTACCTACTCCACACGCGTGGGTGCTCCACAGCTGTGTCACTCAGCAGCCACAAACCCCCCTCCTCAGTCCTTGCTTGTTTAAAAACAGAACTACAGATGGCCCTTGACCTGGAAGTATTTATAGGGCTTCCCTGCTGATCAGGGCAGAGATCACAGGGTCACTGGGAAGGGCAGAAGGTGTAGGTCACTCCCTCTTGGTACCAGTCTTGGTGGCTGGGAGGATCACCTGGGTTCTAGCCCTGCTGATGCCAGATCCTGACACAAGCTGAGCTCACACTTCAGTACACACCAAAGAATCCAATCCACCCTGCAGGAGAAAGGTCTACCTTTCTCTTCATCTGCATTTTGAACATTACAATATCTGAAATACACAAGCAAAATAGGCTACAACTAAAATGCATGGAAAATGCTGCAAAAACCAACAGGATTATGTAGAATCCTAAAATGCACACCATAAATGCTGCAATTGGTCCCTGGGAGGGAAAAAAATCCCCACTTCTGATATAGCACTTTCAGTCCTTCCTATAAGCTGAAAGCTCCCAGATCAGTGACAAAGAGAAAAAAAATACATGGAAAAGTCCTTAAGATCCCAAATTTGAAGTAGAGCGGGGCGGCACAATTCAAAGTGCCTATGCGGCTATTTCCTCCTTCTTCAAAAATACTAAAACCAAACAAAGCTGCGTGCAAAATCAGAAAGTATTTTCTAAGTGTCCTTAGCCACCAAACAACTTTGTCACCAAATAGATTCTTTGGAAAAGCTTCTGTATTTTGTCTGTGATTTTTTTCACTATGGCCATTTTTACATGGATGCCCCCCCGCTCTGTGTTCAGGCAGGTGTGCAGGGAGGGGAGCATCTGTATGTATGGCTGGTGGAAGGGGGATGGGTGTCCACTCAGTGTTCACCCATGTGGACACCGAGCGGGATGTGTGGGGTGCGTGCATGTTCCCGCGCAACACCCACCTCCACCCACTGCACACCCACCTCCACCCACATCCATCCATGGAACCCTCCGGAAAACTGGAAGAGGCTCCATGGGTGGAGGTGGAGGTGTGTTCGTGTAAATGGACACACACCCACCACAACTAAACACCCATCCCCCCACCTCCATCTGTGTAAAAAGGGCCTATGAGCCCACCAAAATATCCCAACCAATTTGAACATTCAAAATTCAACTTTCTCAAGCATCAAATCACACAGGAAGAGGGACAAAATTCAAAGCATCTCTCACAAGAAAATGCAACACTATAAGACAGTATAAGGTCAAGTGAAAAACTAATATATTTGAAGTGTTCACACTGCATTAATTAATTATTTATTATTTATTATTATTTAAGTATTTATATAGCACCAGCAATGTACCTGGCACTTTACAACTGTAGACAGTCTGTTTACAAAATAGACAGGGTCCCTGCCATGGGGGGGCGGGGGGAGAGGGGGCTTACAATCTAAGAAAGACATTCCACTACTGCACTCAGACTCTTTTCAAATGTGTGTGTGGAATTGGTGTGTGTGTGCTGCAACATGGGCACTGTGGGGGGCTGGTGCATATGGGTGCACACCAATCCCCCCACATCCCCACACATGGAGCAATTGCCATTTTGGCCAATTGCTCCATGCATGGGTGATGGTGGAGGTGGGTGGGTATGCGTGTTTCATGGGAGCATGCATACACATGCACCCACTCATCATGACATTCACACGGAAGGCACCCACTCATGTCCACTGCGTGGGCATGCATGGGTGTGTCTCATGGAAAAAGGGCCTCAGTCTATGCACAATATATCCACTCTAAATATCCAGCTGTTGAAAATAGACATCGTCCCAAACCCAGGGGGCTTAGATAATGTCTAAGAAAGACATTATCCACTCCAAATATCCAATATCTAAACTACATATAAACACAAATTATTTTTAAAATCTAAGAGAAAAATATATTTTTAAATATATTTGGTCAATGCACAAACCAATTAAAAAAACAACCAACTTCCACAATATATTTAAAACACCAAAACAAACAAGACTCACCCAAACCCTAAAAAATAAAATTTAAAAATTCCAATAATATATTTAAAATACCAAAACAAACAAAATACCTGCAAAACCTAAAAAATAAATTTCAAAAAATTCAACAATAAATTTAAAATACCATGACAAACAAAATACGCCTGAACCCTAAAAAATAAATTTAAAACATCCAAAAATATATTTAAAATACAAAAACAAACAAAATTACCTCAAATTCTAAAAAATACATTTAAAAAAGAATTTGAAATTTATTTATTTAAATGTTTATCCCTCCCTTCCCTAAAAAAGACTCACAGAGGCTCACTAATATATATATATATATATAGAGAGAGAGAGAGAGAGAGAAACAGTCCATAAAAACAGTAAAATACATTTAAAAAAACCCCAACCTACTTCCAATCTCCCAAAAAACCCACCCAATACCACCTCCCCATTTCTCACATCCAACTCCCCCCTCAACCATAGCCCAAGCCCCCCTCCCCTTTCCCTGCCCTACAAATGCGTTTAGAAACAGAAATGTCTTACATCACCTCTGAAAGATGCTTAGGCTGAGGCTAAATCGAACCTCCAGGGAAAGGGAGTTTCATAAAATTGGGGCAGCAGCAAACGCCTCCCTGCGAGCCCTCACCATACAAACAAGGCTAGCAGATGGTCCCCACAGGGAAGCACTCCCAGCTGATTGCAGGGGCTGCAATATGGCATGGTAGGACAGGCGGTTTCTCAGATATGTGGGACCCAAACCCTTTAGCGCTTTAAAGGTCAAAACGAGCACCTTGAATTATGTCCAGAAAGCTATAGGAAGCCAGTGCAGACTACAGAGCAATGGTATAATGTGCTCCCAGCATCCCACCCTTGAAAGGAAGCGAGCCGTTGCATTCTGCAACAGCTGCAGCTTTAAAACAGTTATCAAGGGAAGCCCCCTGTAGAGCATGTTGCAGTAATCTAGCCTCGAGGTGCTGAAAGCAAGAATGACAGTGGACAGATCTGAAAATAAAAATAAATAAATAAAAACATTAAAAAATAATTTTAAAATAGAAAAACAAGCTAAAAAAAGATTATTCACCCCCAAAAGGTGAATTAATCTCTGCAACATCCTGTGAACTGGACCAAATAATCTGCTCTCCCCCACCCCTGGTAAAGAGGAGAGGGGGGAAGAGAGAGCTCCCAAGGCTCCCATCAGGGTGGCAAGGGCATCTGCAAAAGATGCCCTAAACTGCCCCAAAAGCTATTCTGATTGTCTGAATGCCTCCATAGGAACCCATCCTGGGAGTCCCAAGCCCCAATCCCACCCCAGTCCCCTGGAGAGCATGCTTCCCCAGGACGGTGCCCGGAGCATGCTCACTGGGGGGATTGTGGGAGTGACTCCTCATAGACTCCCCCTTCCCTTCTGCCTCTGGATCGCCGCAGGGAGCAGGAGGGAGGGAGGAAGAGGAGGTGGAGCTGGTGTCCTCCCCTCCCTGCATAGGTCCTGGGCCACATGGGGAGGCTGTCCAGCCCAGCCCCACTCCCAGGAGGAAGGACCCAGAGGAGACATCCCCCCCCACCTCCTTGTGTAGGTCCTGTGTGTCACACAGGGAAGCTCCCCTCCCCTGTTGGCTGCTGGCCATATGGGAGATCCTCCCTGCTACGCAGCACACAGGACGTGCACAGGGAGGCTGGGAAAGTGGGCCCAGAGCAGCCACTTGTTGGGGCTGCATGGGGGCAATGGAGCAGCCCAAGGTGCATTGGGGGGCATCTGACCTGATGTCCCCAGGGAGGATCAACCCTGTGGGAACCTCAGTCTTACTATGCACCAAAGAACCCAAACAGTTCCCTCTTTTACACCCCCACCTCAGCTGCAGCTGAGAGAGAGGAGGACATGGGAGGAGGTAAGGTATAGAATAGTTTAGGAAATACTAGAGCAGACTTAAAGCTTAGCTACTGAGCCACACTGATGGTACTGCATGTATAATTCCTATACCAGCCTTTCCTATCCCTGTTTCATAGCCAATTAAAGTCTATGGCCATTCACAGATCCCATTATTTTCAACTAGCATTCCTGTTGCCTCCATTGTTTCCAATGGGCATTCCATGTCATTCATATCAGTATGTTCCCAGAATCCTTAATTTTATAAAGCACTTATATAGCACTTCCAACTTCCCTCCTACAAGCTCCAAGACCAAGGAACAAGGGAAAATCCTTAAAACCCCCAAATTCCTAGTTTCCTTTAGATCGCGAGGAGTAGAGGACAAAATTCAAAGGGACTTGCAATAGCTTCCTCTTTCAGAAACACTGAATAAGCTATACACAGGCCCTTTTTAAACAGGCTGTGGCAGCGGGAGTAGTCTGTGGGCACACCACAGCTGGGTCGTGTGGCGGAGCTGGTGCACACAGGTGCACACTGATCCCCCTCTCCCCCACATCCCCACAAATGGAGCAACCGGTGGTTTTTTTCAATTTCTCCATGTGTGCGGGGTGGTTGGAAACCCATGCATTTTCATGAGATGCTCCCCCATGTAGATGATGGATGTCCATGCGTGGGAGCATCTCATGTAAAAAGGGCCACAGCTGTGTGGAAAACAAATATTTTGTAGTTTCCACACTACTACAAAAATAATACAAGAAGTCTGCAAGTAAAGTCTTTGGAAAAACCTCTTAAATTCTAATTTGTTCCACTGTACTAAGGTTAACTCAAAAAATATCCAGTTCCAAACCCACTTCTAAACTCAGTAAATTTACTTTAACAAGTAATCACACAGGCCGTTTTTTTTACACGGACACCCCCCGCCCCGAATCAGTGTTCAGGCGTGTGTGGGTGGGTGTCTGAGTATATGGCCAGTGGGGGGTGGGGGGATGGGTGTCTGCTTGGTGTCTGCCTGTGTGAACACTGAGTGGGATGGGTGGTGGTGCATGCATAATTCTGCGCAACACCCACCTCCACCCATCGCACACCCATCTCCACCCACCTCCACCCACGGAGCCCTCCAAAAAACTGGAGGAGGCTCTGTGGGTGGAGGTGTGTGTGTGCCTGTTTACACCACCCACCTCCATCCCTGTAAGGCCCTTTTCACACAGACACTCAAACACTGATAAAATGGGTGTTACATTTTATTATACATGCTGCAGGGCTGCAGGTGTGCTCTATGGGTGCCCTGCAACATGTATAATAAAATGTAACTCAGATTCGCCCCTTTCTCTCTGTCTCCTCAGCCAAAACCCATGGTCATCTCTCGCCTTGACTACCTCCTCCTTACTGGCCTCCCCCGCTCTCACCTGTCCCCCCTTTTCTCCATCCAAAACTCTGCTGCTAGGGTCATCCACTCAGCCCATCGCTTTGACCACGTGCAGCCTCTCCTCTCCTCGCTTCACTGGCTCCCCCTTCCTGAACGCATCCTTCACAAACTCCTGGTATTCACTTACAAATCCCTTCACAACCTGACTCCCCCTTACCTCTCAGCCCTAGTCTCCTTACACACTCCTGCACTCACTCTCCACTCCTCCTCTACCCCCTCTCTTGCTCTCCCTCATCTTCCCTGCTCCCCTAACTGCCTTCGTCCATTCTCCCTTGCTGCCCCCCGTGCCTGGAACTCCGTCCCTGCCCACATCCGCCTTGCCCCCTCCCTCCGCGCCTTCAAATCCCTCCTCAAAACCCACCTGTTCCTCGCCACCTTTCCCAACGCCTGTTAGAACTTTCCTTTCAATATTTGATGTCTGCCCTCCCAGCAGACTCCTGCGTAACCGTAACCAAGTCAAACATGTGCACCTGAGACTTTGCATCCACTTGAAAGCATGGCCACCTGTGGTACTGTCATGTTTAAAAACACCCAGATTTTCCTGGCCCCATGTCAAACCCCTTCCCCAGCTTTAACTGCATCTGTGCTGTAGGGGCAACATCTGTGCTGTAGGGGCAACATCAACATCAAGGGCCACTACAAGTGGCAAATGCACCATTAGCAACCCCCTTCTGGTATTGTTTCTTGTAAATACCAAATGTACTGCTTCTTGTAATCGATAACTCAAATTCTGTACCCTGATAACTCAACATTTTCAGTTGTGTAGAATATACCCTCCCAGCTAAAAATATCAGCATCTTTGGGTGAATTAATGATTTCTTGGCAGCACATTATCAAAATGTTATAGTATGCACACCTATTGTAAGCTCCAAGGTTACAATGGAAAACATCAGTGTCCCTATCTCCCCTCACACAAATTTGCATGTCGTACTGCTCAGGTGAGCTGTGCAGGGAATGAACATTTAACATTGCTTGAGTAAAACTTACACTGTTCAAATTATATAGCTTCTGCAAAAGTTGATCTTCTGATAAATGAAACTGGGCCATTGGGGGGAGGGTACACCACGGTGGGTGTGCAGCACATGGGCACCTGTCATACAGACACACACCCATCTCCACCCACCTCCACCGATCTCCATGCATGGAGCCATCCCTGTTTTGACCAATGGCTCCGTGTGTGGGTGATGGGTGGAGGTTGGTGGAGATGGGTGGAAGACGGGATTATGCACGCACGCACACCCACCCACCGTGGTGGTCACACGGAGCTCCCACACATGCACATGCAGGCACCCACGTGTGCATTGCATGAGTGCATCTTGTGTGAAAAGGGCCACATATATACAATCATGTTTATATTAAAGCAATTTCAGTGTTTTTAAATTCAGTCCTAGTAAGTCCTACAATTTAATATACTGGACAAGGTGAAATCCTTTATGTTCTAAATAAGGTTGCGAATTGATTAAAATTTGAGTTGATTAACTGTGTTGCTCTCAACTGATTAAGTAATACATTAAATTCCAAAATACTACATAAAACATCTGTATGCAATGCAATTCATTTTTAAAAATTAGCACTGTTTTTAACATTTAAAAATAGTTATTACATTTTTTTATTTTAAAAAATAATTTAAAAATTTTACTATCATTATGTTAATCTGAAATCAATGCACAAATCTGTTAATACTGAGTAGTCAATTAATGCTTGAAGCCCTGGTTTTGTAGTGTTAAAAGCTGTGACTGTACATAGAGAAGGGAGTTTTGCTGATGCTATCTGGGATGAGAGTCATTAAACTGAATATTTTATTATTAAGAAATAAGAAGCTCAGCAGAAAGTATTATTGGCCTCCAGTTCAGAAAACCACTTTAGCATCTGCTTGCCCCCATTCCCTATTCAGGAAAGGACTAAAGGCATATTCTTAATTTTAAGCACATGCTTAAGTACTTAGATGCTTTGCTGACTTAGGGCCAATAATTCTTTGGCAGATATACAGGCAATATTGGCTGATTGTAAAAGCAGGGCTATGCTTGTTATACTTTCATGTTCTGAATCTGTTTAGTTAAGGATGTAAAGCCCATTAAAATCAATCAAATATCCCCATTCACTTCAGTGGATTAGAGATGGAGATCTAGATAAGGATCTTTACTGAGACTGGGACCCTAAGTATATTTGAAAAGTAATCTGATTTGTCTAGATGGATATTTAAAATTACTTGCATGTGGTCTACTAGATGTTTTAAAGACTGGACCAGATCTTTCCATTTTTACCTTGTTCTTGCTCAGATGTAAGTCACAAGAAAGTCAATGATGAGTAGCAAGCATGAAAAGCAAAATTTGCCAAGGTAAGAGAAATATTAGAAATATGAATTGCTAAAAATAACATCCATATGCCATTGAAATTCAAAGGCTTGTATCAACAACAGATAATATTTAATAATTTTAAGCTACTGTGTATGTGATTTTATTTGATAGGAATGAAAATATACTCAAAATTGGTCCAAAATGAATTGCTTCTGCCATGCAATATTATATGACGCCTGCCAGATGTATTTTCTGTCTTGGGACAGTTTGTTCATTTCACTCAGATATTAGAAATGTGTTTTGACTAATAAGTCTAAATTTATTTTTTCATAGTCATTTTCTTAATGGGAGTGTTTTCCAGATGTTGCCGAGTCTAGTCGTCTGGGATCTCTTCCAATGAATGTGGAAATCTGCTGTCATAGGTTGTCACTATTGGTTTTGTCTAACACGTTGTCTAATTAGTTCATCCCAATATATTTACAGCAATATATAAGAGGTCCAATGCATCACTGAAAACAGATGTATCCTTTGTCGGGTAAGTTCAATACCTCTCTCTTTTCATATGATTTTTCTCAAAGGCTTTTAATCACTGGTTGATTATTCTTTCGTGAAGGCCTAGAATAAATGTAGGCGAGTGTACTTTCCTTTTGAAACATGAGCAACTTTTATCCAGCACCAAAGTTGATTATCTTTATATTTCTACAATAGAAGGAGACTTTAATTTCATTTAATTTATTTATTTATTTATTTATGGCCACAACCAAATCATATAAGGAGAATTGTAGAAAACAACCTGTTAGTTTATGCTTTAGCAAATCTATAGATTAATTTGTCTGATGATTTTTTATTTGGACAATAAACCCTGAAAATATGAGGTTGTTTTACCAGTAACCTTTTATTAAAGTTTGAACTCATTGTAAAGACAAAAAGTATAAATAAATGTATCCAATATATATATAACGGACCATATATATAACATATAGGTCCATTAACCAGTATATTTTATGGACCTGAATATTTATGTTAATTAATATCTATTTTACTACAAAATTTGATACCTACCCAATCAATTTTATAGCTGGAGAACTTCGACAGTAAAATTCTGAGTTAGCAAGCTAAGACTAAGTTGTGACAAGACTTTTACATGGCAATAGTGCATTCATTTAGATTTTGGTTTTTAGCTTTAACTATAAACTTAAGTTTGATATGGTGGTTTGAGTGTTGTTTAAACTGAATAATTCTTTCCTTTCAGGCAGAATGCAGCAACTGAAAATTACCATGGTGTGGAATATATATTGCATACCTCTGGTGTTATTTTCAGTGTTCTTGATACAAGAAGTTTCTTCTCAAGGTACCGTTAAAATATAAAGTCAAACAATGTTATTCAGGATATACGGGGAACAAAGAGTATTAAAAAGAAATGAGTCGCTCATTTCAAACATTTCTGAATACAAATAACAAATTTTTACAAGTTTAATTTTTATTTTGTTTTATGTTCACATGAGTTTCATAATTTCATTTGCAAAAATTTGACAAAGTAAAGTATATTATATATAAATTGGCCATCTCTTAATATATATATATATATATATATATATATATATATATATATATATATATATAAATATATATATATATATATGTTTCTCTAGTAATTAATATGAGATAGATAGATAGATAGATAGATAGATAGATAGATAGATAGATAGATTCTCTAGTAATTAATATGTTGATGTAGTTGCCCAGAAATAATATCAAAAAGGATAAAGGTTTGATTAACAGTCATTTCTCCCAAGTGAAGCAGCTAAGGAATGGAAACCAAGCAAATATTCAGTATGAAACAAATACTGATATTCACAAATTCACACTTGTGAGTTAGAAATTTGCATTGCATTTTGAATTTCATAACAAAATTTGCAAGGTTTTTTCCTTAATTAGCACTAATTAGTTTGCAATTTGTTAAAACATAGTTTTCTGATAATTACAGTCATCCTGGTTGTTACTAGATCTGAGATGGGGTAGTATGTTTATTATCTGAAGATATTTTCATTTGGGGGTAATATTTAGTGTATCGGAACAGTATCCATGACCAGAAAAGCTACTCATAGATCAATTTTTCAGGTATTTTGTTTGATTTTCCAGACTTTTCTGATAGGTTATTTAATTTTTTTTCAGTCATTTCAATATTTCGAATATGGGTAAAAACAAATGTGACATGGATAAGCCGGATCTCCTGGCCACCCTGGGCAGGGCCACTGCAGCCACCACACTTTGGGTTGGTGGGGAGTGCAGTTCAAATGAGCAGCCCTTCCCCAGAGAATTCAGGCAGTGGGGCTGTCATCACAGGTCCCTCCATGCCACAGGTTAGCCGGGGAGCTGTTCATGCAGGGCAGGACTCCTAGACTCCTGCTGTGCAGCAGGATTGGGCCCCCAGGGGGAGTTGCCAAACAGACCCCCCCCTCCAATCAACTGTTTGGCAGCCTGGATAAGCATGTTCCTCTGGGCCCCCCATCAGCTGTTTGGTGGCCTTGGTGAGCATGGTCCTTCAGGCTCCCCTGATAAGTTGTTTGGCAGCTGGGGTGAGCATGTTCCTCCAGGCCCAATCCTCAGACCTCGCCTCGCAGTGAGACTGGGCAGGGCCTACCAGACAGGAGGGCACACGTTAGCCTAGATTAGCCCACCTGGGTGAGCTTTTGCCTGCGCCATATCAACAGCCTTCTCCGGGCAACTCATCAGGTAGCTGCTGGCCACTTGCTCCCAAGGCAGAAGTGGGCAGACATCTGGACAATTATTGCTGTGAAACAACTCTCCCTTTCCTTTTTCCTCTTGCTATTGATATGCACACTCATACAGTGTCAATTGTTCAAAAATTGTTCTTGTGTCCAGTGCTGTGTATAAGTTATTTCTTGTCATGTCATGACATTTCAATTCATTGGGTGTAAACAGATGAGATGTTGCCTCACTTTTGCCCCCACACACCCCGGATTTACCTGCTCACCTGTCAGGTGGCTGCCAGATGTTCACCCTGGGGCCATTACTCACAGTGTCATCCCAGGAAAGGCTGATGATGCCATGTGAGTGAATCTGGGGAAAGGAATGACTATGCACTACCCTGTGGCCACCTCCCATGTGTTGGGGGGCCACAGGGCATCCCCATGGCTGCTCATATCTGTTGGAAGCATGGCTGCCTCCACCCACTATCACTACCATAGAGTCACGGACAGCAGCCTAGAGCATCTGAGGAGTGACCACTACTCTATGGTGGGTGGGTAGATGAGCATGAGCGGACCATGGCAGGAAGGGACACCTGCCTGGCTGTAGAGGGGCCCTATGGAGCAACCACGGGCTCTGGGGTCCTACCCTCTTGTGTGTTACCCATTGTCTTGAGTCTTTGGTTACAGCTTAATTAAATGTTCAGCCCCCATGTTTAGATTTAAGGATACTTCCTTCATAACCCTATGAGTTTCACTTCCAGAAGGGAAGGTTATTGGGATGAAAGACTGGATTTTTAATTAGTGTTGTTTTGTTCCAAGATAATAACTTGATCCAGCAGATGAAGATACTGAGCTGTGATTAGAAGTCACTGGAGTCTCTGGGAGTTAACAGACGTGAAGCCGGTCCCCCAGCTATATGTCCAGGAGGGAACCCCCGGTTGGGTCAGGTCTGGGGAATTGAACAAATGTTCCCAAAGATTGACCTGGCCGGGTGGGGGGCTGGAAGAGATGCAATACTGGTCGGTCCCACCCCCGTGCTGCAGCCTGCACCTCACTCCCACCAAGATGGACAGTCATGGCTGCCAATAACGGACAGCCATGGTGGGTGCCATGGCGACCCCCACATCAGGGCTGGGGTGGTAGCATGAACATGAGCACTCACTTGCTATGGCCCACAGTTCCTTCTGGGCCCACATTCCTGGGCAGCCACCGACCCAGTCAAGAGCTTCTGCAGGCCCACATCTGGCAATACGTTAACAGACACACAAGCTAAGTGCTGGACCAGGCAGACTATAGTGGGCCAGCATCATGTCTGTTAACACCCACAGTTCTGTCTGTCTCCTGAACTTTTCTTTTTAGATGGATATCTAGGGAGTTTTCCTATTAGCTTTTTTACATGGGATGTCTCCACATCATAGCTTTTGACACCGTGAACCATGGGCTGCTGTTGAGACAGCTGCATGACCTGGGGGGGTCTGGATAGGACTGTTCTTGAATGGTTCCATTCATTCCTCTCGGGGAGAAACCAGCGGGTGGTGCTGGGGGAGGAGACATCTTGCCCCCGTGCCTTATCATGCGGCATTCTGCAGGGTTCTATTCTATCTCCATTATTATTTAATGTGTATATGCAGCCCCTGAGGGAGGTCGTGATGGGGTTCAGGGTGCGTTGTCACCAATATGCTGATGATACTCAGCTGTACCTCTCTTTTTCAACAGACCCAGACCCTGCTGTCTCAGTGCTTTCCCACTGTTTGGAGGTCGTAGTGGAATGGATGTGGCAGAGCATACTGAAGCTCAACCCTGATAAGATGGAGGTGATGGTGGTGGGGAGAGCGAGGGAGGTGTCGGCCCCCCTTATTGGGGGGGGTTGCCCTCCTATAGCTCAACAGGTCCAGAGTCTGGGGGTGGTGCTGGATGCAGATCTCCACCTAGAGAGGCAGGTGGAGGCAGTCACAAAGGCTGCCTTTTGCCAGTTGTGTCTAGTGCGGAGGCTGCATCCGTTCATCTCCGGCCCGGACCTGGCCTCACTTATCCATGCCTTTGTCACCTCGAGGCTGGACTACTGCAACGTGCTCTACATGGGCAGGGCCAGCCCCAGGGTTTGTGAGGCCATGTGCGAAGTCTTGGTGCAGGGCCTAATTTGCATAATTTGGCACCACCTAATTATGCAAATGTATACATTTACATAAAACTTACTCCCTCTGGACAGGAAGGATTCCCATTCTCCGCCTCTCTGAGCAACCATGGAGAAGCATGACCTCCTAATGCTTCCCCCCCTCCCCAGCCGAGTGTCTACCACCACTCCCCAGGAGTGGTTGCACTGCAGGGTCAGCCAAGCGGGCAGTGACGCAGGCACAGAGAGACTGACTGCATCCACTGCCTTACTGGAGGAGGGGCCAGGAGGTGAGCTTAGTCAGTCTGGCCTCCAGGGCCTGTTGCTTCTTGCTGCCAGTGCCGCCTGTGCCTTGTGCACGCATGCGGTGTGACCAGTCCAGAGGTGCTGCTATCACACACACAAGACACCCAAAATGCAGCTAGCTTATTAAGCGCATTATGCCATGAAAAGAGACATATAACCAGTTCAGTTGTGCCCCCATAATCAGTTCATGCTGCCCCCACCCCATAACCAGTTCATTTCTGCCCCCGCCCCCATATAATCTATTCACGCTGCCCCCACCCATAACCATTTAATTTGTGCCCACGGGGCAGCGTGAATTGATTATATGGGGGTGCAAATGAACTGGTTATGGGGTGCGGGTTTAAAGACAGTATTCCTGTTAGCAATAACTTCATTAAGAAGAGTTAGTGAAATAGCAGCCATAATAATCTCAGAACCATATTTGCAGATTTATTTTCCAAGACAGAATAGATATTGCTTTACATCCTAAATTCCTACCTAAGATAGTATAAGTAAGACAGTTGTGAGAATGTGGCCCTTTTTACACGGGTCTCTCCTCCCAGCCGTAAACACGCAGATTTCTGTGTGTTCATGGGTGGGGGAACCCCATGTGAATGACGTGGTGCACGCGCCCATGGTGAGTGGGGGTGCGTGCGCGCTCGCCTAACACGCATCCCCACTCACCCCCCCACTCATCCCCACGCACGGAGCAACCGGGGGAAATGGTGGTTACTATGTGGGTGTGGATGAGTGGTGGGTGAGTGGGGATGTGTGTGCAGCTGTGTGCATGCCCCATCCATGCACTGGCACGCCCACAGACTCCCCACCCGGCGGAGCCATGTAAAAATATCATGTGAGGAGCCACTCGAAGAAGAACAGAAGGTTGCTACCTTGCAAACAAGGTTCTTTGAGATGGCTCCGAACATTCTCACAACACCCACCCTTCCAGCCCCGCATGGAATTCTTTTCTTATATTTCTAGAAAGGGTTGAAAGGAACTGTCATTCAGAGGGGGAGGGTTCTTTTTATACCAGAGGAGCTCAAGACCATCATGTGGTCTATTATTTGAACAGGGTGAGCGCGCACAACCCAGTTGTGAGAATGTTGTGAGCCATCTCGAAGAACCTTCTTTACAAGGTAGCAACCTTCTGATCAGCACTGGGGAGGAGCTGTTTGTAAACAGCCTTATCTCCCAGCCCGATCCAGTGTCCCCCCTGCTGCTGCTGCTGCTGCTGCTGCAGCACTACTAGAAGGCAGAGGCAGATGAGGGATGGGGTCTGGAGCCAGGGAGGGGAGGAAGAATCACTTTCTGGGGGAGAAGTTGTCTGCAGCCTGCTGCCCAGCCAGGCAAGTGCAGGGCCCCAGCTGGCAGCAGGGCCATGTGCGGCGCACATGTGGCGCATGCCTGAGGCCAGCCCTAACATGGGGCTTCCCTTGTGCCTGGTTCGGAGGCTGCAGCTAGTGCAGAATGCGGCAGCCTGTCTCCTTTTGGGGATGGGTCACAGGGAGCACATAGCGCTGGTGCTCCAGGCTCTGCACTGGTTGCTGATAGCGTGCCGAGCCAGATTCAAGGTGTTGGTATTGATTTACAAAGCCCTTCATGGCCCCTCATACCTCAGGGACCGCCTTGCCCTCCGTGCCCAGGAGCAGCTCCTTCGGTCTGCCGGGGGTGCCTTCTTGGAGGTCCCCCGTGTTAAGCGGGGACCCACAATGGAGAGGGCATTCTCAGTGGCCAGGCCACGTCTTTGGAACTCCCTACTGACGGAAGCTCGCCTGGCCCCAAGTCTGCTGGTATTTTGGCGAAAATGTAAGACCTGGCTGTTCGCCTGGGCCTTTGGGGAGGGGGGTGGGAATGGTTGATTTTTATCCCCCCTATCCTAAATGGTTTTATATTACAGTCCTGTTTTAATATGTAATTTTGATATGGTATTTTATGTGTTTTAAGATTATATTTTATGGTTGTGTTTTTATGATTGGAAGCCGCCCTGAGCTGTGTTCAGTAGGGGCGGGGTACAAATACAATAAATAAATAAAATAAATAGCTATTGGGGATATTTTTATGGTAGTGAAGCATTTCTGTGAGATGAATGTTAAGTGATGAGTGTTGTTCTGCTAAAAATAAAAAATGGCATGAGTTAATAGAATATATCTTGTTGTATACTGTAGGGCAGAATCAACAACTGCTAAATGTTTATCTCAGTTCTGATACTGCCCTCAAGCAAGTCATGTAAAGTGCCAAGTGACTCTGAAAAGTGACTCAGTAAGGGCTGAAATTAATTGTGAGTTTGACAAATCCAGTATATTCAAATCCATTTTAGAGAAATGAATTGGTTATTATTATTATTATAAACATTTGTATAGCACCAGCCGTGTACCTGGTGCTTTACAGAACAAAGATAAAGACGTTTTCCCTGCCTACAGCTTACAATCTAAAAAGACAAGGAGGGGGGCGACAAGGAGAGGGGACAAAGTCTCAGGAGCGTGTGCTTGGCTTGGTTACAGTTTAGCAGGAGTCTGCAGAGGAGGGCAGACCGTAAGTATTAGGGGGGAAACAACTAACAGACATTGGGAAAGGCAGCACGGAAGAAGTGGGTCTTGAGGAGGGATTTGAAGGTGCGGAGGGAGGAGGTGAGGCAGATGTAGGTAGGAAGGGAGTTCCAGGCATGGGGGCAGTGAGGGAGAAGGAACGAAGGCGGTTAGGGGAGCATAGGAGACGGGGGAGAGTGAGGGAGGGGACAGAGGAGGAGCGGAGGGTGTGTGCAGGAGTGCATAAGGAGATTAGGGCTGAGAGATAGGGGGGAGCTTGGCTGTGAAGTGTTTTATAGGTGAATACCAGGAGTTTAAACCGGATGCGTTCGGGAAGGGGGAGCCAGTAGAGAGAGGAGAGGAGAGGCTGCACATGGTCAAAGCGACGGGCTGAGTGGATGACCTTGGCAGCGGAGTTTTGGATGGCGATAAGTGGGGACAGGTGAGAGTGAGGGAGGTCAGCGAGGAGAAAGTTGCAGTAGTGAGGTGAGAAATGACCATGGCATGAACAAGGGTTTTGGCAGAGGAGAGAGAGAGAAAGGGGCAAATCCAAATGATGTTATGGAGGGTGAAGCAACAGGACTTGGCAACAGAGTCAATGTAAGGCTTAAAGGAAAGATGAGTGTCAAAGATGAAGCCCAAGCTACGGGCTTGGGGAACAGGATGGATGGTGGTTCCATCGATGTGGATGAACAGGGAAGCGGGAGAGGAAGAGGATAAGGAGCTCAGTCTTGTCCATGTTGAGCTTGAGCTGGCATTGGGACATCCAGGCGGAGATGTCAGCAAGACAGTTGACAAGGCATGAGTGGATAGAAGGGGAGAGAGAAGGGGT
>QEPC01000823.1:707808-754527 GCA_003113815.1 Sphenodon punctatus | reverse complement strand
TTAGTGATTTAGTTTTAGTGTTTGTAGGAGTAGGTCTGTGTACTTATTAGATAATCCATTTAG
This sequence comes from Sphenodon punctatus, assembly GCA_003113815.1. Classification (NCBI taxonomy): domain Eukaryota; kingdom Metazoa; phylum Chordata; class Lepidosauria; order Sphenodontia; family Sphenodontidae; genus Sphenodon; species Sphenodon punctatus. Next base: position 754,464 of record QEPC01000823.1, on the reverse strand, counting down.
TTCATAGCATTTAGAATAGTTAATAGCAGTTAGATTTAGTGTAGATAGATAGATATAATATTAGATTTTTAAAAAACCCCATATAAAAACAAAAAAACCAAATAAAAAACAAAAGAAAACCATATAAAACCCAATAAAAAACCAAAAAACCATATAAAAACAAAAAAACACACATAACAACATTTCCCGAATGGCTGAACGGAACAGTCAAACAGCCTAACCGAACGGCCGAACAGAACGGCCGAACCAAACAGCTGAACCTGAACTAGCCGAACTAGCCAAACTGAACGGACGAACCGAATACAGTCGAACAGAACGGCCAAACCGAATGGACGAAACAAACGCAGCCGAAATGAACGGCCGAACCCAAACCGCGATCTGTTCGCCCATCCCTAGAGGCAGCATGCTGGACTAGATGGACCATTGGTCTGACCCAATATGGCACTTCTTATGTTCTTATGTTTTTATACATGTTGCAGAGCACCCATAGAGCACACCTGGAGCCCTATAACATGTATAATAAAATGTAACACCCATTTTATCAGTGTTAGAGCGTCTGTGTGAAAACGGCCTTACACGGACAGAGGTGGGTGGTGTAAACGGACACACACCTCCACCCACAGAGCTCTGTGGGTGGAGATGGGTGTGAGATGGGTGGAAGTGGGTGTTGCGCAGGAGCACACATGTCTGAAAGTGGCCTTAGTCTCATTCCTGCCTTGCCCCTACCTTGTGCTTTCAGTCCTTGTCTTGTCTTGCTCTTGTTCCTGCCCTGCCCCTTTCTTGCTCTCAGTTCTGCTCTTAGTCCTTGTCTTGTTGATTGCACCTTTTCTTGCACCATGCACCTTTCTTGCTCTCAGTCCTGCTCTTAGTCCTTGTCTTGTTGATTGATTAATTACATTTATTAGCCACCCCTTCATGCCCATGGCATCTCGGGGCAGCTTACAGCACAAAAATGACAACAATTTAAAACAATCAACACAAAAATTAAATTAAACATCTAAAAATCTCCTAACCCTCCCCCCCACTATTAACCCACCCCCCTCCCCTCCTCTGAAGACCTGGGAGAACAGCCAAGTCTTACAGGCCCGGCGGAAGGTCAACAGACTTGGGGCCAGACGGGCTTCCTCCAGGACGGAGTTCCATAGCCGCAGCCCAGCCACTGAGAACACCCTCTCCATTGTGACCCCACGCTTTATGCAGGCGACCTCCAAGAAGGCACCCCCGGTGGACCGAAGGGGCCACTCTGGGGCATGGAAGGCAAGGCGGTCTGTGAGATATCTGGGGCCAAGACCGTGTAGGGCTTTATAGGTCAAAACCAACACCTTGAATCTGGCTCGGTACATTATAGGCAACCAGTGCAGCATGTGGAGCACGGGAGTAATATACTCCCGTTGGCTTGTCCCTGTCAGGAGACAAGTCGCTGCATTCTGCACTAGCTGCAACCTCCGAGGTTGCATCAAGGGAAGCTGCACGTAAAGTGCGTTACAATAGTCCAGCCTCGAGGTGATGAAGGCATGGATGAGGGTGGCCAGGTCGGGTCTGGAAATGTATGGACGCAGCCTCCGCACCAGATACAGCTGGCGGAAGGCAGCCTTTGCCACCATCTCCACCTGCTGATCTAGGCGGACACCTAAGTCCAATAACACCCCCAGATTCCAGACCTGCTGGGCTACAGGAGGGCGGACCCCCTCTACGAGGGGAGGCGACACCTCCCTCACCCTACCCACCGCCATCACCTCCATCTTTGTTCCCTTCCCTCTTGGTCCTTGACCTTGCTCCTCTATAATTGTACCTTATCTTCCTTGTCTCTTGCTCCCTTGTCTCCCTCCTGGTCTTATCTTGCCCTCTGTTGCATCTCCTAGTTCTGACCCTGAACCTTGTCACCCCAAACCCCACCTCCGCCCATGTCCTGGATGTCTCTCATTCCATGACCCCTGCAGATATCAACAATGCCAAAAAGAGTCTGGGCTGTTCAGCATTTTGTTTCATGATTTTTGCAGACCTGAAATTTCCTTGGAAGTTGTAGCTTTCAGGTTTTCTACACAAATGAAACCTTGTTTTCATGGTAGCTGTAATAGAATCGTAGAACTGGAGAGTTCAAAGGGATAGACGGGTCATTTAGTTCAACACCCTGCCTCGAGGCAGGACACCCTATACCTATTCATCCCACAAAGATTTCTGCCCAGTCTCTTCTTGAAAACCTCCAGGGAAGGAGATTCCAAAAACTCTCTAAGCAGCTTGTTCCACTGCTGCTCTGCTCTATCAATTGGGGAGTTTTTTCTAATATTTAGCCTAAACCCACCTTCCTGCAATTTAAAAACATTGCTTCTTATCCTACCCTCACTGGCAATGGAAAACATATTTGCTGCTGCTACAGAAAATAGGTCAAGAGGCAATGTACTTAAATTGCAGCAATGTAGACAATGGGTAATTTCAGATGTACCAGGCCCGGAGGCCTGCCACGCTGAACCATGGACTGGGATCCATTTCAGATCCCAGTCAGGAATCAGACCATCTGTCCTTTAAACGTAGTGGTCTGATTCTCACTGGGGATCAGGGAGGGGGCGGAGCTGCATGGCATGCACAGCCCCCTCCCCTCCGTGCTCCCCCGGCCGGCCGCCCTCCGGGAGACGGGTGAGCGCAGCGGCCAATTTGGCCACTGTGCCCAATCCCGTCCCAAGATCAGGACCACAATCCTCCTGTGCTGAAGGTAACAGAACTCACCTTCGGCCCATCCCGGATCGTGGCCAATGTGATCACGGTTGGGGCCCGATCCCACCATGATTATGGACCTCCGGGCGGCCGGAGGTCCAGAATTGTGGTCATTTCAATTCCCGCCAGTGATTCACTGGGGTGAACATCTGGTGGGAATCAAACAGACGTAATGGGACAAATGGCCACCACAGGGGATTCACTGTGGTTCACCGTGGTCTCGTTTCATCTGAAATTACCCAATGGTTAAATTTAAGGAAGCATTTCTTACTGTAAGAAAGAACTGATGGGAAACAGAATGAGTTGCCTAGAAAAGATGGGAAATTTCCTTCATTGGACAAAGTCTGAAAAAATGGCTGAGGAAGAATTTGTCAGTGATGCTGTAGGTATAGATCATCCTGATGGAGACAAGGGATTGAACTACATGAGCCCCAGAAGATCCTAGTGGATGCTTCCAGCTCTATGATTCTGTGATTTAATAACATTTTTTTGCCTGAAAACAACTGGTCTAAGCTAACTGATGATACTTTCCTCTGAACATCCTCTGCTCTGAATTATAAAATGTCTTAATTGCAGATATGCTTTCAAAGCATTAATACAATAAAAAAATAAAATAAATAACAGTTTAATAAGCAGATGCCCTGGATTTCCCCCTAAAATTAGGGGAAAGTCTAGTTTTAACTGTGGGTATCAGACGCTACGAAATCACTGTTCACCACACTGGATCACAGTGGATCCCGTGTGGTGGCAGTGATCGCGTGAACATCTGTATGGCCCCTGCCAGATGTTCACCACAGTGAATCTCTGGTGGAGGTCACAGTTAACCATGGTTCTGGACCTGAGGCCGGCTGCAGGTCCAGAACCGTGGTTAGATTGCCCACGATCAGGAAAGGGGCAAGAGTAACATCAGTTACCTTGCCCCTTTCCGGAATCATGCCCCGAACCATGGTCCGGGGGCAGGCGGGCAAGGGAGCGTGGGGGGTGGGGCTGAGTGGCCGCATGGTGCACGGTGCAACCCCGCTCCCTTGCTTGAAGTGATAGTGATACCTCTCCAAAATCCCAGTGCCTAGGTGTGTGCGATATTTTCATACACAGTCCTGATGTACAGAGAGAGAGAGAGCTCTGGGTCATGTGTACCTCCAGATTGAGGGTTCCTAGAGGCTGCAGGGTGCTGAAACCACCAGAGACCTCTAACAATCTTGAGCCTGGAACATGCTAATTCCAGGACTCTATCTCTAGGAACACTAGGTGCTGGGTTTGTGCTTGGAGAGCCAGATGTAGAAGTATTGGGGACCTATGGGGAGCTGTGCAGAATTTCCCTTCTCATCCCACCTAGGATGTGCAGGTGGTATATGCTGTGAAAGGCCTATGGTCAGGTAACTGTGGACCTCCCTCTGATGTACACGCTGCAGAATTGGTTGGAGAGGTGCCACACTTGGCTCTGGGTCACCAGCAAATTCCCCTCCCTGCTGCACATTTCAGCACCTACTGGCAGAAACAAAATTCAGTGCTTAGACATTAGGACATATTCTCAGGAGTGACAAGTAATTGGGGATAGATTAATCAAAGTTGAGCTGATGAGGGGATGAGACCTTTGGCTGTCAGGTTCTGGAAGTGAATAGCAAGAAATGGATCACTACATTAGGAGCTGTTGTGCACTGCTTTGAAGCAAGCAAAGCTACTATGGTTGGAGACAGGATGCTGGATCATTGGTCTGACCTGGTATGGTAAATCTTATGTTCTAATGTTCTAGTATTCTTACCTTGAATAATCATTTAAAAGCTTATTAAGCAATCTTTTCCAACATAGTTCATACCGTTTGTTAAACTGGTAGATTTCAGAATTGGCTGAAAGATGCCACAAAGATTGTTAACATAACATCAGATGGCCAGCTACATCTACCAGTTTCATGCTGAGAAGTGAGGTAAGCTTCCTGTTCTGCAAAGCAAGAATGCATGCATAGTGCTGAGAATGTGCTGAAATGTTTTGTTGGAGATAAACATGGTAAAAACAAATGAGATGGGGGCAAGCCAGATCCTTGGCCTACCCCAGGGAAGGCCACCACAGCGACCACATTTTGGGTCGGTAGGGAGGACAGTCCAAATGAGCAGACCCTCCCCTGGGGAACCCAGATGGTGGGGCTGCCATCACAAGTTCCTCCCCCCATGGGTCAGCCGAGGGCTGACCCAGATCACCCTTGGGTACTGAGCACCCACTAATTTTTCCCCTTGGGTGCTTAAATCCACAGAGGCAATACCTATTTGATGTCCTCAGTGTTGGTATTTGCTTGAAGTGAAATTAGTCATAGCTAGAACTACGTTTCCAGTCTTTTTGGCTGTGTGAGAAGTAGTGCAGACAGCCCATTAAAGTTTTTGGATAGCATACTGACTTATAAAGAGGAAGTGAATTTAAGGTCTACTACTGCCAGTCTTCCAACTGCTTTGCTATGTGCATTGGAGCTGTTAGGATGGTTTTCTGCACAACAACTGATACTCTGGGATTCTCACCATTGATTAAGGCCTTATCTGCTTCCTACTCTCCCAGATATCTTCTCTGTCATGGTATCTTTTCAAGTCAGTGCATCCAATGCTACAAAAGTGCAGAAGGATTCAGTTCTTAAGAAGCCAATACTTTTGGAAAAATATTGCCTCCAAAAATCCTTATTTTCTCAGTTTTAAAACGCTTAAGTTAGGTTCTAAAACTCACTTTGAGTGTTTTTGCATCACCTCCCTATATTTCCTATCAAAGCCATTGCATCATGGATCTGGAGGTTCCATTAGTGGTTGGTAGTATAGGAGAAACACTGGGAGAAGTCAACATTCTGCCTCAGAGCTGAGGAGAGTATCTAAGCTAGTCATTATTAAAACTGGAGCTAATCCCTAGAAGTGACAGACAACACCCTTACACTACTTCAGCTACAGAATTAATGTATTTGTAGAAGAGAGCTTGGTTCGAATTTATTTCCCTACCCGAAGTGTTGGTTTTTTTTAATTCATTGCTTACATTCATGAATTAATATGAAGAAGAACTCTGTTGGGAGCAATATGGGATGAGGTCAGAGTTCAAGAATCAGCCTGGGCAGAAGTGAAGACAGGAACAGGTTTTGGTTCAGGAACAGTCTTAAATCAGGTAGGAATAGACTTGGATCAAGATCAGAACAGGCTCAGGCCCAAGTCAGGAACAGAATAGAGTCAGGTCAGGAATAGGCACGGGACAGGATTGAAAAGCAAGTTCAGAAGAGGTGTGCACCAGGGACCCATGTCATTATTCGTTTTCATTTTTGTTATTTAAGTATTTCATTTTTGTGTTCATAAATATCAAAATTTCATTTTCATTTTGGCTTTCGTTTTTGATTTCCATTGGTTTCAATGCAAAACACATTTTCAGCTTTAACTTTTTTGTTTTTCATTATATTTGGATCAAACTTGGAGGAATTGTACCTCCAATGGAAGGCATTATATGTGCCAAATTATAAAGGAATCCAATTTTATAAGCAGTTGGTTTATGTTATTTTGCAAAAATCTGTATATACATTCTTGGCTGTAACTTCTTTGTCTCCCATCTAACGTGGATGAAACGTAGCAAGTTTATACCCCTCCCCACATTTACTACCTACGACAACTTTCAGAAGGATTGGAAAAAGGGTCTTGGTGGTGGTATAAGCAATTAACTTATCAATTTATGTCTGACTAACATCTTTGTAGTGTACATGATATTTGGCAGGGCTGTATCTCACACCTTCAGGATCATCTTTGCCAAATATCAGAAAGATGTGATAAAGGGTCCCAATTTTATAAGCCTGCACAGCATATGCAGAGAATGAACCTATGCCAGGGATTCTCTTAAGTGTCACTGTGGCATAAGATCTTATTGGAATACCAATTGGCCAGCAGAAATGTCAAACAAATATCCTAATTCTGTTCTGTGACCATTCCAAATTCTCTCCCCCACTTGATACTTGGAAATTGGAAGTATCTGTTTAGGAAAGAGTCAATAGAGATTCTCTGATGTCCTCTGTCACAGTGCTGCTGCAGGATGTGATTGTGATGATAATTGGCCAGCCTGGATGTGTAAACCATGTCTCCTGATTTCTGGGATACTATTCCCAAAGTCCCAGTTAAGTCCCTTCTATGCCAGTCTCAGGGCCGCCCACTATGCCTGCCTCGAAGCCACCACCAATTTGTCCTGTAAAGCTGGAAGCATGCAGTAATTGGTCAGTGAATGGGTCTGTTGGGTTGCTCCCCATCCTCCCTCCTACAGCTTCACATCCCTGCCATGCCAGGTGAGTGCCTCTGACTGGCACTGCAGATGTTGCTATTTATCTGAATAATGGTCTTCAAAGGGACAGCTTCAATTGCTTATACAATTGAGGCCCTTTATCAAAGTGTCCTGTAGTTTGGCAGAGATGTCAGGGAAGGTGTGGGATACATTCCTGCCAAATGCCTTGTAAACAGGATGGAATATAAAAATATTACAGCTGGAAATGTATTTTTAAGTTAATGGCTTATAACATCAGGACCCTTTAACCAATATTTCTGAAATTTGGCAGGACTGGTAAACTTAGGGAGGGTCATAATTTTTTCATGTTTCATGCAAATTGGATGCAAATTGGATGGAAGATAAAGAGGTTGTAGCAGGAATGTGTATGCAGCTTTTCTTAAAATTACAACTTTCTATTACTTATAAAATCAGTTCCTTTTATCTAATCTTTCCAAAATTTGGTACACATAGCTTCATGCCATTACTGGTGAGAGAGGTGGATATGAGCTAGAGAATGGAGGGTGGGAAATCCCCAGGGTGAGAGAAAGGGGAGTGAACTGGTGGTGGAGAACTTCTGCGCATGAGAGGTATTGGAATGGGGTTGGGGATTGGTATAGCATATAGGAAGGGTGAGGCGTTTGTAGAGGGTTTATGACTTTGTAAGGTTTTTTAGTTATACTGTAAGCTGCCTTGAATCCTTGGAAAAAGTTGGGGTATAAATCTAAATAAATAAATTCTAACATGCTTTGCCAACTCATGTCTTGCATAAGCAATGGTTGAAAGTATAATGTACTTGATATAAAGTATGATGATTTGATGACCATAATGATGATCATTTGATTATCAAAGTATGATGATTTGCTGACTTTTTTTTTAATTGTCTCAAAAAATACAAATCAACATTTGTACATATCTAATGGCACCATTCAGACAAGCTAACACACATGCGGTGGGTAGGGGGAAAGGGCACTATTACCAACTGCGTCTTGTAAGTACTTTGAGTGTTGTCTCTTTATTGAGTGTCATGACAGCACTATTTAGAAATCTAAGAAAAAATAAAATTATTGGACTTCTTGCTGAAGAGAAAAGATAGGAACAACACACATGGCATCTTTAATTTTAGCTTCAACCACCCACATTATAGACAATTCTGCAAAAGGAAAATAGTAATATATCTGTGAAAGCTATTTTATCTATTAAAATTTAATAGATACATTTCTGCAGTTAAATTTCATAAGTACAGCTCTTGAGATATGAGTGCAAGCACATCTGAATGCAAATCCTAATCCAGTTCCAACACTATATTCAATGGAATTTGTGAAAAATTACTCAAAATGTGGGTCTGACAATCTTCCCTTCATGCAGGGTTTACTTAATGGCTATAAACTTCTCAGTGGAAATACTAATTCCAAAAGTTCTTTTTGGAAGGTATAATGTACACAAGTAATGATTGAAATAGTCAAGAATTTAAAGACTGATGAAAGATAACACTAGGCCTATGAACCTGCTCTTATGGAAGAACAATGCATATCACAAGTTCAAAGCTTTTAGCCTTAAGTTGTAAGAAGACAATTACAAGGTTGACATTAGATAAACTGTGTGAGAGTAGAACTACCATTAACATAATGTATTTTGTTTACTTTCAGTACATAGTACAAGACCACCACCATTATCCAGACCACCCAGACAAGCTCCTCCTGCCAGTAAGTCAACCACCAAACGTTCGCCTAAACCCAAGCCTTTGAAGAAGAAAAAGAAACAGAAGAAAATCCAAGAAATTGTGGAAGGTAGGGAAAAACATGGGCAAAATGGAACTGGGTGTTATCTGAATGACTATTCAAAGTCACGTCAATGTACTGGATGTAATAGAAGAATGTGAGACATTACCAGACAGCAAAATAGAAAGTATTCAGTTTTTAGAAGTCATTACATCACCTAGTTCTTAAGAAAGATCTTATTAGTTTTAAGATGAACTCTAGTTAATATGAACATTACATTAGTTTGGTCCCTCGCAAATTTTCTGCCACATTCTAAAAATTCTCACATGCACACCATTAGTGCTTTTAAACAAGGTCCTGGTTTCAAGCTCTGCTTTGGGTGTGTCAGCTTCAGGATTGGCTAGACGTGCGGCCTTTTTTTTTTTACTGTCAGGGGTTTTCAAGTTTGGCTACGTCCTTGCAGACTTGAGGCCTTAGAGAGGGAGAGTTCCACTGGGCTGTCCTCTGCCAAGAAGACAATATTGTTCCTACAAGACGACAGTGACTAGCACAGCAAATCTCAGCAAGGTCTGTAGAATGCTTTCCTTTCTACTCTGCCTTTCTGGGAAGAGAATGATTATTTAATGTGCAGCCTATGTGATTGTCTGTTCTTCCCTGCTGTCAGTGGCGAGGGAAGGAGGGTTTCTCGGAGGGGGATAGGGGACGGGTAGGTCAGGACTTTCTCAGCGAGTGGCGTGCGACACGGGTAGCCCGGGCCCCACCTTCTCGGCACGAGGGAGCGTTGGAGGATGCCCATCAGGATAGTGTGTGGGCCGTTCCGTGGGCTTGCGCACCTGGAACTTAGGCCCCTATCATCATAGGGCGCAGAGGAGTGAAGACCGGGGAACCCTGCCCACCGTTCAACCACTTGTATCTTTGACTTGCTCGCACCAAGGGGAAAGGTGGTGTGCGGGTCCAGTGAGGAGAGGGGGAACCAGGCCCAAGGGAAAAGGGAAAGGGACAGAAGCTCTTTCGCTCCACGGGGAGAATAATCCCCCCCCAGGGGGGAAGGGAAAGGGATCAAGGCACTCAGCTCACGCACACTCCCACTCACTCAAGCACCCACTCAAACTCTCCACAGGAACACAAAAGGGACACTCACCACGACCACAGTCACTCAGGATTCAGCTCAGGCACGCAGGGAAGGGAACAGCAATACAGGTATGGGTTCAGGCAGGAAGACAGGAAGCACTCGGCAGCGTGCGCACCAGGGGCCAGTTTCAGATCACTGGCACCACCCAGCATGTGGCGCCGGCTTTTGTAGGGCAGGCTCCGCCCTGCCTGTGTGCCAAGAGGTGCTGGGAGCGCCGCACCAGGCCAGGCCCCGCCCCCTGTGCCGGCAGCGGCGGCGGCGGCCCTGGCGCCGGAAGTGGTTGCGTCAGCGGGGAATCCCCTTCTGCTCCGCTAGAGCTGGCCACGCCTCCGGGCTCTTCAGGGTCTGTCGGCGCTTTTCGGGGGGGTGCGGATGGCGCTGCGGGACGGCCACCCGGGCGGCGACTGCGCCGGAGGTGCCTAATGCTTACAGTACCCCCCCTGCAAGCCCCCCGTCGAAACCCCTGCCAGGGTCCGGGTTTTTCCGGGTGTCGGGTGTGGAAGAGACGGACGAGGCGAGGGGCTGAGACCATGGATGCGGGTTCCCAGGAGCGATCTTCTGGCCCATATCCTACCCAGTCAATAAAATAATGTAGTTTCCCATAGCGTCGTTTAGAATCAAGGATGGCCCGAACTTCATAATCTTGCGATCCAGGAGGGTCGGCGGTGAGGGAGTCGCAGGGTTGTTCTGCCGGGTTGGGTGGAACAGCGCGTTTGAGTAGGGAAATGTGAAAGGTCGGGTGTATCTTGAGCTTTGGGGGCAAGGTAAGTCGATAGGTAACTTCATTAATCCGTTTCTCCACAGGGTAGGGCCCAAAGTATCTATCATTCAGTTTCCGGGAGGGACGTTGGGATGGGTAGTGTTGGCGGGAGATCCAAACGTAGTCCCCGGTTGGAGGGGGGCCACCGCTCGGTGATGTTTGTCGGCTTGCTGTTTATAATGTTGTCAGGACTTTTGCAAGGTATCTTTCGCTATATTTTGTACTTCGTGAATGTGTTGTATTAAGGCTCCGGCAGCAGGAACGTGGGTTGCCGGAATGTCTGATATAGCAATCTGTGGGTGAAAGCCGTAATTTACAAAAAAGGGGGATTCCCCCAAGGAGGCATTGGGGGCGTTGTTGTGGGCAAACTCTGCAAGGGGGAGCCAGGCGTACCAATCGTCTTGGAGAAAATTTATATAGCAGCGTAGATACTGTTCGAAATCTTGATTGACGCGCTCCACTTGACCGTTTGCTTGGGGGTGGTAGGCGGTGGTCAGTTTGATTTGAATGCGAAGGGCCGCAAAAAGGGCTTTCCAGAATCACGAGGTGAATTGGGATCCCCGGTCACTAATGATTTCAAGGGGCCATCCGTGGAGTTTGACTACGTGCCGTATGAACAAGAGCGCAGTTCGATAAGCGGAGGGGAGTCCCTTGCAAGCAATAAAGTGTGCCATTTTAGTGAAGTGGTCTACGACGACGCATACCACAGTGTAACCGCGTGAGGCAGGTAGTTCCACTATGAAATCGAGCCCCACTCGTTGCCAAGGTCCTTGCGGGGGTGCGACTATTTGTAATAACCCGGCTTGCACTTGACGCGGAACCTTCGTGCGGGCACAGGTGGTGCACTTAGCGATGTACTGTTGGACGTCAGCCGATAGGGTTGGCCACCAAAAGTTGCGCCGGATCAGTTGGTGGGTACGGTTCCAGCCAGGGTGCCCCGCTAGGGGGGCGTCATGATGGGCCCATAGAATGTAGCTCTGCCAAGAGGGGGGTATAACGAGACGTCCTTCCTTTTTCAGGAGGCCCCCTTCAGGGCCGACTGCTGGATCCATCTCGGAGGATAGTTCCCGTGCCGTGGCTCGCTGGAGGCTTTCCTGCGATGGCACGATCGCGGCGAAGACCTTATGTTCCAATAGGGGTCCTTGTTCCTTGCGATCCGCGGATGCTCCTTCAGTGTATCGAGAGAGGGCATCTGCTAGCGCATTGAACTTCCCTGGTCGGAAGGTAATAGTGAAGGCAAAACGAGCAAAGAAGAGTGCCCACCGCGCGTGGTGTCCATTGGTGATTTGCGCGATCTGCAGGTAGGTCAGGTTTTTGTGGTCGGTTACTACCTTCACGGGGTACTGGGCCCCTTCAAGATAGTGTCGCCATGCTCCAAAGGCTGCCCTTATGGCTAATAATTCTCTGTCAAAGATAGTGTAGTTTTGCTCGGCTGGCGTCAATTGCCGGGAGTAGTAGGCGCAGGGTAGCATGCGCTGGGTCTCGGGATCCTCTTGTGAAAGAACTGCCCCCAGCACCCTATCTGAGGCGTCCGCTTCTACTTGGAAAGGGGTATGAAAGTCGGGGTGCCGCAGGATGGGCGCCGCCATGAAGGTCTTCTTAAGGGTTAGGAAACTTTGTTGTTGCGTGGGCCCCCAACAATAGTTTTGCCCCTTTTTCAATAGCTGTGTCAGCGGGTGAGTTATTTGAGCATAGTCCGGAATATATTGTCGGTAATAGTTGGCACTACCGAGGAACTGTTGCAGGGGCTTAACTGCCTTGGGCGGGGGCCACCGCTGAATGGCCTCTATCTCCTTGGGGTCCATGCGGATTCCCTCGGGGGAGATCACAAATCCTAGAAATTCAATGGACCTTACATGGAAGGCACATTTTTCGAGTTTGCAATATAGATGATGATTGCGTAACCGTTGGAGTACCTGACGAACATGTGTCACATGTAACTCCCAGGTTTCTGAGAAAATAAGAATATCATCCAGGTAGGCGACTACGAAAAGGTCTAACAAATCTCGCAAGATGTCGTTGATGAGGTGCTGGAAGGTGGCGGGCGCATTTGCTAGCCCAACCGGCATAACTAGATATTCAAAATGCCCGTAGTGGGTCCGGAAAGCCGTTTTCCACTCATCTCCTTCGCGTACTCGTACCAAATTGTATGCTCCGCGTAAATCCAGCTTGGTAAAGACGCATGCCCCTTGAAGTCTGTTGAGGAGCTCTGGGATCAGGGGGAGCGGGTAGCGATTTTTAATGGTGACTGCATTCAGTCCGCGGTAATCAATGCAGGGGCGCAGGCCTCCATCTTTTTTGGGAACAAAAAATATGGGTGCCCCGGCCGGGGAACTAGAGTGGCGGATGGTCCCGTTTTCCAATGCCTCGTCTAAGTATTGTCGCAAGACCTTCAGTTCAGGGTTGGAAAGCGCATATATACGACCGTAAGGGGGTTCCGTTCCTGGTTGTAATTCAATAGGGCAATCGTAGGCCCTATGCGGGGGCAGAGAGGTGGCTGCCTGGACACTGAAGACGTCCTCGTAGTCCTGGTACTCTGGGGGTAATTGGAGCTTTTCCGGACTTGTGGCTCCAAGCATTCCAATATCTTCCCTCGGTGGCGGTGCCTTGCAACAGGTGTCAAGACATTGCGGTGATCTCCACTGTAGTTGGGGCTGGGTCCAGGCAATGTGAGGGTCATGCTTTCGCAACCATGGTAAGCCCAGGACTACTTGGAACAACGGGGTACAGACCACATCTAAGATTATCCGTTCTTGGTGGTTGCCAATGCTACAGAGCAAGGAGGTGGTTTGTCGGGTGATGGGTCCCGAAATGAGAGGGGAGCCATCGATAGTGTGGGCTGCCTCAGGTTGTTCTTTAGCGTTGGTGGGAATCAGATAACGACACACCAGGCTGTGATCGATGAAGTTGCTAGATGCTCCGGAATCAATAAGGGCCCAGGTTACAAGGGAACAGGAGGCCCGCAATTGCAACAGGAGCAGAACTCGGAAATGTTTGAATCCGGGCCCTAATGCGGAGGGAATGCTTTTCATGGCCAAGGTCCTCCCTGTGCCCCTCGGCCCATGGCGTTTCCCTCTGGTTGTCGAGAGGTGTTTCGGGTCAGACATTCTAGGATAAAGTGGGAAGTCCCTCCACAATAGTAGCAGGCCGGCGATCGTCGGCGTCGTTCGCGTTCCTCTGCAGTTAAGGGGCCCCGTACCGCCCCTAGCTGCATAGGTTCAGATTCGACATTCTTTATCCCCTCCACTATCGAGTTTGTTAACGGGGCTGGACGAGGCATATACGATGGACGAACGTCATAGCGTTTTTCTTGTCGACGCTCCGCCAGGCGGTCCTCGATCTGTAGGGCAAGGGCTGATACCTGTTCCCAGGTGTCCGGGAGCACGGTAAACGCAAGTTGGTCCTTGATCTCATCATTCAAGCCCTTCCGGAATATTACACGTAAGGCATCTCTGGACCATCTTAATTCAAAGGCAAGTTGCTGGAAGCGGGTGGTATATTCGACCACAGCCTGTTTCCCTTGGCGGATGTTCAAAATGGCGGTTTCCGCATCCCGTCAACGATGCGGATGGTCAAAGAGGTAAGCAAATTCACTAATAAAGTCCCCATAGTCCTCGAGCAGGGGGCTTTTACCCTTGAGGAGAGTGGTGGCCCATTCTAATGCTACTCCTCCCAGATGGCCAATAATAAAGGCCACCCTTCCCCGATCGTGGGTGTACGTTCGGGTTTGCACCGAGAATGTAAGCTCGCATAATGCGAGAAACCCTTGGAATTGATGTCTATTCCCACAAAACTTTTCTATGGGGGGCGTCTTGGGTTCTCGAGGGGCGCTCGCTCCCGCGTCTGCGACCCCTTCCCCCATTACGGGTCTGGTAACAGGAGCTGCAGCCCCTGCTAGAGCTTGCATCGTGGTCTGAGCCACTAGAGCGTTTTCTAATTCCGCTTGTTTTGCCTTTACATCACGCATTTCCATCGCTAAGGACCGCACCGCTTGTACCAGTTCGGCCAACTCTTGGGCGGTACTCATTTTGTCAAGGCGTCCTACTCTCCAAGAGAGGATGAGTGTTGCCGGTGATACTGTCAGTGGCGAGGGAAGGAGGGTTTCTCGGAGGGGGATAGGGGACGGGTAGGTCAGGACTTTCTCAGCGAGTGGCGTGCGACATGGGTAGCCCGGGCCCCACCTTCTCGGCACGAGGGAGCATTGGAGGATGCCCGTCAGGATAGTGTGTGGGCCGTTCCGTGGGCTTGCACACCTGGAACTTAGGCCCCTATCATCATAGGGCGCCGAGGAGTGAAGACCGGGGAACCCTGCCCACCGTTCAACCACTTGTATCTTTGACTTGCTCGCACCAGGGGGAAAGGTGGTGTGCGGGTCCAGTGAGGAGAGGGGGAACCAGGCCCAAGGGAAAAGGGAATGGGACAGACGCTCTTTCGCTCCACGGGGAGAATAATCCCCCCCCAGGGGGGAAGGGAAAGGGGTCAAGGCACTCCGCTCACGCACACTCCCACTCACTCACGCACCCACTCAAACTCTCCACAGGAACACAAAAGGGACACTCACCACGACCACAGTCACTCAGGATTCCGCTCAGGCACGCAGGGAAGGGAACAGCAATACAGGTATGGGTTCAGGCAGGAAGACAGGAAGCACTCGGCAGCGTGCGCACCAGGGGCCAGTTTCAGATCACCGGCGCCGCCCAGCATGCAGCGCCGGCTTTTGTAGGGCAGGCTCCGCCCTGCCTGCGTGCCAAGAGGCGCTGGGAGCGCCGCACCAGGCCAGGCCCCGCCCCCTATGCCGGCAGCGGCGGCGACGGCCCTGGCCCTGTTGCCGGAAGTGGTTGCGTCAGCGGGGAATCCCCTTCTGCTCCGCTAGAGCTGGCCACGCCTCCGGGCTCTTCAGGGTCTGTCGGCGCTTTTTGGGGGGGTGCGGATGGCGCTGCGGGACGGCCACCCGGGCGGCGACTGCGCCGGAGGCGCCTAATGCTTACAGCTGCATGGATTTTTCAGGACAATTCAACCAAATTTGGTACAGGGACAGAAGGTCCAAAGGTAACTGCTAATTTAGAACCAAGCATTGTGTACCTGTTGTTTGGGTTATTATTTTCCTATGTGCTTGTACTTATTATTATTATTATTATTATTATTATTAACAAACATTTATATAGCGCCAGCAGTGTACCTGGCACTTTACAACATAATAAAATAGACAGGGTCCCTGCCCCTAGGGCTTACAATCTGAGAGACAGGAGCTGGGGGAGAGACTTAGGAAGGGGAACAGAGGGAGAGACAAGGGGTCTAACATTCATGAAGATGCGAGGTCTCAAGTGCACGTACTTGGCTTGGTTACGATGAGAATGACAGCAGGCAGGTCCATGTTGCAAGGATAAGGGTAAACCGATCGTAGGTATAGGAATAGTGGCTCAGCAGGATAAAGAGTCAGACAGAGCAGAGCGAAAGAGGTGAGTTTTAAGGAGAGATTTGAAGGTATGAAGGGAGGGGGCAAGGCGGATGTGGACAGGGAGGGAGTTCCAGGCATGGGGGGCAGCAAGTGAGAAGGGACGAAGGCGCTTAGGGGAGCAGGGAAGGCGTGGAAGGGTGAGAGAAGGGACAGAGGAGGAGCGAAGTGCACGGGCTGGAGTATGGAGGGCAATAAGTGCAGAGAGGTAGCGGGGAGCGAGGTTGTGAAGAGCACAAGAACTTGTCCACATTAAATTTCATCTGCCTTTTAGATGCTCAGTCACCCAGTCTCACAAGTTCCTTTTGCAATTCTTTACAGTCTGCTCATGTTCCCCATTGCACATGGAATTTCTATCCATAGAGATTCCAGAATATATTTCGCTTCCTGTAAAAGCTGTGTCTAACTTATAGCACCACCCCACCATAAGCTTGATTTACTCTTTCGTTTTGATATATTTTGTATTCCGGGCATTAAAGCATCCCATTGGTTATTCTCACTCCACCAGGTCTCTGAGATTCCCATTATGCCTATATCTTCATGTAGTGCCAGCCACTGTAATAGTACCAAACACTCTAATTCTCCCACCTTACTTTTTAGACTTCTAGCATTTATATATAGACACTTAAACATATTCTTTTTATTCTTATTCTTGTGTCTATTATTGCATATTTTGTCTAATTGGAAAGTATTTAAGTTCATCTGTTCCATACTAATGCCCACCTGTTCTCTCTCTGCTTCTTTCCTGTCCTCTTTACCAGAATGTACTAATGACAGCATCCATTTGTGTTGTCTCTGTCCAAACCACGTGCTCCACAACAAGTGTTGGCTTTCCCCCAGATCTTAGTTTAAAAACTCCTCTACTAGCTTTTTGATTTTTAGTGCCAGCCGTCTGGTTCCATTTTGGTTAAGGTGGAGCACATCTTTCCAGTATAGGCTCCCTCTTCCCCAAAAGGTTCCCCAGTTCCTAACAAAACTAAATCCCTCCTCCCTACACCATCATCTCATCCATGCATTGAAACTCCGGAGCTCAGCCTGTCTCTAGTGCTCTGCACGTGGAACAGGAAGTATTTCAGAGAATGCTATCCTGGAGGTTCTAGATCTCAACTTCCTTCCTAGAAGTCTCAATTTAGCCTCCAGAACCAACTTTCTAGACCTTCCTATGTCATTGGTGCAGACAGACCACAACAACCGGCTCTTCCTCAGCACTTGCTAAAATCCTGTCTAGACATTGCATGAGGTCCAGAGTCCTCTGGCAGACAATTGACCATGCAGTCTTCACAACTTTCACAAACCCAACTATCTATATTCCTAATGATCAAATCACCCACTACTACAGCCATCCTATTCTTGACAGTTAGGGTCTCCTCCCCTTGAGAAGTATTCTCAGTGCGAGAGGATACTATGACATCATCTGAAGGGCCAGTCCCAGCTACGGGATCATTTCCTACCATACCAGCTTGACATCTTCCTTCCCCAAGACCTTCATCCTCCAAAACAGCACAGGGACTGCAGAAGCGGAGGGGGGACCACTCTTCTCTATAGATGTCTCAATCTGCCTCAGCTCCTCCAGCTCAGCCACTCTAGCCTATAGGGACTTCACTCTTTCTCTGAGAGCCAGGAGTTCTTTGCACCAACTGCACACATATGACCACTCCCCAAGAGGAAGATAACCATATGTGTTACACTGGGTGCAAAACAGTGGATAGCCCCACCCTGCTGCTGGACTTCTACCTGCATCTCCCTATTTAACTTTCCTCTTAGCTAGGATTAAATCTAGAGTTCTATAGATCACAGGCACTGTATTACTATAACTTTGTTTCATTTTAAAACGTTATTAAGCACACCAAGGGTGTAGTATCCTTGGGTTCTATACAGCCTAGTGCTACCCCTCCTCCCTCCATGCCGCCTCTCCCTGTAGTCGAATTCTCACTGTAGCCAAACTCTCAGCTCACTCTGCCCAGAATGGATCTCACTCCACCTGGGGCTCTCTCTGCTCGAGAAGGGACTCTTGCAGGGGAGATCCCAATTTATACTACTGGTTAGGCCTCAGCCTTGCTTACAGCCTATTGTTTAAAAGGGATCAAGCAGCCTCTTTGAAGCCCTTGTAAAGTGATTGGAAGTAAACTGTAGTAAACTGATTGGAAGCTGCCTAAGGATTCCACAATTCCATTTCAAATGCATTCCTCTTTTCACCAATTGTTTTTCTTGGCTGCAGAACATTCAGCATCTGAGCAATCTTCTTCATCATCATCTTCCTCAACGTCCTCAAAAATCCAGAGAACTAAGACTTCAGCAGGAGATTCAAAGGACAAGAACCCACAGAAAAAGAAAATCAGTAAAAACAATAAGGAAACAAAGCAAACGATGAAAGGTATGGATTGTAAAACAGAAAATTGTCTAGATACAGAAATGATAGTTTAAGAACTGTCAAGTATAGTCCAGTGAACGTTGCCATTTAGAACTACCTACTTTTCTTCCACCACGGGAGGAATTCTGAAATTTATCACAAATGCTGTTTTTTCCTGTTGTTACTGCCTCTTGGGAAGCTTTTACAAGAGTCTTTTTGGGGTTGGTTTCCCTCTAAGGAGGAAGAGACTAGAATCTTATAGCATGTACAGAAATCTGTTTACTTACAAATTTACAGGTTGAAGAAGAATAAATGGTAGGCAACTGATAGCACCTGCAGAGTTTCCTCAAGCAGATGATAGCACTGAAATGTCCAAGGTTCAGGAAAAAAAACATCCCGCCCTTAGCAGTTTTTCTCAAAGGCTCTTATAGCTCTCTCTGCCAAGCCCCAAACTGTCTCCACTGCTTCAAGCACCTCCTCCCCTAATGTCTCTTCATATATCTTTAACAAGGGGCTCAATGGCTCTATTGATAGTGTAGTTATAACCCCAAGTCCACCCATCAGTGTAACAGGAGTGTTACATCTCAAAGGGGGGGGGGGGGGGGGAGATACAAGTTTGCCATTCCAAGGGCATAACTGAGAGTTTTTCGGCCTATTCAGTTTTTTATTTCTATGATTCTCAAGCCAGCTAGATAAGCATCTGTCTGTGATACTGTAGGTAGAAGGCTAGACTAGATGACCCTTGATGTGACTGCCAGCACCACTATTCTATGATTCCAAGCTGCATGGTCTGAAAAGTATTCATTTAGCTTCTAATTAATGCTGTAGGCTAGTTGTTCCCAAAAATAACTACAGATCACTGTCAAACCTCAAAATGTCCTCTAAGTCACCACAGTCCCACTGCAGATGGCCATGGGCCAGACATACTCATCGTGGGTTACCCATGGCTGCACAAGGCAGGTGACTTTGGTCTCTGCCAGTGAAGTGGCCCTCTCATTGGGGTGGGGTGGGGGGTGTATGTGCATGATTGGCTGTGAGACCATGGCCAACCCATGCAGAGTATGGTTATCCCTGGTCCCCAGCATCCCTCCAAGCCAGTCACAGAACTGGTGCTAGCAAAGACAAAAGCCTGCTTTGTTGCAACCACACCCAGTTTTGGAGACCAGCAACAGACCATTTGCCATGGCCTTGTGGACTACCAGAAGTCTATGGCTTACAGTTTGGGAGTTGCACCCCTCCGGGTTTGATCTGGAGTCTCTGGGTCTGGAAGCCCTGCTCTGGGTTATCTCTGATAGCTTGGAGAAATTTGGGCTCCAGGGGATGGTAGGGGTGGGCGAAGGGAGAATGTAAAAAAAGAATTTTCTCACGTCTTTTTTCCAATGTGGACATGTCTCTGCAAAGCATGTAGTCACAAAAGGTATAATGGTACAGAATAATAAATGACGAACGAATCCAACAACAACTGTACACAAAGACAAATGAACCCCACAGAAATGAAAAAATCACGATTGAATAGTAGGTGCAAGCAAGCACAGTAGTAAATGCAAACCACGAACGCCGTATGTAACAAATTTATTAAATTTAGGCAGCCATTTAGAGATACCCCTGGAAGAGCAGGATGCGTAAGCAAATTGCCACATGAAAAAGAGGAGTAATATAATAGATAGTGGCTACAAATAATTGCTATGTGTTTGAACAAAGGGGAGACTCAGCCCCGCCCCCAAGCATTGTGACACCATGGCAAATGCACTTCAAGGTTTTCTATATCCCCTGTAATAAGCAGGATCTTTACCTCTGACGAAGCTTGTATCAGCGAAACGTCAGAAAGGCTACCTTCAGTGCAGCATTTGAGCTTTATTTCCTGCTTCACACTTTGAGGAAAACCAGAGACCTTTCAAGCTTCACTTCTTAGAATCTATACCTCCAGTGAAGCTGCTTTACCTCATTTTTTTTGTACATTTGTTTTAGGTTTACACTTACTTTGGTTCAGTTGCCTTGTTTGTATCATTTGGAATGCTTGCCTTTGGACATTAAGTCAATTTGTTACATATAGCGTTCGTGGTTTGCATTTACTACTGTGCTTGCTTGCACCTACTATTTAATTGTGATTTATTCATTTCTGTGGAGTTCATTTGCCTTTGTGTACAGTTGTTGTTGGATTCGTTCTGCAGAGCATGTGACATCATAATATTCCAAAGGGGCACGGCCACATTGGAAAAGAGGCAAGGGAGTCCCTTTGCCCCATCCCCTTCTGAGGATCCTCTGCAGGGGTGGGTCAATCCCTTTGCCTTGTCCCTTCAGGTTAAACTGAAGGGATAGGTAGAAATCCTGGCTGCTATTGGCCATGATCTTATAAGCGGGACCCAACGGTATATTAACTGAAATCAATGGGACTCTGCATCAGTGAATAGAAGAGTTTGTGAGACCAAGGTCATAGCAGAAACACTTTGCAAAAATGCCAATTGCTGGTTGTATCAGTTGTATCTGTATGATCACTAGCATGACCACACCTGCAAAATTCTGCCATCACGTATGAATCAGGTAAGTGTACATGCAATTATTTGTTTGTCACCTACGGTGCTGTTTTAAATCCTTTGAAATTTATTTCCTTGCACGTGAACTGTACTATGCCAGACGCAGCTTTTCAACAGTGGGGATTGGGAAGGATGGTTATATATAAACTTGCATTGTTTTGTACTGTATTGCATACATACACACTGAGAGGAGCAGAGGTTTTGAACCAGCAAGTCTCAGGGTTTCTACGTGGTGGCCAGCACCACAGAGTCTGCTCCGCTGGACCTACACTGTACATCCTGAGGGTCTTCTACTTCTTACATGCCACTCTCCCCTCACCACTCCTATCATTTGCTGATCAGCTGTCTCTGGGTATATAGCAGGGATGGACAAAGTTCCCAACCTGAAGGGTCGCACATGGAGGTCTGTGCATGGCCAAGAGCTGCCACTGAATGTTACTCTAGTTTCTAGCTCCCGCGCATGCACTCTCACACAGTCACTCGTGTGCAAAGTCACACACAGAGAGTCTCATTGAAACATTCATACACACATATGTCCTGGGGGCTGCTTCCTCCCACTACCTCTGCCTGTCCCTACCTCAGCCCACCCCTCACCTGCTGCAAACCCAACAACACTACTCATCCCTCCTGCCTCTGCCACTCACAGAAACTGGCTGCCACAAGCGGCTCCTGAGTTGCTGTTTATGCACTTCTGGTATATAGGTCCACCCGGAAGGACAAAGAAGATGGACACAACAATGCTGCCTGTCAGCCTGATCCTGTCCTGAGCCTGTTCCTGCCTTCCTGAGTCTGTTTGCTTGCTTGTTCCTAGTCCCACTCCTAGTCCCATCTTCCCTGTGCCCATTCTTGACCTGAGCGTGAGTTTGTACCTTGTCCTGAACTGCACTTAAATGCACTCATTCCTGTCTCTGCTCCTGCCTCAACTTGATCCTGTTTCCACCCCTACCCTGGTCCTGGACCTGATTCTGCAGTGCATCCACATTGAAAACAACCTTGCGCACGCACGCACACACCTTTTCACTACTGATGATACACAAGAAAATAGGGCTCTAGCATTAAAAGCACAGCTTTAGGCTGGGTTTTCCATGCTAGCAAGTTGGACAAGAACATACAGTTTTATATGTAACTTGAGAATATTTGGTAGAGGAACCATACACATGAAACCCCATCTTGCCTTTTCTATACAGTCACTTTTAAAGAGAAGAACAACACAAAAGACAACCAAAATGTAGAAACATTGCATAAGTAGAAGAAATTTAAAATAATACTCAGAGATTAACCTGAAATGTGCTTTTTTGCTTTTTAGCACAAGATTCAAAAAACAAAAGAAAGTCATCCAAGTCTATTGTGTCTGACGAACTGAGATTGGTTTCCGAGGAGGTTGGCAGTGGGCTGGACAATGTGAGAAGCAGGCCTACCTCTACTACAAAACAACCTGATACAGTTATTTCAACACAAGGATATAAAGGTACTGCAGCAACTCCTTTCCCAGAAGATCCGTTTAGACAGACCCCTTCTTCCAAGCCAGAAAAAGTTACCACACTCTTCAGAACTACCACTACAAAACCACACATGAGCTTGCCACCTACTACAAATGCAAACACCGCTAAGATTTCAACAGTATCTAGTGTGGCTAGAGTCACCACAGTCAAAGACACAAGTACTACAGCTACAAAAGTCACAACTACTGCAACTAAAGGAACAACAACAATATCTAAACGAGACACAACTACTGCGGCTCTAGAAGCAACAGCTCGAGAGGCAACCACAACTGCTAAAAGAGACACAACTACTGCAGAGAAACAAACCACTCTGTCAGATGGAACAGACACAACAACTGCAACTACAGGGACTGTCACAATAGCAGATAGTAAGGACACAACAACAACTACCAAAGACACTATAACTGCCTCTAAACAAACTGACACAACAGATAACACAGACACAACTACTGCAGGCAGTGATACTGTAACAGCAGCAAAGGTGACCACTGCAAAAGAGACAACAGCTGCAGAGAAAAAAGAATCAACTACTGTTATTCAAGAGACAACCACAGAGGATAAAAAAGACACAACCACTGCAGCCAGAGAGACAGTCACAGCTGATGGGAAAGAGATAACAACTGTTCTCTCAGAGACAACTACAGGAGATAAGAAGGAAACAACAGCAGATGACAAAGAAACAATCACAGCCAATAAAAAAGAGAAAACTATTATTATCAAAGAGACAACCAGAGCTGATGAGAAAGTATCTACTCTTGCCTCTAAAGAGACGTCTGCTTCCAGTAATAAAGAGATCACTACTGTTATCAAAGAGGAAACTACTTCTGAAAAGAAAACTCCAGAAGACAAAAAAGACACAAATACTGCTACAATCACTACAGAGAGTTCAACTGCCTCTAAAGAGGGATCTACTACACCTAGCAGCTTCCAAGAAAGTCCTGCCTCACCAGGGAGTGACACACCAAGTATCACTCAAAACCCACTGGTACAAGTCACTGGGACACAAAATGCTGATTCCCCAAATGACCGACTTCCACCATCAGCAAATGCAGGGATGTCACCAGTGACTCCACTAGAAAAGACAACAGAAACAAACCCATCAACTAAAGAGCAATCCACCACTCCAATCCCTACAGAACAAGGGGCTTCTCCAAGAAGAGACACTACTCTTTCAACATCAGATCAAAGAGGTGATGATGGTACTGTGGGCACTAGAGGTACTCCATCTACTTTGGAGCAAGAGAGGCCTCAAGATAGCTCAATCCCCAATCCATTGAATTCACTAACAGTTCCAGACAGCAGTTTCCCTCGTGAAAACACAGACAACCCTAAGCAAACTTTTGATCCTTCTAAAAGACCCAGTCAGGACCAGCCAGGATTCCTATTCACAACTCCTGCTCCATTATCAGGCATACCTAATCCTGACGGCAATGGTGAACGTGGAAAGCCAGACACTACTCCTAAAATAACACAAATGACAACACAGTCTAATGCACCAAGCGACACACCTAATCCCAAGGGTAGAGATCAACCTGGCAGGTCAGAAGATACTCCCAAAGTAACAGAGACAACAACAACAACACAGTCTAATCCAAGCGATACACCTAATCCTGAGAGTAGAGATCAGTCTGGCAGGCCAGATGATACTCCCAAATTAATGCAAACAACAACAACAACACAGTCTAATCCATCAAGTGATACACCTAATACTGAGGGTAGAGATCAACCTGGCAGGTCAGAAGATACTCCCAAAGTAACACAGACAACAACACAGTCTAATCCATCAAGCAATACACGTAATCCTGAGGGTAACGATCAACCTGGCACTGGCAGGTCAGAAGATACTCCCAAAGTAACACAGACAACAACACAGTCTAATCCACCAAGTGATTCACCCAATCCTGAGGGTAACGATCAACCTGGCAGGTCGGAAGATACTCAGAAAGTAACACAGACAACAACAACAATACAGTCTAATCCACCAAGTGATACACCTAATTCTGAGGGTAGAGATCAGCCTGGCAGGCCAGATGATATTCCCAAAGTAACGCAAACAACAACAACAACAACACTGCCTAATCCAGCAAGTGATACACCTAATCCTGATGGCAAGGATGAACCTGACAGAAAAGAAAATACTCCAAAAGTTACACAGACAACACCACAGTATGATCCACTAAGAAATACACCTAATCCTGAGAGCCAGGATCCAAGAGAGAAACCAGAAAATACTCCTAAAGTAATCCAGACGGTAACAACAACAACAACACAATCTGATCCACCAAGCAATACACCTAATCCTGAGGGAATGGACCCAAACAACAAGCCAGAAAATACTCCTAAACTCACAAAGACAACAACAACAACGATAATAACAGAACAATCTGACCCACCAAGTGATACACCTAATCCTGAGGGCAAGGATCCAAGCAACAAACCAGAAAATACCCTTAAAGTCACACAGACAACAACTACAACAACACAATCTGACCTACCAAGTGATATACCTAATCCTGAAGGCAAGGATCCAAGTGACAAGCCAGAAAATACTCCTAAAGTCACAAAGACAACGACAACAACAACAACACAATCTGACCCACCAAGTGATACGTCTAATCCTGAAGGCAAGGATCCAAGTGACAAGCCAGAAAATACTCCTAAAGTCACACAGACAACAACAACAACAACAACACAATCTGACCCACCAAGTGATACACCTAATCCTGAAGGCAAGGATCCAAGTGACAAGCCAGAAAATACTCCTAAAGTCACACAGACAACAACAACAACAACAACAACACGGTCTAATCCACTGAGTGATGACCCTAATCCCAATGACAAAGATAATGGTGACAAATCAGAAACCATTACTACAATAACTCAGACAACAGTAACAACAGAATCCGAATCCCCAAGTGATGAACCTAATCCTAATGACAAAGATAAGGGTGGCAGGTCAGAAACCATTACTAAAATAACAAGGACAACAACAACAATAACCACCACCACCACCACATCGAATTCAAATACCACTGACAAACAGGAAACAACATCACAAGATGTAACAACTAATACAACAATTAATCTTGTTTCAGATAGAGAAACCACCAAGGAAAGTTCAACTAACAGGAATACAAATACTTCAGTAACATATGTGACTACAACCTCATCAGCACCTACATTCTCCCCGATACCTTCAAAAACTCCCAACACTTCACCTTCTACAGTTGGTAGGAATCCCCAGTATACCACTACCAGACCCCGCAGACCTGTAACCAGAAGGACTGAAGAAAGAAGACTAGTGACATATTTTCCCACTGTGACACAGACTTCGTCTTATCCAACCACAGCTCCTGAGAAAATTACAAAAGCAAACTACACTCGCCCGAACAAGATTGTTGCACCACTGTTGCTGTACAAAGGTATTATTTCTTCAGAATTGTAACAATGTTTTCCGGATATGGGTACATTATTGGAAACATTTGGCTGCAAATACTGAAGAAAAGGGTAGAAGTTTCACTCGATTTAGATAATCATGTAATTTACCTTGTTGACATTCTCATATTTAAAATAAAGATAAAACCCTAAACTCTCCTTTCTTCACTACCTCATGTTACTATTCAGTATTCCAATTTAATGAAAGTTACTATTAAATTTAGTTTATTTAGTTTACTATTAAATTCAGTTACTACTGAAAGTAATAATTTTAACTGGTACTATCACTTTCTTCATGCGGTGTTAGAAATCCAAATATTACCCTGACAATATTATGCACCATTTAACCAGAATATTGTGTGAACTAAAAATCTAATGTATTCACTCCATCTAGCCTAGTCACCTATTTGAGTTATACCTCTAAAATCATTCCTAAGAAATTAGCCAAAAAGTGTTAAACACACCATATTTGGGGGGTAAGTGGTACCATATGGCATACTTGTTTCATCCACATGTCTGAAGAATTCTGATAAGGTAGCATTTTACATTCAACTGAGCAGTATGGTAAATGAAGAGACAAGTAGCAAGGTGATACAGAATCAGTTCCTGAAATGGTATCTATGTTTGGTCCTATCAACAGAAATAAACACAGCAGAGGGAAATATTCCCAGGATTTATTAAGTCTTGGACAAACCAAAAATACTAAGCACGGGTGGCAGGGACTCCCACTTTGAAAATTAGTATAAGCTCTGAGGGCCACACAGAAGTTGAGGGTGCTTAAAGGGTGTGTATCTGTCCCCTATACTTGTGAGCAGGTTCTCATCTCTGCACCCTTACCCTGAGTTCAGTCTTTCAGTGACTGGAGGCAGGAACTAGACAATTTAATTATTATTATTATTATTATTATTTATTTAAAATATATACCCCACCCTACCCCCCCAAATGACTGAGTGTCTTACAATAAGCAAAAAAATAAATTAAAATACAATCACAATATCAATACATGTAAAACACAATCCCAACCCATCCTTCCCACTCCCCCTCCTCTGTCCCTCACCCAGAGGAGGTGCCATGGTTAACTACCAGAACTTTCCACCTCACCCCCATACACTCTCTCATCTCTTACCCAGGGAATATTGATTTATTTAACATTTTTACCTCACCCATTCTGAAGGAAAACATAAAACATACCCAGAAACATAAAACACAATTAAAAACACTAAAATGCAAGTAAGCAACAACCTCCCACCTAATCCCTTTCCCCACCTGCCAAATGATTTACTAAAAAGAAAGGTCTTACATCGCCTCCTAAAGATGCTCAGGCCCAGGCTCAGGCAAACCTCCAGGGGGAGGGAGTTCCACAATGTTGGTTGGGGCGGCAACTGAGAATGCCCCTCTGCGTGCCCTTGTTGTAGACAAGAGGAACAGATGGAACCCACAGGAGGACCCCCCAGCTGACCGCAGGGGCTGTGACGGAGCATGGGAGGAAAGGTGGTCTTTAAAGGTCAAAACCAGCACCTTGAATTGTGTCTGGAAAGCTATAGGGAACCAGTGCAGACTTCTGACCACTGGTGTAATATGCTCTTGGTGACCCATCCCTGAAAGGACGTCACCACATTCTGCACCAGCTGCAGCTTCTGAACAGTCATCAAGGGCAGCCCCACGTAGAATGCATTGCACCAACCTAGCCTCAAGGTGATGAAAGCATGGACGACAGTGGCCCCACAGCCCAGCCTTCCCACCCACACCTCAGCCTCCCTTCAAACCCTCCCAAATTTAAGATAAATCCCCCTACTTCTCCCCTCTGCCCAGGGAAAGTGGCAGTCCACCCCATCTCTCCCTTAGGCAGTGGACAAGGGAGGTTGTGGAGACCCCATCGCTGGAGTCTCTAAAAAATAGATTAGACAGACATCTCTCAGGGATGGTGTAGGACCTGTGGATCCTTCTTATGGCAAGGAATAGATTGGATAACTCCCGGGGTTCCTTCCAGCTCTAGGATTCCAAGATTGTACAATTTCATGCGATGTTTCTGATGCTGATCCCAGGTCAAATCAGGAAGTGTTCAGAAGTGTGAAAAGTGGCGGGGAAAAGAAAACAGATTTAGCACTGTGAAAAGTTTAAAAAGTATAAAACTTATAAAGTTTGAGTCCAGATTTTTTGGAGCAGGATCAGCTCACACAAGACGCAGCAGAATAACTGATTTAAATGTGGAACCAGTGTTTCACCTGTTATTGCATCCACATTACACTTTCACAAATAAGCAGGCTTTTTTGGGGGTGAAGATTATCCAAAAATAGGCAAGGTAGGGGACAAGATTCAAACATGAATCCTATGTGAGAGCAAATCCATAAGAATGTGATGACAGTATACATAATGTTCCACTTAGCTTTTCTTTTCTTCTTCTTTTCTTAAATAACTGAAATTTTATACTCTTGGATAATATACAAGCCAAGGTTAAATCTTTGGAGAACATACTTAGAATGAATAACTACAACTGCAGTTATTAGAAGAAACCTGAACCACAAAGCAGATTTTGAATATTCTTCAGCATTAGGAAGGAATTGTGCTATAAACATCAACCATAGTCAAAGGTTGCAGTCCTCAAGCCACTTACTTGAAAAAGGCCCATTGGAGGCCTGTGGGTAAGTGGTTTGTGGATCATGGCCAAAGTCTTGTATCGTGCTTTAGGAGAATTTAAAAAAATCATCCACCTTTTTGAACTACTTTGATGAGGATCATATTCAACCCCTCCTCTACTCCTTCCATTGATGCTCTATCTGCCTTTGTATGCAGTGCAAACTGCTTATTCATGACTTCAAGGTTCTTCATGACTTTGCTTCTCCCTATTTTTATGCCTTAATTCCCTGCTAAATTCCTACCTGGGAACTTCTCCAGGTGCAGCCACATGAGACAGGGAGGGAAGGCTACCACGCCTTGTGTAGCCTTAGCCCACCCTGGGCAAATGAGCCACGTATTGCAGTGGCTCATGTGCTGAGGACCCACCAAATGTTCTCCCTGGGGTGGGGTGAACAGCTGGATGCTCTGTGATGCATCCTCGGAAAAATTCCGAAGACGCATCGTGGAGCAGCCTTACCCCAACCCAGGGTGGAGCAACTCATCTGATGGGGCACACTTGCCCCGACACATGCGGTGCAATGCTGTGGGGCCCTTGAGTGACAGACACTAGTGCCCGTCACACATGGCCATGGCAGGGTTGGGCTGGGGGATGGATGCAGGGAAGGGCCATGCGCCCGCTCTTGTGCGCGGCACCTCGGCCCACTCCAGTCCAGCCACTTCCCTGACAGGGGCCCGCCTGCCTGCCCAGCTTCCCTTCAGCTCATGTGGTTGCAGCTTTTGTCACCAGCCTCACCCAACTCAGTCTCCTGCTTCATAAACCCCTTCAAACCCTCCCAAACCTAAGATAAATCCTGATCCCAATAACAACAAAAGTTACCTTTTAAGATAAGGGTGTCTATGCCCATGGGAAGAAAGTATGACCATAAGAGGAACAATTAACTTTAGAATGTGTTTCTCTTACTGATTTGAGTATCCGCTATGTAGTGCTTTAAATATAAAATTGCTGATTATTTTGCACCAGATGTACCAGATGAGATGAACCTGTGTAATCAGAAGCCAGCCAATGGCATGGTTGCTTTGCAAAACGGAACATTAGCTGTATTCAGAGGTAAGTTGTCTATTGCATTTTAATGCTTTCACTTCTTCATTTGCATTTTAACTAAATACATTTGATGTTTCCTAAAGATCAGATAATATGTATTTATTCTGATGTCCACAGCAGACCTTCCACTGGCACAAAAAGGATGGCATGATTCAGAATTTTTAGGACCTAATACTTAGTTTGGTAGAGGTCTCAAAAGATTTGCCTCTGCCCCATCACTAACCAGCACCAAAGGAAATAGGATATAAACATATTATGAAAATGCAAGTGGAAGTATTGTTTTGTACATATTCCAAGTGACCAAGGGAAGTTCCCACTTGAGAAGTTCATTCCCATACAGTGGCACACTTATAATGCAATTACCAAACATATTTACTGCATATGTATTTACTGCACGGTCTAAATGGCCTGGGTTCCGCCTACCTGCGGGATCGTCTCACCCTCCGGGTCTTGGATCGACCCCCTGTGGTTGGCTGGGAGCGCCCTCTTCGAAGCCCCCTGGGTAGCCCGGGAAGTGACGATGAGGAGGGCGTTCTCACAGAACTCCCTCCCAACGGAGCTCCACCTGTCTCCAGATCTCCCCTTTCCAAAGACAATGTAAGACCTGGCTGTTCTGCCAGGCCTATGGTGAGGGAGATGGGTGGGGGGCTGGGTTTGCTTGGGTGGGAGTGGGTTTTACTGTTGTTTTTATATTGTTATTTATTTTTACTGTTATTTATATTAGATTGTTTTATATTTGATATTTAAATTGTGAGCTGCCCCAAGCTGCCGTGGCAGGAGGGGGCGGCAAATAAATCTAATGAAAATAAATAAATAAATGCTGATTATTGTTAAAACAGTGCACAACTATCCTCCAGAATTTAAAATTTCATTTTAAGAAAACCCTTTTTGGTCATGCAGTAAACCTTTCAAATCTTACTCTCACATCTGCCTGAGTTTACAATCATCAGTCTGTGAACAACAGCTCTGTGAACTAAATTTTGATGTATATAAACAAAATGAAATACTGTAGGGATTAAAGTAGCCTTGCAGACTGGGGCTATTGTAAATAAGTCCAGAGCAGTGCCAGGTCTTGGGAAATTGGGGCCCCTTCCTAAATCATTGTTGGCCTTCCGCAGTTTGAGGTTCTCCACGTTTGAGGACCTGTAGGCCTGTATTTACCTGATTGCTTCTCAAACTCATGTTGTCATTTCAAGTTTATTCATGGACCCCATGTATTGGGGACCTTGCGTGGGCCCATGGTTTGCACATACCTGAATCTGGCCCCAGTCCAGAGATGATGAAACATAAATGTAGTTCTATTTTGCAGTTTCTCTCACTGTGTTCAATGGATCCTCAGTTTCTGGCTCACCAATCCCAGCTTCCCTCTTCTCCTAATTCCCTACCTGAAAGGACCTCACTTCCTCCAACTAGGGTTACCACCTCCCTTTGTGCTTTCACCTGGAGAACGTAGGACCAGATCAGCGGGGGTGTCATGCCCCTTTTTTACAGGGCTGGCCTTACTGCGGGGCAGCTCGGGGCAGTCACACCAGGCCCCACTCCTTGGGGGGGCCCTGTGCTCAGGGGCCCCAGCTCCCGGCCACTGGCAGGGAGTGAGAGGCAGAGGCCCTGCCTATCCCTCACTCCCTGGTCCCCTCCACTGCCTGTCTCAGCCAGGGAGTGAGGCAGAGGTCCTGCCTATCCCTCACTCCCTGGTCCCCTCCACTGCCTGTCTCAGCCAGGGAGTGAGGGAGAGGCAGACGCCCCGCCTCTCCTTTGCTCCCTGGTCTGTAACAACTTGCAGTGGCGTTGGGTGTGGGCGTCAGCAAATTCAAGGTGCTGCAGCGCCTGGCGCGACCCGGAAGCTGACCTGACATGGAACCTAGGTCAGCAGCGGGGTGGAATCGCGGTCATCGTCGTCGGATGGGGTAAGTGCCCTGAAAAATGGCTGGGCTTGGGGATGGGCGGAGAGGAGTGCCCCCTCCGTCCATCCCTGAGCCCAGGCTTAGGGAGCGCACCCAGACCCCCTGAGCCCCACATATCTCCCCTGCCCTGGGCCCCACAATCCCTAAGGCCGGCCCTGTTTTTTTATGTAACCCTGTTCCTTATGGAGAGTTGTAATATCATGATTCTTCACGGGGGGAGGAGGGGAGCAAAGGCTTCAACAGAAAGGGGTAGGACAAAGGGGCTGCCACTCCCCTTTCTGAAATAATCCCACCTTATAGAGTATCACTACATCATGGCACTCCATAGGACGTGGCACTCCTTGACGGTAAGGGGAGGAAAAGTCACCTTTCTGATGTGGCCACCTCCTGCCGTCCCTGGAAGACCTGATTTCTCTGAATTACTGGGGATTCCCCTAGCTGATCTGGAGAAACTGGGGCATCCTCTGAAGCCCAGAGACATTGGGTCAAAATCAGAGAGATGGCAACCCTACCTCTAACCTGTTAATTTTGCCTCCATGGCTGGATGACACAAACATCAGCTGTAACAAATACTTCAAGTAACTAATGGCCCAATAGTCAGAGAGCCCTTCTGGCAATTAAACATAATCTAAACGTCATACAAAAATAAAGTGGAGGAATTGCCAGAGTTTAGACACAGGTCTTGTGCACTGTTACTGTTGTCTTAGGCCTGACTGCTGTGAGGGGCGTTGGTGGTGTGGACACCAAGCCAGCCTTGTAACAGTGCTATAGGCTCCCCTAGAACAAACCTCTCTTCACCCTAGAGCCTTTCCTGACAAGCAAAAGGTATCACAGACAGTGCTCTTCCTCGGAGGAAAACACCACCCACAGGGAGTGGAATGTGCCACTGGGTCCCCGCATGAGGCAGGCCTACCGTGTGAGGCTGCCAGTCAGTTCTCTCCAAGATAATGGTATCGCAGGGACTCCTACTGCTGGTTCCAGAGAAGGGAATTGTGTCGTCTCTCTCTCCTTATTCTAAACTGGGGTACTGCGGATTAATACCTGGAGCAAGGGAGGTGGAGCTCGTTGGGCTTCCCGGCCAGTGGGCTGAGTATCTCCTAATTTGGTTTATTTATTTGGATTTTTACCTCGTCCTATCCCGTGAGGCTCAGGGTGTGAGGTTTACATAAAAACACTCATAAGAGTAAAACCCATAAAACAATAAAAGACAGCCACCCACCCCCAACAAAAAATCTACCCTGCCTGTTAAAAGTTTGGCCAAATAAATACACCTTACACTGCCTTTGGAAGATGCAAAGGCTAGGGCTTAGATGAACCTCTAAGGGAAGGGAGTTCCAGAGCTCTGGAACAGTCACCAAGAATGCCGCTCTGTGAGCCTGAGTTGTATAGACCTGGGTTGATGATGCAGCTTACAAGAGGGCACTCTCAGCTGATCATAGGGGTCATTGAGGGACAAAAGAAGGTGGTTCAGGCCCAGGACATTTAGGGTTGTATAGGTCAAAACCAGCACCTTAAATTGTACCCAGAACGTTATTGGCAGCCAGTGCAGACTCTTAAGCACTGGTGTAACATCTTCCTGGCAACCCACCCTGGTGGGCCGCCATCTCTTGCATGAGCTGCAGCCCCTGAACAGTCTTCAAGGTCAGCCCCATGTAGAGCACATTGCTGTAATCCAAGCTCGAGGTAATGAAGGTATAGATGACAGTGGCCAAATCCATATCTGAAAGGGACACAGCCTTGTCATCAGATGGAGTTGGTGAAAGGCACTCCTGGCCATGGCTGCAACCTGGTACTCCAGACGCAGCTCAGGATCCAGGAGCATCCCTAGGTTATAAACCCGAATAGGAGAGGCTGGACCTCATCAATGATGGCAGTCCCAATCCCAACTACTGGGCTGGCCAACCATCATTTCAGTCTTGTCTGGATTCAACTTCCATTAGCTCACCCAACTGAAGTTGCGATTCTCCCCCCCCACCTTTTTCTGGAACTTAGTGACTCAGATGGGGCTGGAATGCCAGATAAAGGACAAATAGCAGCCCTGACATTCAAGATGGCCATGTGTGACTGCCGAGGGCTGGCTGTCCCAAGCTATATTACTGGGAGTGGGCTCTGTGCTGGAGGTCAGATCCTACAAAGGCATGCTTCACCCCTGTGGGGGATGCAGAGAGTAGGGTGCACTGGTGGTACTGATGAGTTGGGGATGCCTATGTTCTGGGTATGACTGGTTGTGTGGCGTGTCACAAAAGTCTTCAATAAAGCTGTGGGCCATGTTGAACCCAAACAAACATGCGTCCATCTCTTCATCCTACCTACCATTGGCAAGAAAGGGTGCTGCTGCAAACAGATGGTAGAGTCTACTTTTGTCACCTGCTGAGGCTCCCCAGCAAGCATGCCATGCTACTTCAAAGATAACGGGGCAATTCTTTTGCTGCAGGGGCACAGCTAGGTTGGAACGAGCCCCCATGCAAAGATGGAATCAGGCCCCATGCACTGCCTTTCCAGTGGCAGAGGATGCACCTGCACCAGCGACCATGACGCCCTAAGGCTTGTGGGTTCCAGTGCAGCTGCACAACGTGTTGCTATTATAGCTACACCCTTGGCGTGGTCTTTTTCTCTCTTTGGGTTTTGTAATTCTTTTTATTTGCTTGGGGTTACCACCAGGCTTGAAGACCCAGGGTCTCTGGGCTCGAGGCAGACCCTCCATTCCCATGTTAGCTAGGGGGAGAGGAGCATGTCGGAAAGGAGGTGGGGCAAAGACCTCCTCTCCCTCTCCTTTCTAATCTGGCCCAACCCTGTGTGTACTGTTGTGACCTCATGATACTCCAAAAGAGAGTGGCCACATTAAAAGGGGGTGGCAGTGCCCCGTTACTGGGCCTGCTCCATTCCAGGTAAAAAACCATCCAGAAAGGTGGCGATCGTATATCTACCATAATTATATTTTAAAGACTAGAACAATTTAAATAGAAAACTAGACCACTGAGGAAACAGTTTTTCCAGACTATTGCTATTTTTTTAAAATTTGATTTTTGCAGGTCATTACTACTGGTTGCTGGATGGATCTAGACCACCAACTCCTGCCCCTCGTCGAATTACCGAGGCATGGGGCGTCCCTTCCCCCATCGATGCAGTCTTCTCCAGATGCAACTGTGATGGCAAAACCTTCTTTTTCAAGGTGAAGGAATTTATCTCAGGGCTTTAACTATTTAAATTTTTGTATATGGCTGTCGTATACTGGAATGAGGTGCAGAATGAGATGGTGAAGGATATGGAGCCGTTTCACATCTGGACTATATATTGGTTATTACCACCAGACTAGCATGGGTAACCAAAACATTACGTACTTATTCATTCATTCAATTTACTACCCCACCCTTCCCACAATGGCTCAGGACAACTTACAAAAATATAAAACATAGTATATAAAAAGAGAGTTAAAATCCCCAAACTTCCTTACCCTCTCCTTAACCCCTACACACAACCCTATCCCAGCCCACCAAATAGGAATGTCTTACATCTCTTCCAAAAATGAGCAGGATCAGGCTTAGGCAGCCCTTTAAGGGAAGGTCTCACATCTCTTCCAAAAATGAGCAGGATCGGGCTTAGGCAGCCCTTTAAGGGAAGGGAGTTCCATAATTGTGGAGCAACAACCGAGAACACCTCCCAGCATGCTCTTGTTGTATGGATCTTGTGGGAAGTTGGTATTCATGAAGGCGTCCTTGGCCAACGTCGGAGATGGCAGAACACAGGCTCTTGAGGCTGGAAACTTTATCGACTCCTGCTCTAGCGCCTTTAAATTGCTCTTTCCACAAAAGGAATCTCTTTAGGCTCAGCACTCATGGCATGTGGAAAAGTGCAACATGCACACGACTCACACCGTGGTTACCATGCCATTTGTAAATACCATAAGTCAATTATATCAGAAATGTTATTGGTTTACTGATGTTTGTCCAATCTTTCCCCATTCTTTTATGTACATACTTTTTATAATTCGAAGGCATTTAAATCCTCAGGATTCCCAATACTGGCGCTTCACCAATGATGTGCAGGATGAAGGCTATCCCAAGCCAATTATGAAAGGATTTGCAAACCTAAATGGGAAAATAGTAGCAGCTCTTTCAGTGGCTAAACACAACAGCAGGCCAGAGTCAGTTTATTTTTTCAAAAAAGGTAAGCTGCATGCTTTAAAAGGTACCTACATAAAACGTTCAAGGGATTTTGTTTTTTATTAAAATAACTCTGTTGTAAAGAAAGGTGGTCGAACCCCGCTCCAAATGTCAGCACGCCATAGTACAGATAGCTAGATCATTTGATGCTTTCTTCATTTGATCATTTTTTCATTAGGTGGCAATGTTCAGCAGTACACCTACAAACAAGAACCCACCAAGAAGTGCAAAAAGAAGCAATACATTACTGTGAAATACCCCTCTTATACGCAAAAAGCTGTGATCAGGCGGCGGCGCTTCGAGCGTGCACTAAGACCACCACAAATATACCGCACCATCAGAATCAACTATTACCCAACTGGTCAGTTACTCATGTAATTGATGAATGCCATATCCTATTAAAATCAATGGTTCTGAAAGGAACACTCATTTAGGCCGCATTTTCACCTGCGGCGACAGCAGCGGCAGAGAAAGCGGCAAGGGAAGACACGGCAGCGGGGCGGAGTCGGATGACAGGAAAAAAGCCAGTGTGAACGGGGATCTGCCAGAGCCTCTCACGTGCATGTCAGGGTGCAAAATCCTGCCCTGACATGCGCGCGAGAAGCCACGACAGATCCCTGTTCACATCGACTCTTTTCCTGTCATCCGGCTCCTCCCTGCTGCTGTATCTTCCCTCGCTGCTCTCTCTGCTGCGACCACTGCCGCAGATGGGAATGCAGCCTTATACTGATTTTCCAAACTTACCATTGAACACAGAACTAAAAGAAATGGCATTTTCTTCTTTTTGCAGGTATATTACATGATGAAGTTAAAACCACTTCTTATTGGAGAAGATTTCCAAAACCAGTTCACTCTGCTATATCAATACCAAACCACCAAAAGCCAGACGGCTATGATTATTATGCTTTTTCTAAAGGTAAGCTAAGCTAAAACAATTAGCAAAAATCTGAGACTACCTAAAAAGATCACCACTGAAGTTCTGATATCAAGTTAAGTAACCACTGCTACTTGAAGAACTGCAAAATAAAACTTAAAATCTAGAAAAATTCCAACTATTCAAACTCCACCCATAATCCTAAAATAGATGGGTATGTTCATAAGAGTGATGAGCAGTGAAATACCTCACTTGAACATTTATCATCATAGGAATCAGAATTAAGTAGTCTTTTCAACTGAGTGTCACATGATATTACCAGTCAGTTCAGAACAGTTTGACTCCTACTGTTACGCAAAATTTTGATACCTTGGGGCATGCTTTTTTCTGGATTAAAATTGGCAGCAAGCTTTACTCTTGGACTAGATGGATAGTTGGACTAGATGACCCTTCCAACCCTACAATTCTAGGATTTTCAGAATGACTGGAAAGATTAGGTATCATCAGACATAAAAGGAAAAATGGGCGAATCCATCCCATGATTTCTATTATTCTGGGCTTGTAGCCGGTTGCTCAGATGTCCACTACAGGGTAGGTGTTGTGTGTGTCAGTGGCCCTAGCTCCTGTTTCATATCTGGAACTCAGCTGCTACATCTGACCCCAGAGCTGCTGCCACTCCAAGTAAGCCCTGCCCTCCACCTCCAGTGACCTCCCCAGGGCCTTGCCTTGAGCTGCTGTTACTGGGCATAAGAGCAGCTATGGGCTATTCCTAGTTTTCCTGCAACATTTACAGGTGAAGGAGGAGCAACTGGATAGCAAGTACGTAGCTGGTTGTGTACAGACAAACTGCTGTGTGTTTGCCACACAAACGAGTGGGCAGAACTACAGCTCTTAACACCCCATAACGCAAATTATTTTATTTATTTACATTTTATCCCGCTCTTCCCTAAAAGACTCGGGGCAGCTAACAACATAATCATAGTTTCATTCTGTTATATGTGATAGAGACAAAGTAGTAAAGTGATATATTTTATTGGACCTATATTTGGGACCAACATGGCATACCCTACTCTCTCCAGTCTGTTATAGGACAGAGGTGGTTAAATGGTGGCTCAGGAACCACATGTGGCTCTTGGGTACCTGTACTGTGGTTCTTGTCAGAAATGGCTGCCTGGGGGCATGTCCATGTGGCTCTTGGGTGCAGGAGAAGTCAAGTTGCCATTTCTGCTGGAGCCTCCTGGGGGACATGGGAGCAGGGGAAGCATACCCTGTGCCTCTATTGCTGCTTCTGAGAGCCAGAGCTTTGACGTGGTGGAAGGGAGTTGGGGAAGCTGCTGCCCTATCCCTGGGATCAGGGGAAGACATGATCAATATAGCATGTCTTGTGGTTCTCGATATAAACATGTTGGTATGCAGCTCTTGGGCTTGGGAAACTTTGTCCACCCCTGCTATAGGAGCATCAAAATTCCAATCTTCCATGGCCCCTAAGATCAGCTGAGAGTGCCCTCTTGCAAGCTCCACCACTGGCCCAGGTCTATATGACCCAGGCACCTGTTCTTGGTGGCTGCTCCACAGCTTTGGAACTCCCTTCCCTTGGAGGTTTGTCTAAGCCCCAGCCTTGGATTCTTCCGGAGGCAGTGCAAGATGCATTTGTTAGGCCAGGCATTCAACAAGCAGAGGTACATCCCGGGGTGGGGCTTTTGTAAACTTTTTAAACTATAAAATATATTAAAACCAATTAACCCCCCCCTCAACAAAATCATCCCAACCCTCCCACAACCGCCAGCCAATACCACCTCCACATTCCCAAGACCACCTCAAACTCCCATCCTCACCCACCAAATGCCTTTTCAAACAAAAAAGTCTTACACTGTCTCTGGATGCTTGAGCTCAAACAAATCTCCGGGGGAAGGGGATTCCATAGCATGAAGTTTATGGGGTTTTATTTTGATTTTATATTTTTTATGATATTAGCTGCCCTGAGCCTTTGGGGATAGGATGGAATAAAAATCAAAACAAACAAACTCTCATGCTTCAGAGCATAAATCAACTTCTAAAGTGGGCAAGGAACCGATAGGCAGCTTATTCCAAAGCTTTTTACATGATTTCTCAAACTTTCTTTGAATCAGCAGCAGCTACTGACCAGGCTTCTGGGCTAAAAAGAATATTGGTGCATGCCGGTACTGCTTCCTGTTGTGCTGGATGGCTGAGACTGGCTGGTACAGAGTACTAGTAACAGGACAATCCTCCACCATTAAAGTCAATGGATGATTGCACCCTAAGTGTGAGGATGGTTAGAGAGCATCTTTCTTCTTGGCTTAAAGTCTCTTGCAATGAGGGCAGCTAAAATGTTTAAGAAAATGCTGGTTGATCAAGTTTGCTCAATTTTGCAACTGAGCAGCAACAAAGAATTCCTTCTGGTATTTTAAAATGTTGCTCTTGAGTTAGTTACATTTGGGCTTCTAACTTGAGACCATACATCAATGTTTACAGTATTTGTCAAAAAGCAAGCACTGAATTTAAAAAAATGAATATTTTATAGTAACTGCTTTTCTTCAAAAAGGGGTTTCCTATATAACTAGACAAAACAATGTGTTCACTGACTAACTCCTTGGGTGAGTTTTGGAAATTGACAATACTCCTTACATCAGTTCTGTCTGGAAACTGATACTGCAGTCTTAAGCTACTAGTTATTTAATACACTTATATTTCACAGATGAAGTTGTACTAAAGTGACATTAAAAAAAGATAAAAGTCATTTGCCTCCACCCCAGGACATTAATCAGAAAGCTTATATGCTAACCAAAGCTCTTCTAGTTCTAGAATTTAACCTTCCACTTTTGTTTCAGATCAATACTACAACGTGGATGTGGGCAGCAGAATAGCAAGGTCTGTCACATCTCAGACTGGGAAGACGGTAGCCAAGGACTGGTACAAGTGTCCTTTAGAATGATTTGTCAAGAGAGCACTTGAAAGAAGCAGCCACTTTACTTTTGACATTTTGTCTAGTTTTATTAATAAAGAACATTGAAATATGCACACAATCTAAGTACAAAATGCAATGCTAATAAGCTTTGCCATTATTACACTAAAACAAAGCAGTAGCAGACTGGACAATCTGTATGATCCCATTACTTTGCATAACTTAACTAAGATTGCCTCTGTTTATACCTCCTCTGCCTCCCATTGCATGAGTTACACCTGTGCAGGGGAAAAAAAGAGAAAAATTAATACAAGAATTACTTTTACTCCAAATACGTAAACACTGACTTTTTGCTACTTTATACTTCAGCTATAAAGTATAGTACTGTCTCTTTTGGATGGCTACAACTGACATTTAGGAAACTGACAATCTATTGCTCAAACTGGACTCCATTCCACAAACCAGAATAGCTGTAAATCTAGCATACTTAATTAAGGGTGGCAATGCCATTGTTTTAAACCAGTTCAGAAATGACAATGGGCCGTGATGGGAACTTGTTCTGGTTCATCGAATACATTTCTGACAACTAGATCCATACATCTGAATGTTACAGAAAGTGTCAGCAGTAGGTCTGACTTATGTGGACTATTTAGGTTAATTGTGAAGAATAAATTTGACCCATGTAATTATGATGTGAAAAGTTGTTACAGTTCATCCATGTATTTTCCCCATTTTACTTTGTTTCAAAACTACAGTGGATTCCACATAAATCGTATTTCATTTACTAGAATTTCCTTTTAAAGTTGATCTGCTCTTTCCACCCAGCTCTAAGTCAATTCAATATGGTACATTTTGGCATGGGATAACTTGATCTTCTCTTCTCCAAGTTTCTGCAAAGTTGAACTGTTTTAGATGTTCTACTAAACTCAACTTAAGCAGACTCCACTGTATAACGTATAGTAAACTTTGGTTTTCACTTCATTTTCTTTAATAATCACCATGATTCCAAGCACTATGTGTTACTGACAAATTCTTAAATTTGAAATGGGGGGGGGTAGGGGAATAGTAGGAAGTATAATCTTAATAACAGTAGCATGTTAAGCTTTTATGCCCTCTTGCTCAATTACTTCTATTTATTATTTTGTAAAAACTACTGAGTTTACAAAACCCTCCTTTTGATAAAAGCCTTGTGCTACATAAGAACAACTTTTGTTAGAATACTGATTCAGTTCTGTCCCTCACACCTAACAAATACTTAGGAGGATATTTAGTGCAAGATCTTTGGGGAAAGGTTCCTTATTTAAAGTCTCAAAGTACCATGAATGCTTATGGTGCCTGCAATGCTACTCAATACATATCTCCTCTTAACAGCAAGTTAAGAAACTTACTAGAGCTTGTTTAATACACCATGTACAGCCACACTAGTTTTGACACCTACCCCTCTGTCTGTTAAACTGACGACCACGGACGCTAGTTCTTAACGTTGGCGGCTGAAGTCTAACACGTCGAAAAGGCTTAGGCTGATTACTGCTTGTATCTGTGAAGAAAATATGAGAACAAATCTAAGGCAGTGGCTTTAATTCAGGTTGCAATACTTACTAAATAAATGTGTTTGTGGCTTTATACAGCTGTCCTCATGCCTTTCATATTTTAAATTTGTGAGGATGCAGCAAATACAAATAAAAACCTCAGGCTGAAGAAGAAAACATTTGGCTTTCATCTTTGATTTCTACATGCTGTCTAGTCAAATCATTTTTAAACAGCTGATGTGGAGAGCAAAATTTAGTTTCAATCTGACGTAAGTACTTTACAAATGAAAAACCTTTCCCAATACAATGGTATCCACATTATGTAAACAAAAATCTTCCACTATATCTTAATGCAATTCTTCCCAATTAGAATTTAGCCACAGTAAAAAAAATATTGAAACAGAGGCTGGGAATTGAAGACGAGCTAGTACATACATTTGGATTTACTTCAGTTAATTCTTAGCAGAAGTAAGATCCCTAACTTAGGCTCCCTCTGGCCCTCAGTTAAGATAAAAAGCCAAGTTACATGTTAGTTTGATATCCACTTCAAGCAACATGCATGCACTAAAAAAAGGCTCAGAAATATGAAGCCTTTAACCGTATGAAGGGATATAAATGAGGAAAGAAGCTGGTACCTGCAGATGAGCTGGAAGGAGGATCTTGACTGGTAGAAGGGAGATCGGATTCATCAGATGCTTGAACGGATTCCTCTTCTTGCTGGCTATCTATTTCTAGACCAGCTTCTGAAGTAATTCTGGAAAATACATTCACATGTATACAACAGTACTAAAATGAGACTCCTCACTTTGAATATAGAAAGCAATAAGTAGAGGAGGGCCTACAAAGTTTGTATTAGAACATGAACCCTTTAATGTATTCAATAATGAGCTGGAAAGGACAGTGAACAGTGAGATGATTCAAAGTTATTCAAGACAGTACAAAGCAGACTGAAGAGTTAAAATAAGCACCCTCAAAAAACAGTGCGACTGGTCAATGAACTGGAAGCTGAGATATGCGGTTAAGTGCAAGGCTGCTTGTTCACATGCTGATTTTCATGTGAGATTGTATCACATGCAGAATTAGCGACAATGTGAAATTCCTGCTGGGATGCATGCCCAACGTTGCATTTGCTTTCCCACACCAAGGCCACTTTCAGACAAACTCCCCTCCCACGCATGTTTGGGATGGGAGGGAGGGAAATGTGCAGCCCGAACATGCGTGGGGATCTGCCAGTCTGCCAGTCTGAAAGCGGCACCCCCCCTCCGCATGTCTTTGCCGGCAGAGACGCGCAGGGATGCAGAGCTCGATTTTCCTGCTCTGCATCCCTGAGCATCTCTACCGGCAAAGCTGCGCGCTGGGGGGGGGGGGGGAAGAGGGGGGCTTGAATTTATCCCCAAACTTTTAACCACATTTTTCAACCTTCCTAAGAAGTGGGATTTCCTTAGATATTGAANGGGGGGGGGGGAGACGTCTGAAAGAGGCCTAAGTTACATAACCTAGAGGGAACCATTATTGAATTTAATGGATCCATGCTCACATTACACAATTTATGGGTTATTTCAGAACATGATGCAGGGTTCCCCGCCCACCCAAGTATCCCTTGAGGCCCATGGCCAGGTTACAACCTGCCTGCCTCTCCAGAGCAGGGAACAGATTGTCCATATGTTTAATGGATGTTTTAAACTTTTGAGGAGGCACTTCAGCTGCACAAAAGGATTTGTGATGAAGCAGCAGCAGGAATATTAAGTGTCCCCACCTCCAGGCCGGGAGGAGTGGGGGTTGCTGGGGAATCCTGGGCCTGTTAAGGCTAGCAGGTGTGCGCCCCTCTCCATCTAGCCCTTGCGAGCCACTAACACATTCTAATTTCACTGTTTCATTAATGTTAAATTAACTGCATGAGCACATTCCAATTTAACGTTAAATAAAACTCACAGTCGTGTCAGTGCTGGCTTTCCCTACCCTGTCTTCCGTGATGAAACTCACAGAAATTTCCCTGCCGAATGAGAAAAGGCTCACGCGCACGTCACTAAATCTCACATAAGACAGAAAATAAGTGGAATTGTGTAATGTGGGCAAGCAGCCCAAAATAATGTACAGAAGAAAAATAATCCAAACTACATATTTGCATACAATGTTGGCTTCTTAATATTAACTGCAAGCATTCAGGAAAAAGATCACAGAGTCATTTTGAGTAGTTCATCGATACCAGCTCAATGCATGGCAACATTCAAAAAAATATGCAGATTGTTAGGAAATTATCAGGAAAGGGGTAGACCTTAACACACAGAATATCATAAAGCCACTTTATAACTCCAGGGTGTGCCCACCCCTTGAATGCATTCATTTCTCGTTGCCCCACCTTAAAAAAATTAAGTTACAGAAAAGAGGGCAAGAAAAATGATCAAGCATATGGAATAGCTTCCATCTGGGTAGATATTAAGGTTACGGTTCTACAGCTTAGAAAAGAGGCAACAGAGAGAGGATACAGTAGAAATGTATAAAACCTTGAATAACGAAGGGCAGATAAATAGGGAACTGCTATTTACTCTGTCATAATGCTAGAACTAGGACACAGGGTGTCTGGCACAAGGTTTAAAGATAAGGGAAGTAACTCTTTCACACAACGGAACTCATTGCCACTAGAAGTTGTGAAAGCCAACAGTATAGTTTGGTAGGATGGACCACTTGTTTATGCCCCTTTTTGCACTCATCTCCTGATACTGGCCTCTGCTAGAGATGGGATAAACAAGTTGATGGACCACTGGTCTGACCCATTGTGGTCTTTTTTTTGCCCTGTCTGCTGTCCCCTTTCAAACTATGATAGGCATTCCAGACTTTGATAGTATGTAAAATTAAGTCAACATTAAAACTACCAAAGTCACAAAGTGCTGTGCAGAGGGGTGCTAGATTTTGAATTTTAGTTGGCCAATAAAGCTTTGGGAAAACTGGTTAGTTCTGAACTGGGCATCAAATATCACTACTTAAAGACCAACTACAGGCTCAACAGTAACAGCAGAAGCTTTGTAGACTACCATTTCAGAACCTAATCCATTTATCAAAGAACCATGAAAACACTCTGCTGCCAAACACTCTAATCTGGGGTAAAAAATAACAGAAAGCAAAATAAAAGTTAGTTTGTTTCTGAAGTAGCAAGTAAAGTAATAAGAATAGCAAATCTGTCCCAAATTTCACATCCTTGCGAGCGAACAGTGCCAGAGGTTAGATGAATCAGAATCAGAGTTCAAATGTTGCCTTTCCATTGCAAATGGATTGGCTTGTGAATCTCCTCCTGAAGTAATTTCTA
This sequence comes from Sphenodon punctatus, assembly GCA_003113815.1. Classification (NCBI taxonomy): domain Eukaryota; kingdom Metazoa; phylum Chordata; class Lepidosauria; order Sphenodontia; family Sphenodontidae; genus Sphenodon; species Sphenodon punctatus. The sequence continues at coordinate 710,230 of QEPC01000823.1, read as the reverse complement.
ATTCAAATGGGGACAATTCTCCCTCTAGCCATGCTGTCTTGAAACAAATCAAGTTACAGCAGAACTATATTCAAAGCTACCAAAAGAGAAAAATCGATGTTGACTTTAGAAGGGGGGTGGGGGAAGAGAGGGAGAGGAGGTCATAAGGTAGGAACATTTAGGCTTGTTTTCACTTTACAACTTATTTTTAAAGTCACAAAGCCCTGGTGAACCATCCCTGGTACAGACAACTTGAATGAAATATTGACAGATAAAGAGAAACAACTGAATGATGAAATGCCAATGCAAGCAATACAAGTAGGTCTACATGTGTGACTTTGGCTGCTTGCACACGTTAGGAAAGGGGAGGGGCCTAATGTGAGTTTTACTCACGTTAGAGGAGTCACACGAAACCCCCAATCGTGGGCACAGTGGGATTCATATTATTTTTTGCTTTCCCTGTTAAAATCAGTAACGTGATGCAGGGCTCAAAATCCAGCCCCGCATCGCGTTATTGATTTTAATGGGAGAAGGGAAAAATAACGCGAAACCCCCCCATGCCCATGATCTGGGGTTTCACGTGACTGCTGTTTAGTCCATGCTCCTTTCCTATTGTGTGCAAGCGGCCTCTGTCAACAGTCACTGACCAGTGACTAGGGATGGGTGAACGCGGTTTGGATGTTCGGAGTTCAAACCAAACTCGGCCCGTTCGGATGTCCAAACCCAACGTCTGAACCGAACTCAAACACGGCCGAACAGTTCGGTCATGTTCGGGTGAGTTTGGATTAATTCGGGGGCGGGAAAAACATGACTTCAGGTGGGAAAAACGTGACTGGAAGGGGGAGGCAGCTGAGGAGCAGAGTTCCTGGCATCAGGGGTGGAGACCACAGGTAGTTTCAGGGTCAAATGATACTGATACCCATTCCCCCCCCCCCCTGAATTCAGTATCGATTGCGCTACTTTCGAATGTTTCGAATATTTTCGGCCGAACTGAACTCCGCCGAACCAAACAACTGAACCCGAACTCGGGTTTTGAACCAAACGTCTGAACCGCGTTCTGTTCGCCCATCCCTACCAGTCACACTTACCCTTCAGATTCTGCTTCCACAAAGACTTCATCTCCATCATCGCCTGCTCCAGAGTCTGTAGTAGTGGATAAACTGCCAGTGGATGTTGTGACCATTGGAACAGACTGAGAAGCATGTTCTGAAGCATCAGCTGTGGTACTTTCAGTAAAAACAGTCACTTGGAAAAATAAAGAACACAAACAGCAGTTAAGAACAAGATAAACATGTGTCTTAAACCTTATTTACTAAAATGTAAAGGGGTTAAAACTACAGCACTTTTCACCACAGCAATGAAGAATGCAACAGCAGTCTATATTATTTTGTTGGGAAATCAAAGCTTCCAGTACTGACACAACATTTTGGAAATTTCCATTCCTTACCTGGTGCTGCTACTTGCAATGGAGTTGTTGGGACACTGCGGCCACCAGATTCTTCTTCATGGGCAAGGAAAAGTGGCGTTTCATACATTCCTAACCCTACAAGTAAGCAGTTTTAGGTATTAATGACTTTAGTAAGCCGCTTAGTATAAATTCAAACTGCTGAAGCCAAATTAGTTATCTTGATATGAAGATAAAATCTAGTTGTGTTTACATTTACATATCTAGACCAACTTTAAACAATAGAACAATTGCCACTTGTAAAGTGCTCTAATTCAAGGGGCTTAAAGATTAATGAATTAAACTATTTCCCAGTTTTACAGAGGAGGAAATGGATATAATGGTGAAGCCACTTTACCGCATTTACTGTTTACTTGAAATTTTTGAGAACCACAATAATTTTGCTTTAGAATTTGAGTCTTCTCATGAAAGCCAGGAAATAAAGCTAGTATTAGGAGTCTTGACCATGGGTGCAGCCACGTGAGACACTATCCCAACATTGGGCAATGTTACCCACAAGCAGTAGATCGTATGCTTGGCAGTCACCAGATGTCCACCCCACCCCATGGTGGGACAAGCAGCCAGCTACTACATGATGTGTTCTTGGGAAAAGGTTAGGGACGCAGTGAGCAGTAAAGTTGCCCAAAATAGGAAACGGCTGCCCAACGTGGGTCAAAGGGCTCACCTCCCATTTAGCTGGACTTTGTATCTCAGCCACAACAGCTGATCACTGGGGAGTGGAGTCTGGGAAGAGCACATGCCCTCTTCCCCACTGCCTAACAGCTGACTGGAGAGGAGGGGGGCCTGGGAAGGGGGCCTGAGTTCCTCCCATGCCCCCCTCCTCCCAATCCACTCACCCAACAGCTGATCGGTGGAGGAAGGGGCCCAGAGAAGCCTGCACTCGCCCCTCTCCCCATCCTGACAAATAGCTGACTGGGGGAGATCGGGGAGAGGCATGCTCCTCCCAGTTCCCTCCCCTGCAATCAGCTGTTTTTTTTT
>QEPC01000823.1:669146-707789 GCA_003113815.1 Sphenodon punctatus | reverse complement strand
AAAAAAAGCTCCCTAGCAGTAGAGGGCCCAATCCTGCAGCACACCAGGAGTTGGACCATGCAGTCCTATGTGACTGGCTCCTTGGCCCACTCTGGGACATGGAGGAACTGGTAATGACCACAGAGGAGCAGACTGTGTGACCAGCTCTCCACGCTGTCCCAAAATGTGGTGGCTGTGCTTGCCTGCTATGGGGCGCATGGGGGATCGGGCCCGCCCCAGCTTGTATGGATGTATCCCATGAGACAATTCTTCCTAGATTTATGGAAAACTATAAAAAGTGATTCTGTTCTTGTCAATTCTGCATTTATGAAAACGACCATAAATTGTCTTTGAACATGCTTACAAGGAGGCAGGTAAATGAAAAGTAAAATAAGTTATTTAAGAGACCAGCTAGAACAAGATTACTTTAGATATGGAAGGGCCCAGCTACTTCAAAGATAAGGTCTTCTTTATTCTATCGCAGCAGTCATAAGCAAGAATACCGACCTGCTCATCCTGTGATAATTTGTGAGCCCTGTTTGACTAAGTCCTTGGTGAATTCAGTAACATTATGTATTAAGATGACCCTGCAAGCCTTTGGTAAATTCAAGATCATATATTAAGATAAGCCTGAAAATCAAGAGTATCATATATCAGGCTCTTCCCTTTACACATACTTTCCAAAGGTCAAACGACTCAAGTGGGACTTGACAGTATGTCTCCAGAAAAAACAAAATAGTAAAAAACTCAGGAAAGGTTAACAGGAAAATTGGGCATTTTCCTTCTATGTAGGTTTCCTGGGCATCCATCCAGAAGTATCTGGGGAGGGAAGATCCCTACCACCACTGGCAAGAGGGAGACAGAACAAACAACAGAGCATGCTCAGAGGGGATCTGACCTTTCTTCCCTGCTCCAGTAGCAGTTAGTAATGAACTATCAAATTTAGAACAAACATATAGAACATATACAGCCCAATCTGGCTAAACTAATGAACAGAGTTTTCTCCTTGAGCAAAGTGGCAAAACTGAAAACCTACAGCTTCTCCTGCTGGATAAATTACAGGGTGGAATGGATGCCCAGGAAACCTACCTAGAAGGAAAATTCACAGGTATGGGCCCAATTTTCCATTCTCCCTAGGTCACCTGGCACTCCATCCAGAACTGTCTGGGGACATATCAGAGCAGTGTCCTCCCAATAATACTAGGGAGGGAAAGAGAATATTAAAATTTTACAGTAGTGTCTGCACAACTCTTCTACCAAAGGCTTCTTCCACAGAATCCTGAAGGTGAATTCCGCTTTGTGAATGTGTGCACCAACAACCAAGTTGCTGCCCTACAGATTTCTGCGTAATCAGCCCTGTTCTGAAATGCCCAAGTGGTAGTTGCCCCTCTAGTGGAGTGGGCACAGATAGGTTATGGAGAAATATCTCCCTGTGTCCTGTAGGCATCTGTTATCGCAGCAAAAGTCAATTCTGAGATCACATTTTTACAAAACCATTGTCCCTTCCTAGAGGAATGGTAATGCAGGAATAAAGCTGAAGAACGTCTAAATGATTATGTTCTCTGAAAATAAATGTTCAGTGCTCTGCAAATATTTAACAAATGGCAGATTTTTTTCTTTTGGATGGACTGGAGTTTGGGCAGAATGATGAGATAATTATTTCTTGGGATCTATGAAAAAACATTAACTTTTGGAATAAAGGCAGGGTCCAAACGGAGTACTAACAAATCTGCTTGAAGATGCACCATGATGGATCCACAGAGCTCCTAACTCTTGATACCCATCTAGCAGATGTTACCACTTCAAGAAAGGACACCTTAAAGAGATAAATAATAAAGGGATACCTCTTTAAGAGGTCCAGAGGGTGCTCTAACCAGAGCTTGAAGCATTAAATTAAAACTCCAGTTGGGGAAATAATGGATAATGGGAGGAGAAATCAATTTGGCAGCCCTAATAAATCTCTTTTCATGGGGATGGGAAGAGATCTTACCCCCTGAAGCACAACTAAGGACACTGTCTATGGGTACAAGTTGTCAAGAAAGGGTGTTTGGCTTTAGTTCCAAATCTAGCCCTGACTGAAGAAAGTCTAACACTGTCTTAACACCTGATTCTAGGGGGTTTAAGTTTCTGTCTGTGCACCTTTGGATGAACACTCTCCAAGTGCATGGGAAAAGTTTCTTAGTGGATTGCCACCTTGCTGCCATCAGTGTGCTTAGGGCGGCTTTAAGTAGCCTAGCTGACGTAATGACCTGTGCTCAACCTCCAAGCAGTCAGTTTGAGCAATTCTGGTCTTTCAGGTCTTATTGGACATAAGACAGGAGGTTTACGTATGAAGGTAAATGGAAAGGAGGACCTATTTGCAGTTGTTTCAGGTCAGAAAAATCGAGGTCTTTGTGGCCAGTATGGGATGATTAGAATAATCTCTGTTCCCTCCACCTTCAGCTTGCAGACTGTCCTTGCTATTAGTGGGAATGGAGAGAAGGCATATAGTAGCACGTTTGGTCATGTCTGGTTCAGAGCATCTATTGCCAGAGTTCCCGAATCGTGAAATCCAAAGTAAAAAAGGCTGACCTTAGCGTTTGTCCAAGTCACAAATATGTGCAGGCCTGGTTGACCCCAAAGATGGACTATCTTGTTGAACACTTTTGTGTTTAGAGACCATTCACCTGGGTCCAGCATTCTTCTGCTTAGTCAGTTCGTTCTGATGTTATCCGACCACAGATGTGTAGGGCTTTGAGGGAGTTGATGTTGTTCCCTACCCATGTGATCAGATTTTGCTAGATTGTGTAATGCTTGTAATCTAGTAGCCCCTTGCTTGGTTAGATACACCTCTACAGTCACATTGTCCATGTACATCAGTATCTTTTGATTCTTGACATTATTATTATTAGCAAGCATTTATATAGCGCCAGCAATGTACCTGGTGCTTTACAAAGTAATTGAGTAGTGGTGCAAGGTGGTCTAGGGCCAGAAATACCGCTTTCAAATCCAGCCAACTGATGCTGTGAAGTTTGTCCATTGTTCCTCAAGCGCCTTGAATCACTTTCCCTGCTCCTCAGCCTTGCAGAGAAACATCTGTTATCAAGATCAATCTGGGACGGTCCAGTAGTGATACTCCCTTAACAAATCTGTCCTTGACTAGCCACCAGTACAACTCCATTTGATCCCTTGATGGACCCAGATCCATGGGTTGAGACCCTCTACAATCTGTGCTTGATCTGGTCTCAGCAGAGATTGGAGTGCCCTTGTATGGAATCTTGCCCACTGTAGGTGTTGGATGCATGATATTAGCAATCTCTGCAAATTGGCTAATAGCTTCAACCTGGACTTGGGAGATCCTTGAACTTGTGTGATCAATGGAACATCTTCTCTACTGTCTTAGTGCCAGGATTAGTGATCAAATTCAGTCCTCGGTTTTCCCCAGAAAACCCCGAGGATCGAGGTACTCAACTCAAATTTCCAAGTTCCAAACTTACCAAGTCTCGAGGAAGCCATACATCACCGAAGCCCCTCCAGAGGGTGAGTACTCTATCCCCTCAGCCCCTGCTAGGCCTCCACCCCGAGCCCCCACTATCCCCCCCACCGGCTTATTGTCTCCTTGGCCAGCAGGGGCCAGGGATGGGGAAGCACGGGCCTAGTGCCAGCCTCCGGCCCCCTTCCCTGTACTCACCTTAAGATTTCCCAAGTTCCGGCTCGGGGTGGAAAGGATGTGTAAAGGGAAGAGCCTGATATATGGTACTCCATGGTAAGTTTGGAAAGGAACAAAAATAAAAAAGCTGGGTATGCTGTCCCCCCGCCCCTTCCCAAACTTACCCGGTCTGGAGGAAGCCAAGCGTCGCTGGAGTTCCTCCGGAGGGCGGGTACGCTACCCCTAAGCCCCTGCTAGGCCCCCTCTTCCCTGGCCCATTCCCTCCCTCGACTCCTTCTGGTCCCCTTCTTGGCTTCTGCCCTCGGAACGCACTCGTGAGTATTCGCTGAGGGTCCTCGGACTGGCCTGAGCACTCAGGGCCGCTTCTCTGAACTCGGGAAATACTTGTGACTAGTTTTTTTTTTTAACTACTCAATTCAGCTCTAGTCAGGATGAACGTTCTGTCCTGGCTCAGTCAAGAATAACCCCCAAGTGTTTGAGGTGTTGGGCTGGTTGCAGGTAACTCTTTTTGAAACTGATGACAAAGCCATGCGAGTGCAGATAGTCTATCATCCTGTGAAGGTCTTTGGTGGCCCTCTCCTTGGAGGGAGAGCATGTCAAGGGAACCTTCAAATAGGGAAGGACATGTACTCCCTCCATCTAAAGGTTGGCAATCAGAGGGACTAGGACTTTTGTGAAGGTTCTGTGAGAAGAGGCTAGACCAAAGGGGAGGGCCTGATATTGCCAATGACGGTTTGCATATCAAAAATAGAACCATTTGCGATGGTTGGGTAGAAGCGGGATATGCAAGTAAGCTTATTTCAAATCCAGGGAGATCGTTTAGTGCCCTTGAGAGAGGGCTAGTGAGATAGATTGTAGATCTGAACTTCTTTAGCTGTACCCAAAGGCTTAAGTGTTTAGGTCTAGCACAGTTCTCCAGTCCCCCGATTTTTTGAGGACCAGAAATAAAATGAACAACACCCTGATCCCTGTTCTTGTAGAGGAACTGGTTTTATGGCCCCTATTTGTGTTAACAGATTTTTGCCTAATATGGCTTCATGTTTCTAAGTTTCCCAGTTTCCACAAAACACAGCAATGTACCCTATGGGACAATTCTGGAATTCTATGGAATAACCTGTGGTCTATTACTCATTGAACTGCCACAGTCTGCTGTCATAGAACTGCAAGCGTCCCCATATAAGATCCTCTCTGGGAGTGTAGCCATGCCTCTGATTTAGGCTGAATGGTGTTGGTGTTCTGCTTGGCTCGTGATGGGCCAGAGAATCTATGTTGGTGTTACCAGTGTGCCCCACCTCTGTTGTCTCCCCTCTGAGCCAGGATGTTGCACCTCTGGGAGTTCGCAGAGGAGTAGCTATTGTGTCTTGAGTAGCGCTGAATTTTTTTTCTTGAGTTATTGGTTTTTTTGCTTTATCAAAGACATCTGAGAGAAGCTTATTGAGGCAGACCCCCAAATGTTTTGACCTATTATAAACCCAGGAACGTAACAAATTCTTTGTGTGGTTGTCCCCTCTCCATTTTCTGAGCCTAAATCTCTTGTGAGACGCTATGTTTGTGGTGACTGTGTGGGAGGCCGAGGTAACAGCATCAGTAGAAGCACTGGCTAGGAATACTGAGGCCAGGTGGTTTCTTGATGCTAGAATCTTGTATTTTCCCTCTGATGTTTCAGGATCCTTGGATTTTTAGAGCCAGTGCAATAATCATAGAATCTTAAGTTGGAAGTGACCTAAGGTCAAACTATGCTCTAGAGAAATAAGTTGACAGGGTTACATGAACCACTGCAGTAGTGGCTTCAAAGTTTCATCCAAGGCTACAGTCATTGCCCTGTCAGGTTGATCCTAGGGGTAGCAATCCCCTTCCGTCGGAAACACCGATTGGCGGGCCAAGGAGGCTGTAGCCACATGAACTTTAAGAGTGCGAAATAGCAGCCCTTTCTTCTTGGAAAATGTATAAAGGGCTTCATGCATCTTAGTGAGTCTCATGGTCTTAATAGGATGTGTCAGTCCATTTATAATTAATTTCTCAAAGACCCTATCAAGGTGGATACCTTCTCTCTGCCTCGCCTGCCCTGGGAGGATCTAACTATCTAGGCTGGTTATCAAATGTGGTTGATAGGAAAGCCTTCACTGCCTTGAGATTCCAATCAATGCCGACAGAAGGTGTGCTTGGATTGTATAGGGGCATAGAATACGCAGAGTGGCTATGCATCTGTGGGGAGGGTGAGGTCGAAGATCTGAAGCATCACATGTTTAATTGCCATATTTATTCCAGGCCTCATGAACGATTGTTTAAGATTGTAAGGCTAGACCTAAGTAGATTTGTGACAGTGACATTTGCATCCCTTGCGGTGGCTGCAGCTAGACTAAAGAGTTCGGTTTGTTGAGACACAGGAACAATGCTGATTTAATGCCTTTGTTGGGTATTTTTTGTGTGATTTATGGTAAGTCATTGTGTGTTTTGATGTATTTTATATGAATTGTCAAGGCTTTGATGCCAGAACGATAAACTACCTTGCTTTCTGCCCCAAGAACAGGGGATCTATTCTTGGGATGAATCGTCATCCGAGGATTCTGATGATTCAACTTTCCCACCTTTCTCCCATATATTCAGAACCTTCAACACTTGTCTGCACGAGAGTGGAAGGGGAAGCCCCTGCCATACTCTTTAAATGCCTCAGGTGTGTCAGGAATTTGTCCTTCCTCTGAGGCTGGTGAGGAGACCTCTGAACGAATAGGGGAAGCCCCAGGTTCTCCCCTGTATTCCTCCTCTACAATTAAGTATGCTTGCATTTGATCCTTCTCATCCTCTCCTCCTCCTTCTCATAGGAAGATTCCATGGCAGTAGGCCTGTGTTTCTTAGATCTGCCTTTCCCTTTTGGCTGATAAGGAGGCAAAGACTCATCAGAATCTGATGAAAGCAGCAGTCTCTTCCCCTTTTTCTTACTGGGTCTGCGCCTGTCAGTCTCCAATTCTGAGCTCTCAGAGGATTCTGAAGCCTCTTCTGGAGATCTCTTTCCACTTTTGGGGGGCAAGAAGTTTCCCTTTTTCTTCCTTTTGGATTTCCCCTTCAACCTGTGTTGGGGGGGGAGGAGGGAAGGGGGTATTTTCCTTTTTAATTAATTGTTATTGATTGGTTTCAGTTGGTTTACAATCTTAGTACAAGATCTGTTACAAGAGGTATGTCTTTATATATACGGGAGTCATTTGTTAGGCCTCTTCCTTTTCTTTGTCTTAAGTTCCCTGTCCTGCTGCTCATTCAGTTTATTGCGAGACTCCAGGATCTTCTGAAAAGGAGACTTGGTTACCTACCTTTGGTGAATTCCTTTCTCTCTTACTCTCCTCCTCCTCCGCTGGGTAGCTCTGCTGCTGGCCGATAGGAGGCAGATGATCAGGTTTTTCTTTTGCGCATGCGCTAGGAGCTACCTGGTTCTCCAGTCAATAATCAAGCCGAGCGCCCCTAGAAAAGTATCCTTTATCCAACAGTAACACCAACTCTGAAAACAGAAAAAAGTGAACTCGGGCCCAATGGGGCCTAACTCAGATGAACCAGAGGAAAAACAAGTAGCAGGCTGGAACAAGAAGAACTGTATGCTGTCTGGCAGGGAGGGTCGGAGGAGGAGAAGGAGAGTAAGAGAGAAAGGAATTCACCAAAGGTAGGTAACCAATTCTCCTTTCTCCTCTTACCGCCTTCTCCTCCTCCGCTGGGATATATCCAAGCAGTCCCCTCTCTTACGGGTGGGAGCCGACAGCACTGGAAGAATCCAGTACCGCCTGCAATACCCGCCTGCCGAAAGCTGCTTCCGCTGATTGGAAGGTGTTTATCTTGTAGTGTCGAACGAAGGTGTGCAGGGATGCCCATGTTGCTGCCCTGCAAATCTCCTCATATGAGGCTTGTGCCTTAAAAGCATATGAGGTGGCAGCACTACGGACGGAATGAGCCCAAATCTGCAAAGGGGGAATCCTCCCGCCTGCTTTGTATGCCTCAATGATGGCCTGTTTTACCCATTTGGATAACAAGGTCTTGGAAGCCTTAAGGCCCTGAAGACCCGGGCGGATGTTTACAAAGAGGGACGTGGATTTGCGGAGGGCCCTAGTCCTGGCTAAATAAATTTTTAGAGCCCGCCGAACGTCTAGTTTGTGCCAAGCCCTTTCTTTAGGGTGGACTGGCTTGGGGCAGAAGGAAGGGAGCACCAGCTCTTGTGCCCTGTGGAAATAGGAGTTTACCTTAGGGATAAAGGCTGGGTCCAAACGAAGGGTAACAGAGTCCGTGCGGAAGATACAGAAATTGTCTTCCATGGAGAGTGCGCTCAGCTCAGAGACTCGTCGAGCTGAGGTCACTGCCACCAGGAACACCGTTTTGATAGTCAAAAAGAATAGGGAAACGTGTTTGAGGGGTTCAAATGGTGGTTTTGTTAGCGCCTCTAAGACCAGGTTTAGATTCCAAGATGGTACCCTATGAACTACCGGGGGAGAAAGGAGTCTGGCCGCCCGAATGAATCTTTTAACATGAGGGTGAGTAGATATGGTCCTATTAGTTGCCGTTCTGAGGACCGAGTCCAGGGCCGCTGCCTGCCTGGCTAAAGTGTTAGCTCTAAGACCCTTATCTAAGTCCTGTTGAAGAAAATCCAAGACTTGGGGAACGTGTGCCTGTCTGGGATCAAGTCCTCTCTGTTTTGACCAGGAGGCGAAGACCCTCCAAGTATTTTGGTAGGCCCTCTTGGTGGCCGGTCTCCGAGAGCTCTGGAGAGTGTCGAGAACCGGATCTGTATATCCACGTTTCTTTAGTGCTGAGCGTTCAATCGCCAGACTGTCAGCTGATATGTCCGGATGTCCGGGCAGAGGATCGGGCCTTGTTGCAGGAGGTCTACTCTCAGCGGGAGTCTTCTGAATTGGCCCTGGCTGAGGTGTATCAGTTCCGAGAACCAGGGTCTCCTGGGCCACCAGGGGGAGATCAGCAACAGAAGAGCCCGTTCCCTGCGGGCTTTGGCGATGGTTCGTGCCAGCAACGGGAACGGTGGAAACGCATATAGTAGACCCTCGGGCCAGGGCTGGTTGAGGGCGTCGGTTGCCTCCGCTTCTACGCACCTTTCCCGTGTCATGAAGCGGGGCAGCTGGGAGTTGGTCTTGGTTGCAAACAGGTCTATGATGGGGAGACCGAACCAATCCACAATGTCCCGGAAGACTGTCTGGTTGAGCCTCCATTCGTGGGGGAGTAAGGCTTGACGGCTGAGCCAGTCTGCTGTCGTGTTGTCCTGTCCCCTGATGTGGAGAGCCTTGAGGGACGGAATGTGGTGTTGTGCCCATCTGAAGAGGCGGGTTGCCTCCTGTTGTAGCTGGCGCGACCGGGAGCCTCCCTGATGGTTCACGTAGGCTTTTGCTGTGACGTTGTCGGTGTAGACCAGAAGATGGTAGCTGGTCCCGTCGGGGAAAAGTTGTTGAAGTGCCAGTCGGATGGCTTTCAGCTCCAGGTAGTTGATCTGCTGTTGCGAGTCCTCCTGCGACCATTTCCCTTGTATCGATAGGGTCGACGTGTGGGCTCCCCAGCCCGCTTGACTGGCGTCCGTTGTGATCACGTGTCGTATGGGTTCTGTGAGAGGAACCCCCTTTTGAAACTGCTCTGGACCTAACCACCAGGACATGGAGTGTTTTAGGTGGACCGGAAGGGGCACCCAAGGATTGCGTCCGCCTGTAAGCTCTCGCTGAAAAGGTTTTAGCAGCGTCTGCAAGGGACGTAGGTGGAATCTGCCCCACGTCATCTGGGCCGTGCACGATACCATCAGTCCGAGGAGGGATGCTAGTGACTTGAGCCGCATTCGTGATGAGGCTCTGAGGGTCCGTACCAGCCTCTGGATTCGATTTGACCTGTCCTGAGGAACGAACACGAGATCGTAGCTCGTATCTATGATGGTGCCCAGGTGCTCCAATCTCCTCGTTGGGGTGAGGTGACTTTTTTCCCTGTTGATCAGGAACCCGTGCTGTTCTAGATATGAGATCGTCCTGTTGAGGTCTATTATGGTTTTCTCTGGGGAGTGGGCCCGGATCAGAAGATCGTCTAGATAGGGGTGGACATGAATGCCCTCCATCCTGAGGTTCGCCATCAGTGGTATTAGAACTTTGGTGAAGGTCCGGGGAGCGGATGATAGGCCGAAAGGAAGAGTCCTGAACTGCCAATGGAGGTTGTTGTAGTTGAAGCGTAGCCACTTCCGGTGAGGTTCTCGGATAGGGACGTGGAGGTATGCATCCTGTAGGTCCAGAGATACCATCCAGTCGTTTTTCTGTATGTGGTGGCAAATGGAGTTCACGGTTTCCATCTTGAATCTCTTTTTTGTTACGTGTCGATTCAGGGTCTTTAAGTCCAGGACTGCCCTCCATTTGCCTGTCTTTTTTGCCACCAGAAAGAGAATGGAGTAGAGCCCTGAACGATGTTGAGACTTTGGTACTCTCTCTATGGCCCTGGCGTGGAGGAGTCTCATGATCTCGGAGGTCATGGCACGGTGTTTTCTTGCGTCTCGAGATCGTGGTGAGATCAGGAACCTGTGTGTAGGTGGGCTGTCGAGCTCTATGGAGTATCCGTGTGTTACACAGGATAGGACCCAGGTGTCCGTGATCGAGCGTGCCCACACGTCGTGGAAACGCTGGATCCTGCCTCCAACCCGGCAGTCGTAATAGTCATGAGTCTTGTCTGGGTTGATGTGCAGGTGGGCCCCTGGACCTGCGTCGATCGTATCTTCCTGGTCGGAAACCTCTGTTTCGGAAGGAGAAGTTGTAACCTCTCTGAGCGGGAGGTTGGGATTTTCTGGAAAGGGCTGAGAAGCCCCTAAAGCGAAAGGAATGTCCTCGAAAGAAGCCCCTTCTTGTAGATAGTTGTTGGAGGGTTTTCGTTTTGTCTTTGCTCGAAGCCTCCTCTAGCACTTTCTCCAGGCCCACGCCAAATAACTTTGATCCTTTGTATGGAGAAGCCGTGAGTAGATTCTTCGCGGTGACATCCCCATCCCAGGATCGTAGCCATACCCTACGTCTGGCTGCAATGTTGTTGGCTACTGATCTAGCTGACCAGGTTAAATTATCCTTGGTTGCGTCAGCTAGGAAGGCGGCTGCCATGCAAACTCTAGAATTCAACCTCTGGTATCTACTCTCTGAAATTTCTGGGTCTTGCATCTCCTGGAGCCAAGCAAGCATGGCTCTCGCTATATAAGAGGATGCTATTCCTACCCTTAGGGCCACTGAGGTTGCCTCCGAGGCTTTTTTAAGAGCCGCGTCAATTGCCCTGTCTGTACTATCTCTAGGATGGCAGTCCCCTTCAGTGGGGAATACAGTGTGTCTGGCCAGGGAAGCTGCTCCCGCATCCACCTTAGGTGGACGAAACATAGGGTCCTTTCTCCTAGAGAAGGAGTATAAGGTATCCTGGACCTTGTTCGTTTTGAAACTCTTATCTGGGGATTTCCACTCCTGAAGGACAAGTTTCTCGAAAGCCTTGTCCAAAGGGAGTCCCTGGTCCCTACCATGGACTGAGGGGATGTACTGGCGGGTCTCTTCCTCCTGAGAGTCGGAGGAATCCCGGTTGGAGGATTTTTCCTGTAATTGTAATGTCTTAATGGCCTGAGCCACCAGCTCAGCTCGAAAACTGAGTAGGGAAGTGTCTCTGGCTTTCCTTGGGTCAGGAGCCAGGTCCACTCAGCTGCAGTCTGATTTATACCAGTGCTTTGTTCACCAGGTTCACTTTCTGCAGAGGAGGTTAACAAAGCTGAGGACCCAGCGCCACCTGGTGGACGTTTGGATTTTTTGCTGGGAGCTCCAGAGGTCCCTGCTTTAGGTTTCGGTTTAGATTTAGAGCTGGAATTCTCTCTCTCTTACCCTTAGGTTTCGTTAGTTTGCTTAAGGCAGTCAGGCCCTCTCCCATGGATTTTTCCAGGAAGGTGAGGCGTGCCTGGGTGTCCCGTTCCTGAGCTGGGGCATCAGGAGGGGGGGAGGTCCCCGATGGGGGCTGAGCCTGGCTCATGAGTAGCCCTTGACTGGGGTAAGGGCTCCTTTATCAGGGGGGCAGCGTGGCTGTCCCTGATTTAAGAGGGCTGAGAGGAGTAGGGACAGAGCCCAGCAGGGCTGTCTCCGCCCTATATAGGCTCCGAGTGTTTTTTGTTACAGCCCTGAGAGTGCGTTCAAGGGACAGAGAGCAGGCGGGCTGCCTCCGCCCTGTAGCACGGGGAAAAATCCTCTTAGCCGGGGGAAGCTCAGAGGCCCAGCGGCGCTGTCCCCGAGTCCCTGCTGTTTTTTTTGTTTTTTTAAAAGCTTGTTTGTTTATTGTAGCCTCCAAACGTGGAGAACAAGCTCAGGAATCAAATTACAGCCCGGCTGAAGCTCGCGGGCGTGGCCGGGCCGTCCCGGAGCAAGTAAATAAAAAGGGGAGGATAGAGTGCGAAGTGGGATAGGATCACCGCCGCCGCATAAATACCCCGAGGGGTTAGATAGGGAAAACCCCTTCCCCCACAACTACTGACTGTTTGTTGTTTTTTTGTTTTGTTTCAGGGAGCTGCGCTGGAAGCGTCCTACCAGCCGGGAGGCAGATGAACAGACTGGAGAACCGGGTAGCTCCTAGCGCATGCGCAAAAGAAAAACCTGATCATCTGCCTCCTATCGGCCAGCAGCAGAGCTACCCAGCGGAGGAGGAGAAGGAGGTAAGAGGAGAATAAGGCATTTGAATAGGTGTCTCCCCCATCTTCGGCGAGGCTGTCCATGCCACTGCCTCCTGTCCCCCCAGCCTGAAGCAGACTTTTTTCTTCTCAAATGTGAGTTGTAGTGGGTGCCATCTTGAGGCCAGAAAAAAGGGTGCGAAACTCTCAGAGCTCCTCTCTGAGGGTTTCCGCATGCCAGGAGCTGCCTCTAAGCGTGCTCTCTTGTCTGTCTCCTGCCGGTAGTGGTGGAGATCTTCCCCAGACAGTTCTGGATGGATGCCTATGAGACCTAGGGAGAATGTGGTCTCTTTCCAACAGAATTTACATCTCTTATTTTATGCACTGAGCATCTAAATAGTACAGCAATATACTCAAGGGAGTGACAGTAACCTCTTGGGTTACTGATGAACACATCAATGGAGGACAATAAATCTTGATAATTTGGGACAACTGAGCCATAAATTAAAACATGCTAGAGAACTGCACATTGTTCAAATGGAAAAAACCCTTCTGTTGGCTCATATAGTTTTCAATTTTGTTTGGTGGAAATTTCCCCTTATAAATTTCCACATATTGTAAAAGGGGTCAGGTAGTCTCTGCCTGACAACATCTCAGCAAACTGCCAGTACTTGTACATTATACTAAATTGTTGACAGCTGCTGCTGTTATACATTAAGCTATTTGTAGTTCTGAATGACAAATCCAATACTGCTAGGTGAAAGAACCCAGAAAATTTCACAGCTCCCATAGCGCCCAATCTCCTGATAAGAATGTACAACTTAGGCCGTATTTACACCTGATGGTGGCAGCAACTCCCTCAAGGCAATGCAGCGAGGGCAGGAGGTGGAAATAGCACCGGTGTGAACAAAGTTCTGCTGTTACTTCACTCGCAAATGACAGGGCTCAAAATTCAGTCTGTCATTTGCGAGTGAAGTTGCAGCAGAACCCCGTTCAGACCAGGGGTATTTCCAGCATCCAGCTCCTCCCCTGCCGCATCTTTGCCTCGTGGGAGTCACCGTCACCGTGCTGCCGTCAGGTATGAATGCAGCCTCTGTTAGAAGAGGTGACTGACCCATGGCACAACCATTCATACTTGGATTATTTTCCAATTACATTTCTTCCGTATATACTTTTTTCCATTAAATGTAAGACAAAGATTGTATTAGGTACGTCTTACCTCCTTGTGATGCAAGCTGACCAAGATCCGAGTGGCTGGAGCTGGTCTGTGGCATATCTTCAGGGGGTCCAAACCTGAATCTAGGAACACCAGCGACCTGAGGCGAACTAGTAGAATAATGTTTAAGTTCAGATGCAGAAATCAATTCTCTAGTTTTACAAATCATTAACAGTGATAAAATTAATTTAACTTATTCTGGAAAACAAATTTCTGATAAAATTAAACATAGATGCAACTTAATTACTTGCATTACTGGTAGTAATTAATTTTGCCATTCCTCCCCCCAATTACTGAATCAGATGATAACTCTGTGGTGCAGCAGTTAGTTCCCCAGATACCACACACATTGGGGGGTGGGGGGTGGTGGTGTCCCAGCTGGAACACTATCCACTGGCTTGGATAACAAACCTAAAGTGGGTCATTATGTCTGTTCACAACCTGCTATATATTTGCTATCCAATTGCTCCTCACTGTTCACTTGCAAACATTGCAGATGTACAACAAGGAGCAGGTTCTTGCCTGTAGTCACTGTTACATCAATGGAAGAGCCCTTAGAGCGTCGCTGCTACCTTTGCTCCAACTACCAAAGCCCCTCCACTGACATTGCTCCAGAATTCTCTCCTCCAGTTAAGCTCTGCCTTCCCAGTGCCTTCTATTGTTAACTGCTCCCTTACTGTGGTCAGTTGCCACATGTAAACATAACATAAAACGGAAAACACAAAAGTAAGCTGTCTGTGTTTCCTATTATATCTAGTAACACTCTAGTAACACCCATGGAGGACGGAAAATAAACCAGATTGAAAACCTTCCATCCCCCAAACTGCAAGTGGATTTTGCAGCTCAGAAAAAGTTTGTAATAGAAGTGGCCAAGTCTTCCAATGAATGTACTAGGAGATAAAACGTTCCAATGTAAACATGCAGAGAAAATAGGAGCATCAGAAAATGAGAAGAAAAACTAAAGCAACACTGTATGTCACCACTGTTCTCCCAACTGTGTAATTTGAACCAATGTGTTACTATAGCTTGAAGAATCATATTTTTCCAAACTCAGTTTTGCTCTAGGATTCAGGCAACTTTCAATTTAGTTGATTTCTTCCCTCTAACCATCTAGTACATTTGTATGTTGCATCAAGCTGCTTAGGAAAAAAAATATTTAGTAGTTAATAAAGTAGAACATAAATACACTATTATCAGAATAACTTTAAATCCACTTACTGAATTGCTTCTGCAAATCCATCTGTACGATGTGGTACCACAAGGGTTGGGGTGCTAGGTACTGTCCTATCCTCATCATCAAAAAAGTGTTGCTGCTAAAAAAAGTATTAAGATCAGAACATAAAATACATCCCAAAATCCAACGTTGTTTGCTTTTAAATTAAACTTGAACTACAGAGAAGGATGAACCCTCACAGCAAAATAGATAAACATTAGCTTCTATTCATCCTTCTCATGTTTTAATGGAAATTAGTAGCCAAGTATTTAACTATTCTGTATTTTAAGGAATTGCTTTCTTCAGATTCTAGGTAATATTTACTCAAGAGTGGGGACACTCTTCTTCCCTCAGGGCCACCTTGAAAATTATTACAAGCTCTAAGAGCCATAGAAAAGTTGGGAATGCACTCTGAGTAAGAAAAAGGAGGGGATAATCCAAATCATGGATCTGTGTCAGGGATTTATACCCTATCTTTGAGTGCATGCCCTCATCTCTGCTCCCTTTGCCTGAGCTCACTCTTTCAGTGCTTGGGGTAGGAACTGGATTAGGGGCCAGATCCTCAGGGGTCATCTCTGACTTCTCTCTCTCCTTCTCTGCTCGCATCCAAAATACTGCTAAAACTTCTTGTTTCTTTTTTATTGCCAAAATCCATCCCTTCCTGTCTTAACACAGTGCTAAAACCCTAATCCAGTCCCTCATCACATCCCGCTTAGACTACTGCAACATGCTTCTCACAGGACTCCCACTGAGCCACTTATCTCCACTACAGTCTATTCAAAATTCAGCTGTGAGATTAGACTTCCTTGCACGCCGTTACAGTCATGTAACCCCCTCTCCTCAAGTCACTACACACTGGCTCCCCATCCACTTCGGCATACCAGGTCAAGATTCTCCTACTCACCTAACAAGCATCTTCACTCTGCAGCACTTCAGTACCTTTCCTCTCTTATCTCCTCCTACACCCCTATTTGTGGCCTCCGTTCATTGGGTAAAATGCTCTTATCTGCGCCCTTCTCCTCCACCACCAACTCCATGTTTTATTATTAGAAAACATTTATATAATGCTAGCAATGTACCTGGCGCGTTACAAAATAATTGAATAGACACGTTCCCTGCCATGTGGTGAGGATATGAGTACACAGACCTTAGGTAACAGATTGTACTGGAGGGAGGGTATCAGCAGAAGTTAGGTGAGGGGAGCGAGGAGGGTCTCTTGCTGCACCGTATGCCTAGAACAGACAACCTGAGGTGATGCGTCAGGCTGCCTCCCTGTCCATATTCAAGTTCCGCCTAAGGACCAAAGGACCTACCTCTTCGCTTTTAAATCATGAACCCAGGCCCTAACCATATCAGAGACAGCAGAGCTTTCAATAATGCTAACAAACAAACAAGCTTACTGAATACCTGCATCCTGTAGTCTATTATTCATGGGCAGGGCCCCGATTTTCCAGCAGAATTAAAAAAAATAAATCCGCAGGAGTTGGGACAGCTCTGGGCCCGATTCTGTGCTTCACCACTCTGGGCATGGCTGCATTGGGTGAGGGGACGAACTAGGGCTTGCCTTCCCCCCACCCCCTAGTCAGGCTGATTTGGGTGGGTGGGCTGCCAAGGCTTGCCTCCCGCCACCCACTTCCACAGCCTGGTAAATCAACTGACCTGGTTGTAGCTGCAGCAGCTCCTTTCAGTGTGCTTGCCATCCGGCCCCTCCTAGCCACTTCCTGGCCCCTCCCCAAAGGGGCCCCACAGAGAGGCGCAGCCAGATTTTGTCATCCACCTGGGTTGTCAAGAGGTCACATGGGAGGAGCCAGGAGCTGAATGGGGAGTGCACTGAAAGGAGCTGCCGCCGCCGCAGATCAGTAGATTTACCAGGCTGTGGAGGGGGCAGGCAAGGCCTGGCAGCCCCGCCGCCCCAACGTAGCCTGGGGGGGAAGGAAGGAAAGAAACCCCAAGAGTTTTGTCATCCCCCGCCACGTGTGAAATTACCCGTCCTGCATCTGCCCACTGCAGGCTGGAAATTCTGTGCTGGGAGATGCAGGCCAGGAGATTCCGTGGGGGGAGCGGGATTCTGCGGGAAATCTGTCAATTGTGGACCCACATTTGGTTTGGGGCCCTGTTCATAGGAAGACTCCTATTTGTAGCTGTCTATGCTTTTGTGTGTTGATTAGATTGTAAGCTCCATGGAGCAGGGACTGTCTTCATGTTGTGTGTATCTGTACAGCATTGTGTTAGATTAGTAGTGCAATATAAATGATATGTAGTAGTAGTACATTCAGGAACTGGAAAGGGACCAAATACACGAGCCGCATTTGGCCCCATTGTCTGAGGTTCCCCACTCCTGATCTATCAGGTCAAACGGGTATATAGCCCTCAACATTTCTTATTTTGTTCTGAGATATACAAGATTACAGAAATACCTAAGAAATTCCTTATTGTTTTATTTGTATGAAATGACTACAAATTTTGGAATGCTTACTTAATGATTTTAGGAACATCCTTCCAATTACTTACCATGCCCCCTATACCAGGCGTTAGCTGAAGCCCACGTCCCACTGACTGCCTCCGAGTCATTTGGATTCTCTTTATAGTAAAAAAAAGGAATACAGTACGTTTATATAATTTTTCAAGATGTTTTAGCACCTGCAAATGTCTTCAAGAGTAAGTTTGGGGATGAAAGCTGAATAAAGAAATTCTACTGACATTTTGTCCAAGTTGAAACTTGAAACACAAAACTAAGCTATCATCTTTTGCCAACAGTAACAGCCATATTCTACAATTAATTTCTAAAGTTCAGAATCACGTATTAGTATCCACTTTATAAACAGTTAATAATTTATAGTGAAAACAAGCAGATGGGTCTTTAGAAGAATAAAATCTCTGGCAGGAACACAACATAAAAAACGGAAATTCAGAAACCGTTTATTTCTTTTGGTTTCTAAAAGCTTATTGTCTCGAGCACCACATTTTCAAAACGCACTTTAGCCCTGAATCTTGAGCTCACCCCTGGTGTACTGCGGATAAAGCATGCTCTAATTCAGGGGTAGGCACTTTGTTGCTTAACAGCAGCTTTTTAAAGAAACAAGCAGTCCTGACCAAAGCTCCAGACAAGAAAGGTTGAACAAAAGCCTAGCAAACTTGTAATAAAGAACTCTTAGTACCCTTATTGCTCACTTCTGTGTCTGGCTGACCCTCCAATTCTTTCACCCTCCCTCATTTTTCAATGAAATCTTACATTCTGGAGAGTTAATACAAATGCTAAATGCATCAAGATGGCCAGTTATACCTCACATGCTAGAAGTCAGGCACAACAGTCAGTAGGGATCAGAGTAATAGTTTCGTTATGCTACATCTGCTTTTGGGAGGAGAATATTTAATAAAAATCCCATCCAGACTTTGAGTTAGACTACTCTAAAAACATTTTTATAGTGGAAATATCGACACTAACGATAAATGTACCATATTTCAAGGAACACACCCATCATTATGCGAAAAAGCGTTTAATATTTAGTTTCTCTTGTGGACCTGGCATGTAAAATTACTGCCACATTCAAAGGATAAGAAATATAAGTTTTTAATTTACTTTGCTGCTTCAGCTAATATTGTGGAAACATGTTGCATGGAAAGATACATACAAAAAGGTAATTTAGCTTTGCCAAATAAGACTAAATTTAATTAGAAAGTGAGAGTAGTGCCCATAAGCTTTTGAAGAACTAAGTGATTCTGCACCTGTACTGGTGGCCCCAGCTCCTGTGGTGGAGCATGAATAGTGAGTCGTGGAGGCAGCGGATGTGGTGGTCTGCGCGGTGACTGAGGTGGTCGAGGAGCCTGTCTCTCGGAAGCAGATGTTGGCTGCTGTTCTCTTGAACTTTCCTGTGAGAAAGTGGACTCTGCAGCATTTGCACTTCCTTCACCTTTAAAGAAATGGCACTTAAGGAATAAGAAATTCTTGGACTAAAATATCTAGTGGCAGAACATGCAAGACAATTCTAAGCGTATAACATAAACATTGCTTTCATTAATTCCAATAAGTTAACAATTTAACACTTTACAGAGTGTACAGAATCACTTCTCTCTTCACCCAAACACATCCATGGAAAAGTGCAAGCACTTTATAGAGGAAAAAATTACAAGAGATTAAAAGATGAACAGACACAGAAATTAAAATCTAGCCAAGGACAGATTTTCTATTATTGTAAAGAGGAACACTGGGTCCCTTACTTTGGGACTTTTCCTTCTGGATAAAACTACTGAATATTAATTCTGCACTCTGGGTATGAACCCCACCTCATCCAGTAGGAGGCAGAAGACAAAGATCCAGCAGAACACACTCAATGGGGAATCAGTCCCTCACAGCTCCAGTTGTCCCAAAGCCTGGATTTTGAAACAACCTCTTACCATCGAAACTAATTATTTAGAAGTAAGAAAATGACAAACAAGTAATCCCACCTTTGTATTATTATTATTAATGTAAAAATACATCATTCACCCACCAAAAACCAACAGGGAGAGATGAAATTGATATCCAGTAGATATATCTAGAAAGAAAATTCCCAAGGAAGGGGACCCAATTTTCTTTTCTCCTCAGATCTACAGGACATGAATTCTGAACTCTGGGGCATGTACCAAAGCAGTGACCATTCAAATTCTAGGGTGGGATAACAGTAAGCCAGAACTTATTCTGCATCATTAACATTACTGAAGTACTCCTTTAAGCACTAAGGATACAAGGCGCTGCCTAACTAAGTCAGACCAATGGCCCATCTTAGCCCAGTATTGTCAAAACCTGACACGGCAGCAGGGTTTCAAATCTGGCTCTCCGGCAGAAGTCTCACCCAGGTGTTCTACCTGACACCCTCCAGGATCCCTGACAGAGGCTTCACCCAGGTGTGTTACCAGAGATCCTGAATTGGAGATGCCGGGGATTGAACTTGGGACCTTATACATGCAAAACACGTGCTCTACCACCTGAGCCACGGTTCGGTCTTCTACTAAAGTTGCTTCCGCTGAGTCCTGAGTGGGTATTAGTAATATAATGTCTAGTGAAAGTGTGCAATATGGGTACCTTGCAAATCTCGATAGGGTGCCCCAGCCTTAACTGCTCAAGAAGCCTCCAGGAGATAACCAGAAGCCTCTGTGGAGGCAAAAGGCCTTCTGGTGGATTCTGAAATACACACTACACGCCGAAATCCATTTAGAGATGACAATGTTTTACTTATTTCTCCTTCTAAGTGGGTTATAGTTAACAAACCAAAGCCGAATATTGCCAAAGCAGCCACCCCACATATATAAACCTTTAAGGCTGTACTTGCGTCCAATGAATGCCACAACTACTCCTGAAGGTTAGCAGGCCTGGGACTAAAGGGAAGTAACACTATCTCTTGTGCCCTATGAAAAACTGAGTTAATTTTTGGTATAATGGCTTGACTTAGCCTCATTACAACAGATTCCTTTTGAAAGATACAAAAAGCTTGGTGTATGGATACTGCGACCAACTCTGAAGTTAGCTGAGCTGAAGAAATCGCTACCATAAGCGAAATAGAAACAACAAAATAAAGTAAAAGGTCACTTCCTTCGAGAGTTTCACCTTGGAAATTTTCCTTCTAGATAGCTCTACTGGAAATTCATGTGTCACTCTGGGGATGAACCCCAACTGTGACCAGTAGGAGGCAGAAAAAAAAATCAAATGGCATGCTCCATAGGGGTCTTCCCCTCTCAACCCACCAGTTGTTCCAAAGCTTGGAATTGGAAAGCAACTTGATAAACCTAATACAGCCTAGCCTTCCTGACTAAGGGGAGCATCCAATGAGCTGCTAACAACTGAAAAGTGAAACTTGCCGTTTATAAAGCTACCAATCTAATGCTAAAATAAGAAAATGAAGGAGTCACTACTAGTCTTTCCTTTCCTATTCTTTTCCCACCCCCTTTAAACAGGGAGGGTTAAATGGATTTCCAGTAGAGCTATCAAGAAGAAAATTTCCAAGGTGAGGGTGTGTGCACCCCTCACTGCATATCGGAGAACTTTGACAGCGGGTGACATATTCTGGCCTGCCTCTGTGGTACAAGTTGAAACACATCTAGCAATGACAGCCCCACCCATCCTCCAGCACTATAAAGCTGCTAGAGTCTGCAGGTGGCTGCCGAAGGCAAAGGGTTGTTTTTAATTCAGGTTGGAATGTGGGGGAGAGATGGCCAGTTGGGTGGCTGAGGGGTTTTGTTACAACCCCTATGTGGTGGTGGGGTTTGTGGGTGGGTGGAGTCAGGGAATGCCCTGGCACCCCCGTGAGAAGGAGGGTAACATGCATGGGGGACGAGGGTCAGTACGTTTTTTTGGTGGGAATGGATATGGGGTGGTGGTGCTGTGGCCCCCAAGTGAGAGTGGGAGGCATGGGCAGAGGTGGAGGGTTGTGGGTTTGGGCTTTTAATGCTGTTTTTATATATATTTTTATTTGTTTTGTAAGCCACCCTGAGCCATTTGGGAAGGGTGGGGTAAAAATTGGGATGTATGGATGCCTTTAGACTCCGTCCCTGTGATCTATAGCTGACAAACAGTGAAGATGACTGTCTGAATGTTTTTGTTCTAACTAAGGTAAATCTTAAGGAAACTATGAATGTCCAATTTGTGCCAGGCCTTTTCCAAAGGATGAACAGGTCTAGGCAGGACGGAAGAAAGATTTCCTGGGCCCTAAGAAAAAGGGTGTCGATTTTAAGACTAAAAAGGCCTGAGCCAGTCAGAGCATCACCAAATTCTTCTTAAAAGCACAAAAGGCTGGGCCAACGCAGAGGGTCCCTAATTCCGAGACGTGTGTCTCCGAAGTTACTGCAACTAAGAATGCTACTTCAATGGAAAGAAAAAGAGAAATCTCCTTCAGTTGTTTGAATAACAGCTTGAGCAGTGCTTTGAGAACCATATTTAGATTCCAACTGAGGCATCAATGGACTACTAGAGGTGAGATATGTCTCGCAGCTCTCATAAACCTCTTTGCAGGAGGATGATTGAATAATTTAACCCTGAGAGGGTTTCCCATGACTCTGTTCAATGCTACCACCTGTCACGCCAATGTGTTCAGTTTCAACCCCTCGCTCAGTCCTTCTAAGAATTTCAAGTTCACAATGAACTCCTGCTTTTGTAGGGTTAGCCTCCTTATTTGGGTGCACTCTACAAACACCCACCAGGTAGACGCAGTTGGTAGATCCCAGTAGACATCAGAGTATCTAGGAGTGAGTTTGTCACCTTGGAGCTGGCTGATCAGTGCACGTCTTATCTGGGACCATTTAGATCCTTGAAGTATAAAGTTTCAAAGAAAATGTGGGCTAAATTAGAGCGTCTAGTGGATGTAACCGGTCTGACTATTCTTACCGGCAATATGCCTGGTGATAGTTACAGAGAATTCATCTTTATAGAGAATAATGGATGAGCATCATCGACTATATTATTGTTTCAGAAGTGCTTCTTCCCTAGGTTTGCAATTTTTCTATTCAGTCTGCAGTATACTCAGACCGGCCTTTAACGCTGAAATTAGCAGTACCAGTAGTTTCGAAACGGATAAGGGTAATTACAACTATTGATTCTGATGCCCAAGTTGAGACCACAGAACATCGTATTAAATGGTCCTCTCAATTAAATGATTCAATAACGCAGCTGCTGGCTTTGGATAAATTGTTTGTGCTATATAAAAGCTATTGTTAGCAAAGCTAATTCATCAATTGACTGTTTTAATATGATTACAGAAGCACTTTGCCCCTATTTAGTAACTACTTGGAGCCCAGTGACCCATCAGGATAGGGCAGAACCCGGCTGGTTTGATAGGGACTGTCAAGCAGCTACGGTGAGTCTTAAAAGACAAACTCACTTAATAAAAGGGAGCAATAAGAGAATTGATCCTCAAAGATACATACAAAATAAGAGGCATGATAAACTTCTATTAAGGACAAACAAGCAGGCATATTGCCAAAAGGCTTGAGAAACCCTAGAGATAGCTGCTAAAGAGAATAACTGCCACTTGCTGGAAATTAATTAATCAAGCAAGATCTCTTATTAAATTGCCTATGGAGACATGCATTTCATCTTGCATATGGGAGAATCATTTTCGCAACCTTTTTTACTTGACACCAAATATGTCTATGGAGTTAACCCTATCACCTATTGATGAATGTTTAGGCTGGCCTCCAGTTACATCAGAAGAAACTGAACCATTACATTCATAACTTAAATCAGATAAAGCCCCAGGTATAGGTTTTATACCGGCAGAGGTACTGGGAACCAATGTACCATGGTGGTGCCCAGTATTAGCTGCCTTATTTACTGAAATAAAGGAGACTGGGGTTATGCTCAGTGATTGGTTCAAAAGTATTATAGTCCCAATCTTCCAAGAAAGGGAACAATGACGACCTGGCCAATTATAAACCTATAAGCCTCTTATGTGTAGAGGGAAACTTCACTCTAAATATTTACTTCTAAGGCTTCAAACCTGGGCGACAGAGGAAGGAGTGCTAACTAAAGAATAAGCAGGTTTCCATAAACGGACATCCACCCTGGACCACATTTTTCTACTAAATCAACTGGTAACTAAATATGTGCGCTTAGGATCTGGTTCATCATTATACATTTGTTTTGTGGATCTGAAAACAGCATTTGATTTGATAAACAGGGAATGTTTATGGTCCAAATTGACTCAATCTAATATGGACTGTAGACTGCTTTACCTGACAGTAACCCTTCATCAGGGAACTTCTGTTCAAGTGCATGTTAGTCACCAAGGTCTTTTGTCTTCTCCTGTATCAACTAATAGAGATGTCTGAGATATATATCCCTTTATTTTGTACGTAACTTTGAGGATCAATTCTCTTACTGCTCTCTTTTATTAAGTGAGATTATCTTTTAAGACTTGCTGTAGCTGCTTGACAGTCCCTATCAAACCAACCAGGTTCTACCCCACCATGATGGGTCACTGGGCTCAAATTAGTTACTAAATAGGGGCAAAGTGCTTCTGTAATCATTGATAGATAGATAAACTTTATTTGTATTAACCACAGGTTATAACAAAATATACTCAAATGACAAAACAAATATTTCATTAAGTAAATTTAACTCAAACAACATAAAATAAACCAACTACGTACCTTCACCTAATACTAAAACAAGCTATTGACCATAGCAAAACATAAAATAGAGGAAGCCCTAAAGCAAATTTTTTCCCAACAGCTTTTGTCTATGATAAATTGCCCCAGAACAGAACCGAGCGAAAGCCCTTGAACAACATGAATCGGAGGGATTTAACACATTACATAAGGACTTATCAAGAGGCGACGCATATAGATCGTTTATAAATAGCCTTAAATGAGTCATCTGCAAATTATATACGAGATAGCAGAAAAGGACATGATACAGATCTTCTATTTCTGACAAGTTACATAATGGGCATGCCCTATTTTCCCTGGGAGTGCCCTTATATCTCCCTTCTAGCAGGGCAGATGGATTGACACCACATCTAAATAGTGTGTACACCTGCCTAAGCCGAAAATCCTTCCATTGACACAGATAACTATTCAGCATCAATGAAGGATTAATAGGGAGATAGTTCTTGACAACCCGTTGCAACCTCAGGTCTGCTTCAGCTCTTGGAAGATCTTGGTCATGTATCCTCCTTTTTATTAGGACCATAGCCCCTTTAAGTCCTAAACCTAGGAAACAGTCTTTAGAGAATCCTAGTTTGGAGGGCTCTTCCTCTATTGCTAAGCTCCATTGGTTGGGCACTTTGTTCTTCAAGATCAGGAGTGAGGAGTCAGCTGTAAATAATGCGATTCTTAGCCAAAATTTAATTATAATTATTAGAGCCACTGACCTGACCAAAATTCTACAAGATTCAGCTCTTAACAGAACTTGAGGCGTACATTTGGGGACATCTAAGATAGCCCGCAGAAAACCATTCTGCAGAGATTCCATTTTGTCTAGGTATTCTAGTCCCCAGATCGGTACCACATAAAGGAATTGGTTAATAACTTTAGAGGAGACTAGACGTAGGGCGGGTAACACTTGTTTGCCTCCTTGTCCAAAATAAAAATTCTGGATTGCTATCGAGGATCTATGCGCTTGCCTAATCGTGGTATCCAGATGTTTTCTCCATATCCCATTAGCTGCCAGGAGTACTCCAAATATTTGAATTCTTTCAACCTGACTAATCACATTATTACCAATTACCCAGAGATGTATCTCGCCATTATGTCTACCTACTACCATCACCTTGGTTTTTGAAAAATTAATTGTAAGTAGTTCTTGCTTACAAAATTCATCAAATCTCTGAAGGCTTCTTCTCAGGCCCACTTGGGTCAAGGAAAGCAGCACAGTGGCGTCTGCATGTAATAGGGTAGGAATTCTCCTATCATCAAGTTTTGGGGAATGTAAATTCTCTCCTCCCATAAAGGAAACCACGTTATTCAGGTAGATGTTAAAAAGAGCAGGGGCTAAAATGCATCCCTGTCTTACTCCTCTGTTAACTAGGATTTCTTTAGTTAGTGGCTCTGAGGGTACATACACACATATAAATGCTTGTTCTTCTGATAAAACACGTATTTGTCAACTCGGTGATGTAAAATAAAAATCTGATCAACCGTGGAGTGCCCTTTGCAAAATCCTGCCTGTTCTGGTTTTAAGAACTTATCGCGATCTAGTCAAGATTGCAATTTAGCTAGTCAAAATTTTGCTTACACCTTTCCAATAATACTAAGCAGGCTTATCGGTCTATAGTTCGATGGAATTTGGAGATCTCCCTTTTTATAGATGGGTATAACTACACTAGACAGCCACTGTTTGGGGTGTAATATTATTAAAACAGTTGATGAATATAGATCTCGGACACCTCTATTAGCTGATACAGGGGAAGACAAAAGACCTTGGTAACTAACACGCACTTGAACAGAAGTTCCCTGATGAAGGGTCACTATCAGGTAAAGCTGTCTACTAATTTGAGCACAGTGACCCATCAGGGTAGGGTAGAACCTGGCTGGTTCGATAGGGACTGTCAAGCAGCTAAGGTGAGTCTTAAAAGACAAGCTCACTTACTAAAAGGGAGCAATAAGAGAATTAATCCTCAAAGTTACATACAAAATAGTTTAGTTTATTGCGGCCTAAGCCAAAAAGAAAACATATGTAACAATCACCACAAACCATACCATAAAAAACATATCTAAATAAATTAGATTAACACTAAAAAATAATATACTATAAATATAAAAGGACTGATGATGATAAACCCAACCACCATAAAAAAGCAACTCAATGCTCCTTAGGCGTGCTATCACTCAATGTGATTCTTGAACAAGGGATTCTTGAGCTGGAGAAATAAAATACGTTTATTTATAGCTGCTACCAAAAAATGGGCTACCGCTACTGTAATAGATGGATCTACGTCAGCCAGAACCAAGATAGAAAGATTGTAATCAGTACGATCTGGGAATCTATGAAAGACATCTGTCAGATACTTACAGCGTATGTCATCATAAAGATGACAATTTAATAAATTATGAGAAACAGTCTCTACATGCTGGTGGTGGAACAGGCAGAGCTGATCTGGGCGATTTTATGGTCACCTATAGCCCACCGATGGATTTTACGAGATTTAGTAAAAATCACGATATTTGACTTATCATGATTTATCTCCAGCTTGCTTTGTTGACAAAAGTCTGAAAAGGAGATTAACTGTCTATTTAGACCAACCTTAGTCTGAGACATAATTGCAATATCGTCTGCATACAGCAGACACCCAACCACACGATCATGCAGCTTAGGGGGGAAAAACGCAGAGGCGGCTAACAGGGGAGCTACCCCATTTAAGTTTTCCCTGTGGTAGAAAGAAGGCTGATGGGCCTATAATTAGCCGGCACTGTATGGCACTGTACTGTACGGTCCCCCCTTTTAAAGATGGGAGACTACTGCTTTCCCCCACTGTGGGGGAACTTTGCCTGTGTTATTAATAGCTGTAAATAAAGAAGCCAGCATCGGAGCCCACCAGCCTAAAGAATACTTAATCAAATCTATTGAGATCAAATCAGAACTCGGAGTTTTCCCATTTTTAAAAGAATTGATAACCTCTGCAACTTCTGCAGCTGATGCAGGCGGCCAAGGAGGTAGATAAACCTTCTCCTCCAAGGAAGGTTGATACTTAACTGATGCCTGGGCTTCCGCATACAAAGACTGAAAGCATGAAACCCAAAGATGATCTTGGACAGTTATTTGCGAAAAGCTCAGATGCTTCTTACCTAGACCATTAATAAGCTGCCAAAACTTCCTTCCATTACCCAGCTGGCGGCCTCAACCAGTGAGTCCCAGTAGTTTTCCCAATATTGAATTTTCTTAGTCTTAAGTACTGACTTGTACAATTTTCTGACCACAAAATATTTGAGGGGGGGGGGGGGGGGAAGGGACACAGCCCTTCCCTTCCTATAAAGAGAGACAAGCTGCTTCTTAAGGGCCCTACACTGATGGTCAAACCAAATTTGGAAATATTGCTTAGGAAAGCACGGTCCCCGACTGCATGACAATAAAAGATTAGACAAGTTTTCAGATATTTGAGAAAACTGATCTATAACTAGCAAAAGATCTTCCCCACCCAATGGGGGAGAATCCCCTCTAGCCACTTGATTGTCTATAATAAAGGAGTCAGCCATGGCTAGCACAGATTCGTGAAGTTTCACAGATACATGATGAGGGCCTGCAGTAGGAACAGAGTTCTTGTTTGGGGAAAAAAGGAGTAGTCAAATTTTGAGTCAGAGGGAGATGGGCACTGCCCTGGCACATACCCACAGCAAAGTTTTTAATAAAAATAATTGTATCAATAGAAACAGCCATATAGTCACTTACACTAGCCCCAGCAGGGCCCACATATGTGTATTCACCTGCCTGGTCCCCAAAGCCCAGTCCATTTAAGATACAAAGGGATAGATCCACTATCAATTTTATAAAAAGAGCACCTGAACTATTAACAACTTGGTCCTTGGACCTTCTGGGGCCCAGATGGCTATATTCTTCCATAATTCCACATAATGAGAAACCACCCTCTTCACCCTGACCCAGTCGGGCGTTAAAATCGCCCGCTAGTATGATCTTAGCACTTGGGTAAAGATGCTAACTAAAAACCAAGAACTAGGATTATAGGACTTGGCATTAGCTGGGGGAATATAAACTGTGGCCAAAATAATATAAGAGCCACCAATGTTAAAGACCACTACCAAACAACATGGGGGTTTGGGGAAGACTGCAACAACTGATGATTTAAGTGCATCAGAAACAAAGCAAACCAACCCCCCACTTGGGCGCCCCCTGGCCGCAGATGACAAAGCTGGAACATCAAAAGTGATATATCTTTCAAGGAAAGGCTGAGACAAAGCCCAGGTCTCCTGTAGGACTATAATAGGAAATGTCTTCAGAAAATCTTTAACATCGGGATAAAACGAGAGCCTGGACAACCCGGCACAGTTCCAAGAACAAATATTAAGGACAGTTGAGTCACGGCACTGCCTGTATCAAATGGTGGTCTGGTCTGTCATACCCAATGCTCCCTCGGGTGCCAGGTTAAAATTATCCTGTGGGGCATTAAAAATACCCTCATCCACTTCTGACTTTGCATTTGTGGCCTCAGTGCCAGACACCTTTTCTGGGGTGGCTGCCAGTCCTATTCCCCCTAGATTAGTTAGATCAGAAAAAAACAGAAGTGGCAAAATCCATAGTATCTATAGCTGGTGGCGCAGACAAAGAAGTCACCTGCTGACTCTCCTGCAGGACTGGATTTAATGACGAAGGAAGATTTTCTGACTGCGACGTTTGCATAGCCAATTTGGTAACATACAAAATAAGAGGAATTCTAATTTCATACACTTTAATAGGCCTGAGGTAGCTGATGGAAGGCTTTTCTCAATTCTGCAGATTGGAACAGTTGGAGGTTATGTAAAAACCGAGGTTATGATATTGGTAAAGTCTCGCACTCAGCACAAATGGTCTATGAATGGACATTCAATAGAGCAAGTTCTATCTAGGGGTTGGTTTTTTTGCATACAGCGACTTGGCATTTACATAATAAAATAGTGAATATCCAAGCAGAAGCTACTCACAAAGGGATAATTAGTTTTTATTACTCTAAGGGGGGCAAAATGATACTGCCAGCAGTCAAAGTTTACAAAGCCAAGTGTTTCAGGTTGGCACGCTCAACCTCCAGGCTGTTAGCTTTAGAAACTCTTGATTTTCGTAGGTTATTGGCCCGAGATAGAAGATTCAGAAGAGCACGGCGGTGTAATGGTTCCCTCGAGCTCATCATGGCCGCCAAGTTTACTGATTCCACTTCCTTTCGTAGTCTGTTTGTTCTCGATATTATAGGCAATGGAGGGAAGGCATATAGCAGGCCTCAAGGCCATGCTTGGTTTAACATGTTGATTGCCTCTGCTCCCTGTTGACATACACAGGACATGAACCTGGTTGTCCTGGCGCTGTTGCAAAGAGGTCTATTGGGGTTGTCCGAAGGTCTGGACTATCAACTAGAATGCTTGATCGCAGAAAGCCCATTTGCCTGGGTGCAACTGTTGTCGGTTCAATCGGTCTCCATGTACATTGTCTTTCCTCTGATGTGAAGAGACCTGATGGATAGAATATTCAGTTCCGGAAACTATAGTAGCTGTACCGCCTCCTGGTGTAGAGACCCGGACCCCTCCCGATCTTTAACATATGCCTGTGTGGTGGTGGTGTCAGCGTAGATCAGCACATGCTGGCCCCGAATTGTTGGAACAAAATGCAGCAGGGCCAGGTGAATTGCCCTCAGCTCCATTCAGTTCATGCTGTTTCTTGCATCCATTCTGTACCCTGTATGGAGCTCTGCTGCAAGTGTGCCTCCCAACCATAGCGACTCGCACCCATGGTGATTATTAGCTGGTTGGGGTCCAATGGGGCAATTCATTCAGGAAGCGATGCTGTAATAGCCACCAAGTCAGCCATCCATCACCTGTTGAGACAGAGATAGCCGAGGACTGAGGCCCTCCATGATGTGGGTCCAGGAAGGTCACAGAACATCTTGTAGTCTGGCCCACTGCAGTTGTTATAGGCATGACACACACTGCCCCTGAAGAATGACTAGAGACCTTGAGTGGAGATCAAGCGAGATTGTACTTGAGACACCAAGCATCTGATTTTGTTGGAGAGAAATATAAAGTTCATTTAATACAGTGTTGATAATTATCCAGATGCTCTAGGTGTTGTGTGGGAGTAAGCTGGCTTTTTTCTCTGTTGATGATGAAGCCATGGTATTCCAATCATGCCATGGTGATCTTTATGTCATACATAGCCTGGGCACTGCTTAGGGGACCCGACTAGCAGATTGTCCAGGTAGGAGTGGACATGTATGCCTTTTAAGCAGAGATCTTTGCGATAAGGAGAACCAGAACCTTTGTGAAGATTCTTGGGGTCGATGTCAGGCCGAAAGGAAGTGCCCAATATTACCAATGCCTGTGATTTTAAAAGGAGTGGAGTCATTTGTGATGCCTCCTTTGAAGTGGCACATGGAGATAGGTTTCTTTTAAATCCAAGGATGCCATCCAATCTCCCGGGGAGATGGACAGACAGACGGACTTTAGGGTCTCCATTTTAGGGTCTCCAAGTGCTTGGGTCTTATCCATTTGTTTAGTCTTTTCAGGTCAAGCACTGCTCGCCATTCTCCAGATTTTTTCAAGACCAGAAACAAAATCAGATCCCTCTTGGCAGATTAAGTATGCTTTTGCAGTTGTGTTGCCTGTGTATACCAAGAGGTGTTGCCCTCATGCCTCAAGGCAAGTTGAATTAGTGCCAGAGTACAGCTCTAAAGTCTAGTTAATTTATGATGTGTTGCAACACATCCTTAGATCATGTCCCCCTGCACTCATTCCTGATTTAAATGGATCCCACAACCATATAGACTTGCATCTGTTATATTATCCTGCTGGGTTCCAATAGTTGAAACCCTGTTCGAAAAGTGGTGCTCTGCCAGGCTTGTGATAAGAGAATCCTTCACATGTTGGGGTACCTCTATCCAGGATATCAAGCTCTCAATTATCTGGGATTGGAAATATTTTAGAACAGCTTGTAGCACACTCAAGTGCATCTTGCTCATTGTACAAGATGACTATATGAACAAGCATCCCCTGTAGTCTTGTTAGCCCTTTCAACCACGTATGCTGCTGGGTCATGTCTGTGATTAGCTAGCAAATTTTGGTGTGTCTCTGTTGGGGATGAAGACTGTATTTAACCGAGTGTGTATTATCACTCCCAGGTGTTCTAGCCTCTGGATAGGATGAGTTGATTCTTGTTTGTTTATAATAAAGCCAGGCAATTGAGGTATGCCATTGAATTGCCTAAATCTCTAATGGCCCTGTCCTCCAATGCAGGCCTCACCAGGTCATCGTCTAGATAAGCGTGGACATGTATCCCCCGTCCCCATCTGGTGATCAGGACTACCAAAATATTTGTGACGGGTCTGGGAAATTACACCAGCCCCAAAGGCAATGCCCAATGTTGCCGATGGGGCTGCATAGCAGAGCCTCTGTCAACGGTGAAGCGTTGGTCTGACTACTATGTACTGGTCTTTTAGGATCAGTGAAGATGAACAGTCTCCTTGACACCTTGTCAGGCTGGTTGCCGTGAGTGTATCCATCCAGAAACTCCAGTAATTTACACAGCAGTTGAGTCCTTGAGATTTGAGGACAGTTCGACATCCCCCAATTTCTTTGGGTCCACAGACAATGTTGAGTATAGGCTGATGCCCTTTTCTCGCTCTGTGACTGATTCTATAGATCCTTATCTTGTATAGACATGTTACTCATTTTTTATGGATTTGTGCTTATGCTTTTTGATACAGGGAAAATTTAAAAACATTATGGGTCTCCTCTTGAGCTCTATAGCATATCCCTGTGTAACAATCTCTTTTACACAATTGACCAATGTTGCAATGGGCCACCTGATGGCAAATGTAGTTTTTCCTGTACTGGTGGCTCAGTTTCTGGGGCCAGGTCTGTCCCTCTTGGGAGCAGAGAACTCCCGGGAATCTACACTGTCTGCTGGCAGCCTTTTCCTGCGTGTCCTTTGCACTGGAGGGACGAATTTCCCCTTCTGGAGTATGAACTACAATAGGAAAACCTGCTGAAGGGGCCAAAAATTTGTTTGAGATTATTAAACTGTTAGAACATGCATTTTTTATTTTGCCCATGGCATTCACCAAGATTGTCGAGACACACCCAGAATAATTTTTCTCCCCGATAAGCCCCCAGGATCAATAGATTCTTTGTTAAAGAGTCGGCTGCCAGGATTGTAACCACAGCTATGCAGGCTGTGCCTAAGTGGCTTCTTGATGTGAGCCCTTTTGCATGTTTAGTGGAGAGACCCAGTTCCCTTGCCTGTTTAAGCCATCTAAGGATAGCTCTGGCAGGGTATGATATTGTCATGGATATGTGGACTACCACTGCAGCAGCTGCAAGTTCCTCCACAGTCCATACTGAATACCTCTATCGGCTGGGACTTTTGGATATAAAACTCCCACCCCAGGGAATACCAATTGTTTCACTATTGCGGCTGCAACCGCATCTTCTTTGGGGGGGTGCAAGAGCATCTCCTTGTGATTTGAGAAAGTGAATAGGGCTTCCTCCATCTTGGGAAGTCTTAGGGACTTGCCTGGCTGTTTCCACTCTGTTCTAACAATCCTTTCAAAGGACCTATAAAGGACCAGGATTCAAACCTCAGGCCTGTAAAACCGGTTATGCACGAACCCGCACCCTGGAAGCCCTGGGCATAAGTGGCTGATTCTACAGCACCATTGGGTCCCTTCCATAGAAAGCACCCCCTCCCCCCCAGGGATTTTGGAATGTATTTCTGGTTTATTTTCTCATTGAGGATTTTAGGGCTCTCTGAACAGGTTAACATTTTGTTTCATTATTTGTGGGGGAATTCTCAGCCCTGTCCCTTAGCCCCTCTGCCTGAGAGGGCTCAGGGATCTGCCTCCCCTCTGTCGGCCATGGAGAAATCTTAGGAGTGTGCAAGGGACCTCAATATCCCTTGGGGGTGCCTACTGGGGACTGCCTTCTTTGCCGTTTCTATTTTGGGCTCCCTGAGTTTATTGGGAGACAAAGAGGCATCCTCCCCAAGGGGAGTTCCTCCTGGCTTTTTCAGGATTCTCCCTCCTCCTCCAAGGTGGAATTTGAAGTTTCATAGGACTCTGATGTTGGAAGATACCCAGTGTGACCCCGAGTTACTAGCTCACCCCCCCAAAGAGTAGCGACATGGGACAGGATACAAGGGATATGCCAAACACACTAGTTTATTGTCTAAGGCCCAAGAACTTTAAGAGTCTCGGTAGCTCATGGGGGAAGGAGCCTGAGGGAGAATTGCAGATCCAGAGATTATATAGGATTTCACACGGATGGAGTGAAGCCATGGACTTCCCTCGTACAGGATAAAACCAAAAGTTAACAAAGCTGGCCACATACAGATCTTGTTACAGATAATGCAGCTTACAGATAACACATGTTGTTGATCAGTAAACATTTTATGTCCACTGTTTATGCACATCATGTAGATAAACAAAAACAAACCTAAGCAATTCCTGGCCAGGTGCGTTTCCCTACTAACCTCATCACAAGGGTTGGAGAACTCTCCGTCTTTGGATTTCACTGTAACTTGACAATCTCTTCCTTGCTGGTTACTGGGTAGCTGGAGTCCATGCCTACATCTGAATGTCCTTGAATAGTCTCTGTTCTTCTAAGGGTCTGGCTGCTTCCCCTTGCCCAGAGGGTGGCCCTTGAGCCCACATTCCTTCTTTGGTGGGGGGAAAAGGGGGTAATCCGGGTGATTCAGGGCCTGCCTTTTTTTTTACCCATGGGTCTTCCCCACCTCTCATTCATTTTCTCTAATGGGGCCAGGATTCTCCCCCAGCAACCTCCATTTAGAATGCCTCTCAGGGACGTACAATTAGGTGATTTTACTTTCTCCGGGTGGTCCTGCTGGAGGCCTTCTGGATCCGTTTGCAGCTTCTCAAGCACCATACTGCACTCTGTAGTGGTGTGGGCCCACACAGTGTTCCCCAGCTCGCGTTTCTTCACCTCTATGCTCTGACTCTGCCGGGCCCACCACCTGCATGGGCTCACTGGGTGTAGAATGGGTTCCTGGGACAGTACATCCTTCCATACTGGCAGCCACAGGGGCCCCACTCTTGCCATGCCCAAGATGTCCGAAAACCACGGGTATCATGGCCAACATGGTGCCACTAGAATCAAAGTGCCCTGTTCCCTCGTTTGCTGACGGTCTTGCAGGATGATCAGAAAGTGAGGAAATGCATAAAGCAGTCCCATCAGTCACGGCGTGCAGAGTGCGTCCATCCCTGCAGCCGCTGGATGTCTTCTGCTTGCCAGAAAGATGGAAACCTTCTTGTTGGTGGCAAAGAGGTTTATTAGTGGGGTGCTGAACCGGTTCTGGATAAGTCAAAAGGCTCTCTGAGAGAGGGACCATTCCCCTAGATCCAACTCCTGACAGCTCAACCAGTACACTTGCGAGTTGAGTGACTCCACTATGTGGACCGCTTGATTGACAACAGATGGTGCTCCACTCACTGAAACAGAAGGGATGCCTCCTCCTGCAAGGACTTTGAACACAAGCCTCCCTGGCGACTGATGAAGGCCATCGTTGTCATGCTGTCTGTGTGGACAAGGATGTGGCTGTTCTTTAGCCAGTGGTCAAACCATAGTAAGGCCTGTTGATGTGCCACCTCGTCTCGCTGGGGGACCACTTGCCCTGGGTTGATCTGTAGTGACAGTGTGCCTGCCAGCCCTATCTGCTCATATCCATGGTGAATGTCAGCCATTGAAGATCCCTGAGAGGAATCCCTGGAGAGAAGTGATCTGTATTGGACAACCAGTCCTGCTGTTCCTTCACTCTGCTTGGCACGCGTATAAATAGATGATTTTGATTTGCTATCTGCTACTGGTAGTGGTGAAGCAGTATCTGCAGTGGCCTCAGATGGAATCCGGTCCAAGCTACTGTCCCCGTATTAGACTTCTCACAATTGGGGAAGGCAGCAGCCTGTCATGCCAGGGACTTGGGCTGTGTCTGGTTCTGAGGCTGGGGTCTCTTGTACAGTGGCTGGTCCCCAGCCCATCGCGGTTGCTGCCATTGCAGTTTGCTGGGGGTGATGGTCTTTGCGCAATGGCCATGAAAGGATGCCCAGGGGCAAAAGGAGCTCATTTACCTACTTAGATGGGTTTGGGGAAGGGCCATATTTTCAGGCTCAGTGGTAAGGGCATTGTCCATGGCCTTCCCGAATAACTTTCTACCCTGGAAGCAGGCCCCAGCCAGCACAGATTTAGATGGCAGATTGATCTCCTATAGGCAAAGCCAGACGCAGCAGCAGTTCACTGTACTGGAAGTCATCATCCGCAGATTCAGTTGGATTGCGTCACGGGTGGTGTCCGCTGCATAAGCTGATGCCAGAGCCAGTTTTTTGAAGCTGTCTTTTAGTTCCACTTTCAGATACTTTCCACTAACCCACAAGTAAGCAGCCTGACTGAAGCTGGAGGCTGATGCTGTTGCTCTGAGGTCCAGGGAGGATGCCTCATAGTTTTTCCTAAGGGCCACTTCCACCTTCCTATCTAAGGGGTTCTTAGAGAAGCTCTCCCCTTCTAATGGTAGGACCGCTGACTTATCTAGGTCCGTTACCTCCAACTCCAGCTTAGGAAGCATTACGCACTCCTCCTGAGACTTGGGTATAGAGTAGAACTGGTTCATGAATTTTTGGGGCCCTCTGAAACAGGCAAACTGCTCCCTTTACTGAGGTAAAACTGAGCCAGAGAAAGCTCGGCAACAGTGGGGGGCCCCCTCTTATTCTCCTTAGGGATCTGCTGGGTCTCTGGGGGTGGGGGCAGGAAGAGAGGTCTCTAGCACAACAGCCACCTCGGTTAGTAGCCTCTCATAGTTTTCTGACTCGAATAATCTCTCCCCCACGGACTCCTCCCCCCCTTGTCTGTTTCAGCGTCTGACAGTTCTCCGTCCTCTTTTTATGGTGTGTGTGTGTAGGCGACTGGGACAGCAAAGGGGAAGGAGGGTGAGTGAGTTTCTTCTGAGGTTGAGGGGTGAGGAAGGGCTTTCTTTTCCCCTTCTTACTGTGTTTGTCATGCCTCCTAGAGTGGGTGCGCCGGGTCCTCTTTTTGCCCTTTTTACCTCAACGATGAGAGCAGGAATGAGATGACCAAGAGAAAGAACTGGAGGATCTAGAAGACTGTGGAGTCAGAGTGGGAAGACTAGGATACCTTGTGATCATATCTCCCTCGTTTGTGCCCCCTCCTTTCATTTCGCCCCCCCGAGGTTACTCCCTTCCTTGCTCCTTACAGATGCCGGGGGAACCCCACCTCCAGCTCTTCCAAGTCAAATGGGACCTCCCTGGATTCCGGTGAGGTTGGTTCCCTGGGGGCCATGCCCCTCATTAGTGACCCAAAGAGTTTGGGGGTTGCCACCACCTGTCTCTCCAGCCACACCAGAACTGCCTCCGGGATGTCCTGAGTGTGGCGGATGGGCTGCAGGGCTAGGAGCAGCCCAGCCCCCGACAGGAGCTTGCTAGATGGGCCACCCAGGATTCTTCTCATCTCTGCGGAGTGTCTGCACCTCTCTGATGGCCCCCGCAAGCTGCACCTGTCGGCCTAGGAGGAGGACAAGTCCATGTCCCAGAGCTTGTGAGTCCCAACACCATGTCAGAGCGCAGGGAAGGCGGCCGGCAAACTACTGAAAGCATTGAAAAGCCTCTGCTGTGGCTCAACCCTCTGCTTGTTGGGGTAGCAACAAAGGAGCAGCTCAAAGTGTGGCAGCTCCTCCAGGGAGGGAAGGGTCCTGTCTCTAGCGGTGGGGTGGTAAGGAAGGGGGAGGGTTCCCCCAGCCCCCTGCCAGCAGCTCAAACTGACCCCCCTGCCCAAAGGAGGGAAGAGAGAGGGGAGCGGGGCCGAAGAGAAAGAAAGGGTCTAGGCCTAGGAGAATGCTCCCTCAACAAGGAGTCTTACGACCTGCCTCCTAGTCTGTTACAAGGCAGGAACAGAACTGGAAGTCTGATATGGGTTGTCAATCATAATTGACCCTGCCTATCCGGTGCGAGGAGGGACATATCCCAACAGCCAGACCATTTCTCCTGCGAAGAAGCGAGAAAGTACCATTTTAGCAATGGCAAGAGAGATCAGTGTCTTGATTTTTAAAGAAGTCACTTGAAAGAAAAATTCAAAGAGGAAAAAACACAGCTAGTACTATGCTGAGAAGCTGCTGGGCACTGACACAGGGGAAGGATAAGGAAAATTGGGTCCTTACCTTTTGAAGTTCCTTCTACGGGAGATCCTCCTAGACGGCCAGTAAAATGTAGGGTTAGATCCCCACCATTGACAGTAGTAGGCAGACTTCCTGTTTTTTCCCCCCTGGAGCATGCTCAGTGGTGATCTGACCCATCAGCTCCAGTATTTTCAAGCTGTACTTCACACTGTTTAACTTATGCTGAACTGGAAAGTTCTCTGGAACAGGATAAATATTAATCAACAATGTCAACCATACTTGTAACTTCCCTGTTGCCACTCCCAATGGGGGGTGAGTCTGGGTTCTAAGCGGGTACTAGTCTAAGCGTCCTGCTCTGGGCACCTCAGAGTTCTCTCTCACTTCGGGTGGGACTGACTGTCCAGGAGGATCTCCTGTAAAAGGAAAATTCAGAAGGTAAAGGACCAAATTTTGCTTTCTCCTGGGAGATCCTCCTGGACGGCCAGTAAAAATGTAGGGACGTTCCCAAGCGGTGTCCAAATCCTGAAATAGAGGGGGAAGGAAACGGAGAGAGGGAGGTGTCAAGTGGGAGGTCAAGGGAACCCCTTATAGCACCGCTTGTAGAACCCTCCTCCCGAAAGCTGCATCGGCTGAATTGAGCAGCGGGATCTTGTAGTGCCTGGCAAAGGTGTGTACTGAAGACCAGGTTGCTGCCCAACAGATTTCCTCATAGGAGGCCGAATTTCTAAAGACGTGGGAGGTGGCTGTTCCCCTCAGGGAATGGGCAAAGACCCCCAAGGGTCTTGCCTTCAGCCTTGTAGGCCTTTGTGATGCACAGAGTCATCCAACACGCAATGATGGCTTTGGATACCGTCATGTCCATTCTCTGAGGGCTGTAACCTACAAACAGGGTGGACGTCTTTCTGAAGGGGGCTGTCCTCTCCAGGCAGACCTTGAGTGCTCGCCTCACATCAAGTTTGTGCCCGACTTGTTCTTGTGGGTGAGTTGGTTTGGGGCAAAAGGAGGAGAAGATCACCTTCTGTTCCTCGTGGAAGCGGGTGTCGACTTTGGGACAAAAGGCCGGGTCTAGTTGAAGGATAGCTGAGGATTCTTTGAAAGAGCAGAAAGAGGGGTCTACGGACAGGGCACTGAATTCGGAGACTCTACGAGCTGAGGTGATGCCTATGAGGAAGGTGAGTTTGAGGGACAGATAATAAATATTTATTATTTATTTTATTTTTTATTTTATAAATTTTTACCTCGCCCCTCCTGCCATGCAGCTCGGGGCGGCTTCCAAACATTAAAATACAATAAAATCAATTAAAAATTATCATAAATATTATAAAAATATTACAACAGGGCTAAGATACAGTCTAAAAATCAAAAAATAGGTGGGGGGAACTAAAACCCCCCACCCTACCCACCCTCCCTCCCAAAGGCCTGGGCGAACAGCCAGGGTCTTGCAATTTCGCCGGAATGTTAACAGGCTAGGGGCCAGGCGAGCTTCCTCCGGAAGGGAGTTCCATAGCCGCAGCCCCACTACCGAGAATGCCCTCTCCATTGTGGCCCCCCGCTTAACACGGGGGACCTCCAGGAAGGCACCCCCGGCAGACCGCAGGAGCTGCTCTGGGGCGCGGAGGGCGAGGCGGTCCCTAAGGTATGAGGGGCCGAGACCGTGTAGGGCTTT
>QEPC01000823.1:640768-667189 GCA_003113815.1 Sphenodon punctatus | reverse complement strand
GACAAGGGCACCGCTGTAACCTCCCCCACAACCGGACCCCCCGCCTCAAGGCCAGAACCGAAGATCAGGTCGAGGATATGTCCCCCCACGTGGGTCGGGCAGATAACTTCCTGGGACAAGTTCATGGTTGCCATGGCGGCCATGAACTCTCGCTCCGCCCCAACAAGACCGGCATCGGCGTGAATGTTGAAGTCCCCCAGAACCAAAGTCCTGGGGGAGCCCAACACCACCTCCGAGACCAGCTCTGCTAGAGCGGTAAGGGATGCCGCCGGGCAGGAAGGGGCCCGGTACACCAGCAGCACCCCTAGCTTGCCCCCAGCCAAATCGAACACCACGTGCAGGACCTCTACACCCATAATCTCCCAAACTGGATACCTCCTAACAGGCCAGTCCTCCCTAAAAACAATAGCTACACCACCTCCCCGGCCCCCCATGCGGGGCTGATGCTCCCTATAAAGGGAGACTTCTCTGAGGGGTTCAAAGGGTATCTTGGTTAAGGCCCTTCAGATTCCACGAGGGGAATCGGTGAGCCACCCAAGGAGAAATAACCCTCGATGCTTTCAGGAACTGAACAATATGGGTGTGTTTAGCTACCTTGCAGCCCTTGACGGTGCAGAGCACGCTATTCAGGGCCACTACCTGCCTTTGAAGTGTGTTGGGCTTCCCCTTGTCTAGACCCTCTTGGAGAAATTCTAGGATCAGGCCTGGACTTAGGGGCAGGCGCCCCAGGCCTTGGTCGGCATTTTCTGGGGGGCAGCAATCCTGACACTGGCTCTGCCCCACTCCTTTTTGTTTTTCTCCCTGCACAGCCGAGGCTGATACCCGTAGCTGAAATCTGCTGCCTGGGTCCCCATCCCTCACCTGCCTCGGTCGTCTGCCTGCTAGCGGTGCTGTAGCAGCAGCAGCAGCAGGACATTAATTGGACTGGGAGATAAAGCTGTTTGTTTACAAACAACTCCTCCCCATGTGAGTGATCAGAGGGTTGTTGCCTTGTAAAGAAGGTTCTTCGAGACAGCTCCCACTCACAACTGGGTTGTGCATGCTCACTCTGTTCAAATAATAGGCCACGTGATGGTCTTGAGCTTCTCTACTATAAAAAGCACTCTCCCCCCGCAGAATGAAAGTTCCTTCCAACCCTTTCTAATGTGGAGGAAATTTTATAAGGGACCCTATGGAATTGAATTACATTAGCCAAAAGAAAGGTATCACAAAATGGATGACACAGAAGCATTTTGGATAAAACTTAATGCTTAATAGAAGCTATGCCTTTTCCCTTTAGACAGAGAGCAATTTGCTTTCTGTATTTTGCTTTGCGGGA
Organism: Sphenodon punctatus; assembly: GCA_003113815.1. NCBI lineage: Eukaryota > Metazoa > Chordata > Lepidosauria > Sphenodontia > Sphenodontidae > Sphenodon > Sphenodon punctatus. The sequence goes on along the minus strand of QEPC01000823.1, from coordinate 665,871 downwards.
TAAGGCCTTGGAAAGTGCTCCACACAGGCCTTAGATCTAGACAGTGGGATGCCTTCCTATAGCGGATAGCACAGACTGACCTTGCAGCTGTGTAAGGGGAATAGATTAGTGAAGACATCTTATATTATAACGTTTGGCTCATACAGCTTTGAGAAGAACTAACCCAAATATGTAAACACTGTGTGTAAGTGCAGTAGTTTTCCATCACTGTATTACGTTGCACTTTGAGTGACATGCTGGTATCTTTGCAACCTATAAAATAGTTTGGTGAGTTGGCCGGGAAGGCTCTTAGCCCGGCTGGTTCTAGGGGGGGCTGCGGACCATCTCTCTCTCCCACCTCCAGGCGCCAGATCAAGGTTGGGGGCCTTTTGAAATCCCTATGGAGATGTGGGTGAGGGGCTGCCCATGGGCTCTGGGGGCCAGACCATTGGGCAGACACCTGAATCTGAGTGGCCAGATCTGTCAGACATTCTTAGTAGTGTAGGTAGAAGAGACTAGTCAATGAAGAAACTTAGCAGATCCACGGAATCCCACCAATAGGGGGGATTCAAAATACATGTGTAAAATCCTGCCGTAAGTGGGGATTGGAAATCCTGCCACGAGAGGGGATTTCTTAATACATATGTAACACTCCTGCCAGGAGAGGGGATTTGAAAAAATGTGCTGTGAAAGTGTTACCTTGTATGTGACCACTGACTGAGTCTGTGACTAAGCTGAGTGTTGCATAGCAAGGCTGCCTTGAATTGGGATAGCTGCCTCAATTAGGATTAATTGCCTATAGGGCTGATTGCTTACCTGACGGGGTGGGTGATTTTGCGGATATGCGCCTCTGTGGAACCCTGTGAATCAGCAGTGTGAGTGTGATTTATTTCCCTTTCCCAGTTTTAGAAGTGTCTAATTGAGGGTCTGACTGAAAGCTTGCATGTTGAATTGATGTTTGTGGGAGTGACTGAATGAGAGTTTATGTGAAGAAAGGAATGTTCATGAGCTCAGACTGCAGCGGATTGTGCTATAAGACTTTGCTCCCTGTAGTTGAAAAACCTTCCTTGACAATCTGTCCTTGTGAGAAAACCCTGTGTGAATGAGAAAAATGGGGGCTGGGGGATCTAAAGAGCTCTCCGTCCTGCCAAAAGGCAGCCCAGCTTGGTATATGTATACTCATTATGGCCAAAATGTTTGTAAAATTTAGATGTGTGGAACAAGAATATCCAAAACCATCATGAACTGCAGTTTCCTTTAATTGGCTCTTATGCTTTGGAGAAAATTGCCCATCTCCACGGAGCCTAAAGTCAAAAAGGCTGTAAAGTGCTTATGATTCAATGGGATGCTTTTTTTTATTGGCATACTGAAGCTTCTAAAAGGAAGCAAGAATGTAGGTTTAAATCTCTTCTAGATTCTCAGGGAAAATTAAAAATTCAATTGGCAAAGTTTGAAGAAAAACATAAATCTAATCAAGTACTAGATTGTTGTAGCCCTGCATTTTTACCACCAGATCTAAACAATGCTGAGGTACCCCAACCGCAGCAGCCCCGGGGAGCTCAAGATGCTCAGGGAGCAGAGCTGCTGCCTTCACCAGCTTCTATACAGGCGGCACCTCTCCCTGATAGCACTGGCGGAGTCGGTTCATCTCTGCCTGCACACGGAGCAGTTTCAGTGGTGTCAGTTCCCTTGCAGGCACAGGCTGGTGCGTCATTGAGTTCTAACGCTGTTGGTTCTACTAGGGGCTCAGCTGCTTTTAGTCCTGTTTCAGGCCGTACTAGCTTTAATTGGCTCTTATTATTTGGACAGCTTTGCTTATTTTGAAAAGGAAAGCTCCACAGGTTTGCAGAGCAATTAAATAAGAAATTAAGGACTTCCAGTAACTTAATTTTAAAGAAAAGCATGCTGCTACCTTAGCCTGATCAGAAAACATTGCTGAGGGGGGAAAGGGGGACAAGGAGGTGAATTATAGTATGGTTCTTGAATTTTCAAGCCTGAAAAACACCGCTTGCTTACCACTATTGTGGCTAACTGGAATGTTGGGAAGTGGATGTCCGATCCAATGTGACCCACTGGACCGAACATTTGACTCTTCCACCTCTTTCTCTTGCCCAGATTACCAGCTCCTGTCCAGGCACCATCAGACATTTTTTTCCTGCTTTATACTGGGGCAGCCTGAAAAGTTGTGATTCCTTTCATTTTATAGGAAGCCAATTTATGGTCCCTTTTGTTATAATTATGTGTTGTAGTTTGTTAAAAATTCATAGCAAGGTATTGCCTGCTGTTTAATCATTTTCTTGATTTCAGCATGATGAGTAAATGGAGCAAATCAAAATTGCAAAACATGTAGGAATTAAGTTAACATCTTGATGGTCTTTGCCTAAAGGTTTTCAGTGCAAAGAAAGGTATTGGTCCAGCTATTGTGTTTATCCTAAAAATACTTGGAAGTACCTGTTTGCTGTTTTGCTCAAAATTTAAGATTTATTAATTGTGTTGTTTGTTCCATTCTCCTGCGATTTTTGTACTTTTCAGTACTCTTATAGTTTAATGTAGATTTAAGTGTGTTTTGTATTTATGCCATGGTTGTATGTTTGTGTGCTTGTTCATGTGAAAGGAAGGTGATGTTAAACAAACCAGGAGCAAAATTCAAATCCTGATAAAGGTGCTTATATCCTTCTGTTCCTCCAGTGCACAGTTGGAACAGAATGATGTACTGCTACCGCAATTGCCTTTCTGTGTGTTTGTTGGTGTTTGTGTTTTGTTCGTGTACCATGTATGCTGTTATACAGAAGTTTTTCCTGTGCCAAGAGTTAAGGGCACATGATTTGAAGGAAAGCTTGCCTTGCTTTTGCAAAGTCAAAGGTGACAGGCAGCTGCTGTAATTTTAAAAGCATGTGGCCCTGGCAATTATGTGCATTAAAAAGAAAATGCACCTTTCATATCAATTACAGAGTCCAGGCCCGATAAACATGCCCTGGACAGAGCCTGGACAAATTTTAATTCGTTGTTTCCAATCCTGAGGATTTTGAAAGGGTTAAACAGTAACACCTAAGCACATGTTTTTACTAATGGTAAAATATTGATGACTCTCATTGACAGATTTACAGCTAAAATTAGAAGAACATCCATTGATTAAGGAAGTCAAAAGCTTTTGTTGCCTTTTTAAAAAATTGTCCACCTGGAATTGCACCATGGATAAGGACATGATATTAAAGCGTGGCAGAAATAAATGCATAGGTCCCTTTTGGGCCCCTCTGCAGCCTTTATGAATTTACAAACTATACACCAACCCCGTCCTGTCCACAGGTGGCACTTGTACAGAACAGTGGAAAATTAGTGGTGACTCCACAATTATATCCCCAGGGCCAATGATCAAGTGGGTATTGGATGTTCCAGTAGGTTTGGAAGGAAAGAAATTACATAGACCAAGAGATAGGTGGATCTATCAGTGGTTGGATCCAGGGTTGCCCCAAACCGATGGAGACATTTTATATAGAGGCCCACAGTCTCCTGAGAGGAGGATCAAAGACAAAGATCAGATGGCCCTTGGACACATGTTTTTATATACAACTATTGGTTCCTGTGTCATGGAATGGTACCTGGATGTGTACATATGGCCCAGCAAACAAATACTAAAATAATGTGGGCCCTTAGAAGAGAAGGGAATATTGATACCAGTAACCACATATTGGAGCAATTGGCAGGTGCTGGCAAAGCAATAACCCCCAAATATCCAAGAATAAGTAATCCAGATCCAAAAGTATGGACACTGCAAAATTTGACTGCAAGAGCCATGCTTACTAATTACATTTGGCTACCCGCATGGCTAAATCACCACCCCGTACATTTAGTACTGAAAAATATCATGGCACATGGAGCAATAAAAGTTGGTTATGATGGGATCAAATGCAGATTGCCAACAAAGAAAGGCCAATGGTCCATATAAACAACCCTCCTAAGAAGAATAAAATAACAAAAGCCAAAAGAAACATATGATTTTAACAGCTCACCCTGCTTTTTGCAAAGCAGAGTTAATTAAGTATTCTTCAAAGAAAGTTTCCAATGACTTGTGTTAGGTGAAAAAAGCATGTAGGTAAGACAGTAGTGGAATGTTAGCATGTTTGCCCCGCGTAGGGACAAAGCGAGAAAGATAAGTAACTTGTGTGTCAGAGCAACAGAAAGATTTAGCAAAGTGGAAAAGCAAAGCTTTGGTTTGATATTGTTTGCATTGGAAAATATAAGTGTTTTAGTCAAATATGTTAAATTTAGTCTAATAAGTGTTAAAAGAAAATTTGTTGTTGCAATAGAAGCACTGTAACAACTTTGCAGCTGTGACAAATTAAGAGTTAACAGACAGAGAGGAACCAAACAGCCAAAGCGGCTTGCTTCAAAACTAATTTTTTATTTTGTTTTAGCTTTTAATAATTTGATGAAAAGTTAATTGGAATGTTGGGGTAACATTATGGAGACCCCTTCCCCATAGTCCAGTATGCTGTTCCCTTTAAATTTTTCGACAGCTTGGCAAAATGTTTTAAGAAAAACAAAAACAAAAAAACAGTTGCTGTACAATCAGTTCAAAGCACTGCCTGCTTCGATAAGGCCAGCAGCCAAGGCCTTTTAGACACTGTGTGTCAAAGATGCTCCAGCTTAACATGTTTTTGGACGCGAATTCATGGGCCACTGCAACTAAATTAACTCCTTAGTGCCCAAATAACATTGTAATCCCTGGTTACTGTTTGCAATTACCAGGTAAAGCCCAGTGGAAATTTCACGTTCAGGGCTCATGTCAAACTACTGCCAAGCTGCTTATTTTGCTCACGTGCCTCACACTGTGACCCACTTGAGCAAAAGGGGGGTAATAAAAAATGAAAATAAATAAATAATTGAAGCAGTAGAAAAAAAATGGAACCTCTTTTGTCTGAGTTATTTACAGCTTTGTTTTTAGGCCCTTCAGCTTGTTTAAGCTGATCCCTAATGCCTGGATGCCACAAATCCTATGAACTGAGTTCAGGCCTCATGCCTTGATTTTTTGAATTATGGCTAGACTGCCTAATTAAATAACATGTTTTAATTTGTTGTTGTGGTTGGGCAGTACTTTAGGCCTACTTTATTTGCTTAGGCTTTGCATTTTAAATAAAATTTATGTAGTTACTTTGGTGTGTTTAGTTAACTGTGTATGGGTTCTTGTGGATCTGTGTCCTAAATGTAAAAATCATATTCGTGTGCAATAGTTTTTACAATCAGAACAGAAAGATTTTCTCAAAAGAATTTTATCCCATGGTTTGGGATTGCCTGGTAGCAATGGCGGGCGTGCCCATTTTTCGGGCCTGAGGGGGCTGACAAGGGCCTGAGGATCCAGCTGAACCTTTACTGCTCAGAACACTTTCAGTTTGCAAGGAGCAGTAAGGAAATAAAATGCCATTTTGACAAATATGTCATACAGCAAACCTCAATTGGTTAAGAACTTTACTTTTAACCCTTCTGCGTATGAAATCATCTTGCAACAAAAGACTGGTATATCACCTCATAAATCCTGATGGGAAGGCCCATAAAACTATATCACCACAACTGAAATGATCATTAATTCAACTGATAAAACTGTGCTATCCTAATACCAAGTACTAATGAAGTGTGTCAAGACTTTTCATTTAAAGATCTGAGAAGTCCTTCCCAAAAGGACCCTGTGAAACCTGCAGCATGGTGACTGAGGCCACGTCACAAGCCTCCAAAGAAAAACACCTTTCCAGCTGCATTGGTGAGTCCTTTTTCAAGTACTTTTGCCACCAACACTGACACGGAGTTCCAAGCACTTTTATCCTGAATTCACACCTCCCAAAGGACCTCTGCACTGTAGAAATAAGGTCAGAGGGGCAGGGTAATGTGCTAGTAACCTCTTCCCTGCCATCTATATAAGAAGAATATTTGCCACTACAGAGCGAAGAGAGTTTGCAACTACGCAGCAAGTGTGTCACCACCACTACCATTTCAGTAGAGGAAAAGACTCTTAGGCGATTTTCCTACTGAATCCAGCTCTTTGTTTTCTTAAAGGTCTGCGTCATCATTGCCACTGCTGTTGTGTCCTGGCCTACCCGAAAAGAAGACAAAAGAACTTTGCACACTGACACACTAATAATAAACGCATAGTGCACAGTGTTAATGTTTTTGTTATAATTAAATAGCTGTAATGTTTTTTTGTGTGTTTAAATGTTAAATTTGGGTCCATTTACCCCCTTGTGCTTTTGAAAGATATTTTTGTTCCTGTAGTATTAAATGTCTCTCAAATAGTGAAAGGGGTGACCACTCCATTTTCAGGCAAAGAACTAACATGGGCTAATATAGGCCACAATGATACTGAATATATCTACTTAGCCAAGAGAGAATATTGTTTTAAGTCTAATAGGCCTATGTGGGGAAAATATGCACATAAGGAAGGGGTTACGGTAGGGTACAGCATTTGTAACTACACAGTCACCATAAATTCTACTGGATATATGGCTTTAAATGGAAGCTCCTTCAGTGAATTCCAGCTATTATGGACTTCACATTATGCAGTCCTTGTCCTATATGACTGAACATATTGCCCTGATTGGACACTATTTCATTTGTGAAAACAAGGCCTATAAAAAAAATTACCCCCTTGGTGGGAGGGATCTTGTTTTATGGAGCCATTGTCCCTGCCATTCGACACCTGTCTTCCCTCCCTCAAGGTAAACTAAGAAATAGGAGGGAAATCACTGAGGCCCAAAGGTATTGGGGGTATCACCATACCTGGAATTGGAGTTGCCTTTTCTATGCAAGAAATACAGTGCATGGTTGGACTATTAGATGCTAATGCAGAATCCCTAGGCTTTAAGGACATAGTCGATGAAATGGGTAATATCAGATAGATGGTTTTGCAAAACCGCATAGCCCTAGAATTTATCCTAGCCAGCAAAGGGGGTGTATGCGCTTTGATTGGAAAAGAATGTTGTGTTTACATCCCAGACAACTCTGGCTCTATTTTAGATCAAAGTACCCGAATTAAAGAAGCAGTGGCCCAGTTACATCAAACAGATTAATGGACCTTTGGGGCCTAGTTTGGAGGCTTAGGCTCCAAAATTTTTATATTGTTTTACTTGCTTTTGTTGTTTTGTTTAGCTTATTTTTGTGTTATTCAATTAATTTTAATGCTTATTAGATGCTGCTTAAATAGCACTGCGAAACAACTATCACAAGGCTTGAACCAAAGGCAAAATACTCAAGTTTATAACATGTATGCAGATTTCCAAACTCAGCAGGCAGATCTTGATGGCTTAATGTCCATAAGGGTTTAAAATTAGGTTGTTGTGCCTTCAACGTCACAAAAGGAAGGGATTGTGGAGGAAATTTTATAAGGGACCCTATGGAATTGAATTACATTAGCCAAAAGAAAGGTATCACAAAATGGATGACAGAAGCATTTTGGGTAAAACTTAATGCTTAATAGAGGCTATGCCTTTGCCCTTTAGACAGAGAGCAATTTGCTTTTTGTATTTTGCTTTGCAGGATAAGGCCTTGGAAAGTGCTCCACACAGGCCTTAGATCTAGACAGTGGGATGCCTTCCCATAGCGGATAGCACAGACTGACCTTGCAGCTGTGCAAGGGGAATAGATTAGTGTAGGCACCTTATATAATATAAACAGTTTGGCTCATGTAGTTTTGAGAAGAACTAACACAAATATGTAAACATTGTGTGTAAGTGCAGTAGTTTTCCATCACTGTGTTACGTTGCACTTTGAGTGACATGGTAGTATCTTTGTAACCTATACAATACTTGTGTATTCTGGGAGGAGCAGACCAGCCTGTTTTCCTTGCATGGAGATAGTGTTGCTCTCTCTCTCAGCGCTTTAAGATCAATAAAGACTCTGACAGATTTTACCAACAGTGTGAGCATAAATTTTTCCTCGACACTAAGAATATAAGAAAAAAATTCTATACAGGGCTGGAAGGGTGGGTGTTGTGAGAATGTTTGGAACCATCTCAAAGAATCTTGTTTACAAGGCAGCACCCTCTGTTCTTCGTGTGGTTCCTCACATCCCCTTTTTACATGGCTCCGCCAGTGGGGGATCTGTGGGCGTGGCGTGCACACGGCCGCTCATGCATCCCCACTCACACCACCGCTTATCTGCACCCACGGAACAACCTCCATTTTCTCCGGTTGCTCCGTGCATGGGGACAAACGGGGGGTGAGAGGGATGCGTGTTAGGCAGGCGCATGCACGCACCCCCAGTCACTGCAGGTGCACGCGCCGTATCATTCATGCGGAGCTCCCCCACCCATGAACACGGAGCTTGGGGGTGGGGCTTGGTGGCAGTAGCCTGAGACGGGCCTAGGGGCGCAAAATTCCAAAGTCCGGCCCTGTCTAGGACCTTAGCTGGTCTAACGTCCCTGTCCCTGCACCACCTGGCAAAGGTAGCCCAGGTGGACTGGTATATGCGTTTTGTGGCTGGTCGTTTGGATTATAGAATAGTGTCCATGACCTGCTGGAAATAGCTCAGCTTTCTCAGAGTCCTCCGTTCAACCTCCACGCTATTAGTTTCAGGGCTTCTGGGTTGCTGTAACGGATGGGTCCCTGAGTCAGGAGGTTGGGGGTGACTGGGAGCCTGAGCGGTGTTTCCGAGCTCAGGTCTTGGACGTCCGTAAACCACGGTTGCTGCAGCCAGTAGGGGGCTACCAGAATGGTGGTTGCTTGTTCTTTCTTGATCTTTGCCACTGTCCTGTCTATTAGGGGAAAGGGTGGGAAAGTGTATGAGCGGCCTGGTGGCCAGGTCAGGTTCAGTGCGTCAAATACCGCCACTCGGCAATTCGGGAATTGGGAGACAAAGAGGTCGGTCTTTGTATTGGCTGGTGATGCGAACACGTTGATCTCTGGTTGTCCGAATGTCTTGACTATGGTCTTGAACACTACCGGGTGGAGTGACCATTCCCAAGGGGTTGATTTTTTTCCAGCTTAGCCTGTCCGCTTGAGTGTTTGTTTTTCCCGTGATGTGAACTGCCCGGATGGATTTCAGATTGTTTTCCGTCCACTTGAAGAGGACGGTTGCTTGTTGGAGGAGAGATTCGGAGTGAGACCCTCCTTGATGGCTGACGTACGCCTTTGCTACCATGTTGTCAGTGTATACAAGGACGTGTTTTCCCTGAAGGATCAGGGCTAGGGCTCGTAGGGCTAGATAGATCGCACGCAGCTCCAGTCAGCTGATGTGGTGGCATTACTCCCAGGAGAGCCACTTGCCTTGTGCAGTCCTGCCCTGAGTGCGCTCCCGTCTTGGAGGCTCACATCCGTCACTGTCGTCCTGTTGGGATCCGAGAGTGGGATACCTGGTTGGAATCGGGCTCCCTTTGTCCACCACTGGAGAGTTCTTCAGCGGCGCCAGGACTGCAATCCATGGGTTGTCTCCCTGCACGAGGGAGTCTTGCCAGGGTTGTAGAAACCGTTGTAATGGTCTGGAGTGGAATCTGGGCCAATGTAGGATACCCAGGATATCATGGCGCCCAATAGGCTGGCGAGTGTGTTGAGTCTGGCCTTGTGGGCCTTTGAGATTTGATCGAGGAGGCCTCGTAGTTTCTCTTGCCACTGTGGGGTGAGGAAGACTTTGTACCTGTAGGTGTCGAGGATAACCCCCAGGTGTTCCAGGGTTTGGGATAGAATCAGGTGGCTCTTCTTCAGGTTGACAATGAAGCCGTGGTTCTGTAGATACTCGATGGCTCTGTGGACATCCATCAATGCTTGCTCGTAGGAAAGTGACTGTATGAGGATGTCGTCGAGGTATGGGTGGCTCTTGATACCTTCCTTCCGTAGATTCGCGATGAGAGGGATCAGGACCTTCATGAATGTCCTGAGTGAGGTGGCGAGGCCAAAGGGTAGGGCTATGTATTTCCAGTACCATTGGGCATATGTGAATCTGAGCCATTGCCTGTGTGATAGGATGACGGGAACGTGAAGGTATGCTTCTTTGAGGTCAAGGGAGGTCAGCCTCTCGCCTTTGGTGATTGCTATGCAGATGGATTGAAGGGTTTCCATCTTGAACTTTCATACCTTGACCGCTCGGTTGAGGATTTTGAAGTCGAGGACTGGTTGCCATTCCGCTGACTTTTTTGGGACGAGGCACAGGATGGAGAAGAGTCTGGATCCTTTGTCTCTGGATGGTACAGGCTCTATGGCTCCAATGGATCAGAGTCTGTTTATTTCCGTTTGCATCGCAGATTGCTTGTCTGGATTGCTTGAGACCGGTGAGAGACAGTAGGAGTTTTGAGGGAAGTGGGAGAACTCAATAGTGTATCCCCTATGGATGGTTCGGAGGACCCATGCATCTGCTGTGGAGTCCAGCCATCTCTCCGCGAAGAGCTTTAGCCTGCCTCCTAGGGCTGCAGGGTCCTGAGGGGGGTAGGTTCCATAGGCATGCATCCGCTTTGGGGCGTCCAGAGCCCCGTGAGTGCCGAGTTGTGTTTCGTGATCCATTCTGCTTGTTTCATCTGGGTTTGTATTTTTGCTGGTTTCCTCTGTGTGGATAGAATGGTTGTCTGGTGACACCTGCTGGTGAGTACTCTGCACTGAAGGGATGAAAAGGCTTTTTTGAGATCCCAAAACTTTGTAAAGTTTGTCTTTTGGACTTATCTGCAGAGTCCGCGAGGACCATGTCCAGGCAGACCCTGAAGAGTTTGGTCCCTTTGAAAGGTCCCCCCCACTAGGGTATTTGCTGTGGAGTCCTTTCCAGGACCTGAGCCAGAGGTGGTGGCGGGCTGCTGCCGCATGTGATGCCCAGCAGAGGATATCTGTGGAAGAGTCTGCTATAAAGGCATAGGCCAACTGGATCCTGGTGGATAGGATCCTTGCCATTTCCATAGATACCCGAGGATCCCTAGCTCATTTGATCCAAGTCATAAGGGCCCTTGAAAAGTATGAGGTGACGGTGGCCATTTTTATGATTGAGGCTACTTCCTCAAAATTCCTCCTTAGGCTACTCTCTATTCCCTTGTTGGCAGGGTCCCTGGAGTAGCATTCGCCCTCTGTGGGGAAAATAGTTTCTAGCGAGGGATGCTGCTGCGGCATCTATTTTAGGGATGGCGAGGAGGGCCTCCTTGCTCAAATCAAATCAAATAAACTTTATTGCGAAGCCAAAGCTATTACAATCCCTAACAAAAATAAAAGCAAGTAATAACAAACTTAAAACATCTCAAATAATGTACAAATAACCGGCCAAAAACAGGCCAGGGTCCAACCACAAACATTGCCATCAAGCAAAGAATCCTCCTTGCTCTTAGTGATCGAGTAGAGGGATTCCTGTGTTTTATTCATTCTGCGAGCCCTGTTGGGGATTTCCCATTCCTTTTCGATAATTTTCTTGTAAGCCTTGTCTAGAATCATCCTTCTGTCTCTGGATCTAGTTCGTGGAATATATTCTCATTCCTCTTCCTCTTCAGAGGAGTCTGAGGGTTGTGTTTGTCTCTTTTCTCTCTGAGGTGAAGAGCCTTCACGACCAGTTTGAAGATCTGGTCTCTGTATTTACTGGGGAATTCCCTATCTGGATCAGAGGAGGCTTTAGTCCCCGGCTCCTCTATCTCACCCTCCTCAAAGGAAGAGTGCTTGTTCTCTTCCTCAGAGGATTTGTGGTCCTCTGAGGCCTGGAGCTCTGAAGCCTCATCCTCCCCTTCACTGGCTGTTCTGGGGGGAATCTTTTTTCCTTTTCTCTGTCCCATAGCTGTAGCCTCTTCCTCTTCGGAGGAATGAATAGACCTCACTTCCTCAGAGGCTGACCCTGATGAGGCGGAGTCCAGGGATCTAGGAGCCCTGTGTGGCTTTTTGGGCAGAGGGAGCTTCCCTTTGTCAGCGCCCTTGGAGCGACCCTTATAGGGGCAGGCCTTCTTGGGATTAATAGGAGATCTCTTGTGTTTGTCACGCTTTAATTCTAGTAAGTTCTTCTTTAGGAACTCCATGTGAGGATATGGGGCTGGGGCACGTAGGGGGCTTACTGTTGGTGCGGGCACCTGGTCCGTAGCTGCGCCCATGTCTACTGCTGTTGTCGCCTGGTGGTGGCCATTTTGTGCTGGCTGCTGCCCCTTTTGGTTTCATTTGTCCCCCGTCGCTGCTTTTCTGGGTGGCCTGGTGGGAAGGAGCAAGCGAGGGCCTCGCCTGCTACTATGCGCCGGGCTATGGGTGATGGCTGCAGTTTCTGTTTCCTCTCCCGGGTACTTGTCGGGCGGGGGGGGGTAAGAAGGGAGCGGGCTGAGGTCAGCCACTACCGTGCTCGGGTGCCGCGGCCTGACTGGGCTGGTGGAAGTGGCCCGCTGCGCCTTTGGACCTGAGCGACTTGCCGGGGTTTAGGGGTCGGGGACACGGCTGGAGGTCCTGCCCCAATGGATGGCGGCTCTGCTGCAGCTAGGGTGGCAGATCTCTTTCCTGGCCTTTTGGGGCCATAGCAGGGGGTGGGGGAAGGCCCAGGGGACTGCTAAGCCTGCTCTGTGGGGCTCTCGTGCCGGCTGGGGAAAGGAGCACCTGGGTCATGGCCCTCCTATCCCTTCCGGAGGAAGGGGGTGAACAGGGAGATAATTACTGCCTACCTGGCACCTGGAGGCTGTTTAAAAAAGTTCCTTCAAGTTTTCAGGGCTGCCTGTGGATCCTTTTTGAGGAGGCAGCTCGCCTGCATCCCAGCTGTGTGGAGGCAGACAAAGAACTGGAGCTGAGGGGCCAGATCCCCACTGAGCATGCTCCAGGAAAAAAATTAGGAAGCCTGCCTCCTACTGTCAAGTGGTGGGGATCTAACCCTACATTTTTACTGACCATCCAGGAGGATCTCCCGGGAGAAACAGGAGTCATCAACTCCAGCTACTGTAAAGTGTGCAGTTACCTTGGAAGAATGCCATTAAAACACACCCAACCTCACTTAGCTTTTAGAATATGAAATCAGTGACTCTTTTACGTTAAAAAAAGGGGAAAAAAACCAACTCAAATTGAGATCTGGAATTTTGATTTGTTTTAAATCACAAATTGCACATTTTTCTTTCCACAAAAAGCACTATTCGAGAAAGCACAGATTAACTGTACCACTGTTTTGAGAGTCTGCTGCTCTCTGGTTGCTATCACCTCCTCCCATGCTCTCTTCAGTTTCTGTACCAGGATCTGTACCATCAGCGCCCTAGAAATACATAATGTAAAGGTTTAGTGTAAATTTCCCCAAAATACATACAGACTATCACTGTACTTACAGACTATCACTATCATTTGTTTAGCATGTCAAATTACTGAAGTCCTGGTTTCAATCTCTGCTCACTTGGGAAGATTTATTTTTTCAGCAGGTAAACTACCTGCAGCATGAACTACACTCATGACAAACAACATTCCTGATTTACTATTTTCAAATAAACGTTCCTTTGCAAATATATGGTCTACAAAATAGAAACAAGTCAGAATTTCAGCTAACATTAAGACACCGAATACACCAATACCAAAGCTACTACTCCTACCTCTGCATCATCTCCTTCATATCCATCATTACCATCAGCGCTGCCGGTCCCTTCATTACTATCTTCACCTTCATCTCCCATCCCTGTGTCTTCATCATCCTCCTCTTCCTCCTCCTCCTCATCTTCATAGTCCTTTGAAAGCAATGTACCAAAAGGAGGGTTAATCATTTCATAGTGTGGTATGATTAGACAAATTTATATAACAGTCTTTGTAGAGAAGCTCAGAATTTATTAGGAGTAGTCAAATTTTGTTGGTCATATAAGTCTGGCAGTCTAGACTAAGGTGTTCTGGCAGATGTGTGGGGAAGTTTTTACTGTAACTGATTTAAACATGGCTACTTCCAGCTGGTGTTCTTCAGGGAGTGGTCTTTGAATATGTTTATACCGTACCTAGCACAATGAGGCTCCAATTATTACTGAGGCATTGGGGTAGCATGGAAACATTTTTTAGCCAACAAAGAAACAGCAAGGGGACTTCACAGGAAAAAGAATTTTTATTTTTATTTATTTATTTTATCAATTTATAACCCGCCCCTCCTGAAAACAGCTCGGGGCGGCTAACAATTTCAAAAACATAAAAGGTACAATAATATAAAATTTAAAACAATCATAATAATATAAACAGTTAAAACAGGGCTAGAACAAAATAAAACAGTAAATAAGGGTAGGACAGAGATAAAAACCCTACCCCCCCCCCCTCAAAGGCCTGGGCGAACATCCAGGTTTTACAAACTCGCCGGAATGTTAAAAGGTTTTAAAAGTTGAAATTTTCCTCCTGTATTTATTATGCAGTGCAGGATTGTAGACAATGGGAATGGCAATCATATTACATTGCTTTTTGGTAAGCACATGCAGGATGGCCTGTGCATTTGCTATTTTAGAATTCTCTTTGGCGAACTACAAATAAGTGCTCCGCACTGTACGTACTTCTTGATCACCTTCGTTTTCCTCATCATCTTCCTCTTCATCATCACTGTCAATCACAATGACATCATCTCGTTTGGGCTGGCCATCCTGGGAAGAGGGGGTATTCTGCTGATCTGTCTGAAGGGGTGCAAGATCTATTGGGATGGACTGAGAGGTTTCTTCACTGTCTTCCATGGGGGTGTATTCCCCCTGAGTAACACCCTTTAAAAAGACAAGAAAAAATGGCCCTTACCTTGTGAATTTTCCTTCTTGAAGGTGGTCCTGGATAGTCCTCACATTTCAGGGATGCTCTCCACTCCATCCAGCAGGAGGCAGAATTGAGTTTTGTGGAGCATGCACAGTGGGATCATCCCTCCTAACTGTCCCTGTTGTGCAATAGCCAAAGTTCTGAAAAACACTTACTTCAATAATAAAAAACTAGAAACTTAAGGTTTTTCTTTCCCCCCCTTTCATGTAAGCCTAACACTGTATGCGTTGTTTTTAATCCACAAAAACTAAGGTGGGTCAGAGGACTATCCAGGACCTTCTTTGAGAAGAAAAATTCACAAGGTAAGGGGAAATTTTTCTTTCTCCTCAAAGGTCCTGGATAGTTCACATGTTTGGGGACATTACTGCCATATTCAAAGGATAAGAAATATAAAAATCTTATATTTCTTGGCTCTGATGGATAGAATCTCTCTCTCTCTCATATTGTTTTTTGCCCACGTCAATAGACTAGATGCTAGTTTCTGGAAGAACTTAAACTTGGATCTGCCCTTATCGTTTAAATATGCTTTGGATATGGTATTGTAGGTAAAAATTAACACGTGTTGATCTTTTACCTCTGTTGTGAAGTGTTGCAATGCCAGAAACACTGCCTTCAATTCCAGTCAATTTATGCTGTGACTGGCTTCCCGCAGTGACCAACGCCCATATGCCATCTTGTCTTGTAGATGAGCAAGAAGGCAAGAAATGCAGACCATCAACTGGGGCAACGAGGATGATCCCACTGAGCATGCTCCATAAAGATCAAGTCTGCCTCCTGCTGGATGGAGTGGAGATCATCCCCGTAAGTGAGGGCTATCCAGGATCTTCGAGAAGAAAAATCATTTACCACTCTTTTCTGACTCAGCAAAAATGGCAGGCCATGAGATGCTTAAGTATTTGAATGTAATCTGTTAAACTTGGATAATAATGATCAGAAAAATATACTTATTTTTAAAGACAGGATTCTTAAAACAAAAAATTCTACCTGTCACATTTTAGTACCCAGGACTGTTTGAGTGTAATAACTAGATGCAAGTATATGCTGCCCATTCTCTGTTTCTCAGTAGATTTAAAAATAATTAATCATTAAAAAATGTTTAGAGGCACAAATGTGTTCACGAGTAAAGGCATCCACTTAGGACTGAAGGACAGCCAAACTGCTACCCTTCTTAAAGGATAACTGAAGTTAGAAGATATAGGAAAAACAGGTGGCTCCGGGTGAAGAATTCTCCACTAGTGAGTAAAGAGCACCTTCAGGGCAGAATACAAGGCATGTTCAGGACACAAATGGGCTAATGAGTTCTGAAGTTATTGCTCTGTCATGGCAGGAGAGGAATTTTGCTTACTTCTCCGATGGAATCCTGTGAATCTTGATTGTATGTTTGTGCTTCTACTTCGCCATCCGTGCTCTCTTCTGCTGTTGCCTCATCCTGAAAGATCACACATTCCTCACATTAAGACAGGTATTGTATGGGGTGGTTGTCAAGTTTCATTCACACTTACTGTAGATTATATAGTGTCTGCCTACCATCTCATCTAGAAATCTAGTCCTCAACTATCACTACTACTACTACTACACAAATAAATTTTTATTTCTGTTTACATTGTAGATCAAAAAGGTGGCCAAGAGATAGTTTATAGTCTACGGCAGGGATGGGGAACCTCAGGCACGGGGCCCAAATGCAGCCTGCAACAAGTTTTTAGTTAGCCCCCTTTCACTTCCTGGATCTGAGCCTTGGATCCAGTTCTTACCTCCAGTCACTGAAAAACTGAGCTCAGGGGAAGGGAGCAGAGATGAGACCGTGCAAACAAGGGTAGGGAACAGTTCCATGGCACAGATTCATGATTCCTTTCCTTGAGTGAATCCCTTAAGCGACCCTGCCCCAACTTCTGTGTGGCCCTCAGAGCTTGCGTAAGTTTTGAAAGTGGCCCCCGGGAAGGAAAAGGTTCCCCACCCCTGGTCTATGGGTAGACCAGAAGGTAAGTCTCTAGTAAATCACGGTGGCGAGAAGGAACCAGCCCCTCAGTAATCACCTCTGGTGAGGAGAGCAAAACCAGCACCCCAGGGAGTCACCGAGGAGGAGATGGGCTAAGGGAGCTCCTCCAGTGAGGTGGGGAAGGCTCTCTCTAAAAGGGAGTGCTTCTCTTCACTCCCGAGTCCAGTTCCCGAGGTGCCCGAGAGCTGGGAGCCAGCAGGAGGAGTCCTAACCTGGAGAACCAGAGCCAGTGGGAGGGGTTCTGTATAGATTGCCTGAGGCAGATACCTGGATCAGGTGGATTGTGTGCACCATAACTCTAGTCATCTCTGCTGTAGATTGTTCATTTTGCAGGTTCTTTCCTAGTTAGTAAGCTTCCTCAACTGTTCAAATGTAACAATAATTCCTAGCACTCAACAGTGCCATTGATTAATTTCCAGGTTCAAGATAAACAACAAATAAAATGGTTAATCTATTTGTATAATTAATAATTACTGTATTTGTAATTATAAATCTCATAAAAGGTGAATTCCTCTGACAAACAAGAGTTTTAAAACCACCTAAAACAGGAATAGTTTCTGACCAAAAAAAGGATAATTGGGTCCCTTACCGTGGGAATTTTCCTTCTAGAGAAGTCTCAGGGACAATCACTCAGAGATATTGGGGAACGATCCCCACCATGACCAGTAGGCGGCAGAGCAAAGATGTAATGGAGCATGCCCTGTGGGACTTCTTCCCACTCAACTCGTTCCAAAGTTTCAAATCGAAACATACTGAAAACAACCTATACACCTAAGAACTCCTAATAGCTAATTAAATGAGGGATTATATCTTAAAAAAACCAACACACCAAACCTTCAGGGAGGGATGAATGCCTGTCCCCGAGACTTCTCTAGAAGGAAAATTCTCAAGGTAAGGGAGCCAAGTTTCCTTTTTCCTCGAGTCTCAGAGACAGTCATTCATAGACTTTGGGGATGTACCAAAACAGTACTTCACTTCAACTGAGTTTAAGAGATTTTTAGTTTTCCCATCCTATCTAAAGTGCCAAAGTTTTTCTTGTGGGTAAACTGGCCTAGGTCAAAAAAAGGGCAACATAAGTTTTTGTGCCTTATGAAAAAACAAATTAACCTCTGGAATGAAGGCTTGGTCTGATCTCAAAACCACTGACTTTTTTTTCTAAATATACAAAAAGTTAGGTCTTGGGTCCGAGACCCTCCTAGCGGGAGAGATTGCTACGACAAATCTTATTTTAATTAAAAGAAGATACAATGTGACCTTGCTCAAAGGCTCCAATGGGGGTCTGAGAAGGCTTTT
Source organism: Sphenodon punctatus (assembly GCA_003113815.1). Classification (NCBI taxonomy): domain Eukaryota; kingdom Metazoa; phylum Chordata; class Lepidosauria; order Sphenodontia; family Sphenodontidae; genus Sphenodon; species Sphenodon punctatus. The sequence continues at coordinate 647,949 of QEPC01000823.1, read as the reverse complement.
AACATCACATTCTGATTTCATGAATGGAAGCTGTGGATCATCAGGGGTGAAATAAGTCTTACTGATTCCAGAAAACTTTTAATATGGTGGTGTAGCGACACCCTCCATCTTGATGAGGAGCGGAGGACACTATCCAGTACTACCTCCTGTCTAGCACACATGTGTTTCAGACCCTTATCTAGTCCCTCTTATAAAAAGTTCAAAATGGAAAGGATCCCAACCATACTAGGGGTCTATACGATTCATTTCCCCACCCTCCTACCCCCCAAGGCAGGAGAAAATTATTTAGTTGATCTTAGGTGTCTTTTGCTTCCCACACACGGCTGAAATCTCTAGCTAGTTTGCAGGTGCTATCGGTATCTTGCATTCAACACCTACGATGGGCCAGGCTACACTTACAAGCCCTGCAGGCTTTGCTATGACCCTTCCAGACACAGATAATCGCAGGTCTCAACCCACAGGTAGACATTCCCCAGCACAGCTGCTCTGGGGACATGGTCCAAAAGCGAGTCAGGTCATAGCATAAATTGACTAGAGCAAAGAGCCATACGCCTTGCACTAATCCAGCTTGCATCAGAGATAGGAAAATTGGGCACTTACCTCTGAATTTTCCTTCTGCGGGGGATCCTCCTGGACAGCCAGTCAGGACAGTAGGGTAGATCCCACCAACTACCAGTAGGAGGCAGACAATCAACTTTGAGGAGCCTACTAGGAGGGATCTATCCTCAGTTCCCCAGTCTTGACGAGCTCTACTCCTCATCTAAACGATATACACTTTAACTTCAACTGAAACTGAACTATCGGGGCTAACGTAACTCCACCCCTGCTAAACAGACCCGTATCCCTGTCCTCTGAGATTCAGAGAGATGTCTGGGTCCTCGGACCCCATTCCTCCGAATACACCACAGAGTTGACCTCACTCCAGGTGGGGACTGGCCATCCAGGAGGATCTCACGCAAAAGGAAAATTCAGAGGTAAGTGCCCAATTTTCCTTTCTCCCAGGGGATCCTCCTGGCCGTCCTGTCAGGACAGTAGGGACGTACCAGAGCAGTACCCCAGTCCTACTCAGAGGGAGGGAAAAACTCAAGGAGGGAGGTCTCGATAGATGCCTGCGGAACGACGGAGTATGTGAGCACTCTCTATAGAACCGCTGGCAGCACCCGTCTCTCGAAGGCCGCATCGGCTGAGTCTTGCAGCGGTATCCCATAGTGCCTTGTAAAAGAATGCACCGAAGACCATGCTGCAGCGCGGCAGATTTCCCCATAGGAAGCCGTATTGCGAAAAGCCTGCGAAGCTGCTGCACCCCAAGAGAGTGAGCAAATACCCCCGCTGGGGGAAGGTTCTCTTCTGCCTTATAGTCCTCAGAGATACAGAGTGTCGTCCATCTAGCTATTAAGGATTTAGAGGCTTTCAAACCCTTCCTTTGAGGGCTATAAGAAACAAACAGAGCTGAAGTCTTTCTAAATGTCCCTGTTCTGATCAGGTAAATGTTCAGGGCTCTCCTGACATCTAGAGTGTGCCACATCCGCTCCAAGGGGTGAGATGGATTTGGGCAGAAGGAGGAGAGAATCACCTCCTGTTCCCTATGAAAATGGGAGTTCACTTTGGGGCTGAAAGCTGGATCCAGTCTCAGGGTCACCGAAGACTCCTTGAATGAGCACAGAGCCGGTTCCATAGATAGAGCCCCTAGTTCGGAGACCCTCCTAGCTGAAGTGATGCCTATGAGGAACGCTATTTTAAGGGATAGGTAGTACAGGAAAACCTCGTTCAGGGGCTCAAAGGGGACCTTAGTAAGGGCCCTGAATAGGAGGTTCAGGTTCCACGAATGGAACCGATGGACTACTGGAGGGGATATGATCCTCGTTGCCCTAAGGAAACGCACCACATGTGGATGTCCTGATAGTTTGTGACCTCTTAAGGTCCCTAGCACACTATTCAAGGCTGCTACCTGCCTCTGAAGGGTGTTTGGTTTTAACCCCTTCTCCAGCCCCTCCTGCAGGAAGTCTAAGACTACTTTGATGGATGCCCTCTCTGGACTAACTAGTTTAGTCTCACACCACCTCGCAAAAGAGGTCCAGGTACTCTGGTATATGTGCCTAGTCGCTGGTCGTCTGGACTGGAGCATTGTGTCCAAGACTTTACTGGAATAACCTAGTTTTCCTAAGGCTCTCCTCTCAATTTCCAGGCTGTCAGTTTGAGAGTCTCTGGTTTGTCGTAAAGGACCGGACCCTGAGACAGGAGGTCTGGCCTGACTGGCATCCTGAGTGGAGGTTCCTGGCTGAGATCCTGTAAGTAAGCAAACCACGGTCTCTGTGGCCAGTAGGGAGCGACCAGAATGGTGGTCAACCGCTCTTTCCTGACTTTCACTATTGTCCGTTGGATGAGCGGGAACGGAGGAAAGGCATATAGGAGGCCTTGAGGCCAGACAGTTCAGCGTGTCGAATGCGATCGCTTTGTGATTCGGGTGTCGGGACACGAAGAGCTCCGTCTTTGCGTTGTCTGGTGAGGCGAACAGGTCTATCAAGGGAGTTCTGAACTGTCTGACTATGGCCCTGAATGCTGAGGGGTGAAGAGTCCGTTCTCCCTGGTCCAGCTGCACGCGGCTGAGCCAATCGGCCTGGGTGTTGGCTTGGCCCTTGATGTGGATCGCCCTGAGCGATTCTAATTTGTTCTCTGCCCACCTGATGAGGATGGCTGCCATCTGGTGGAGCACCTCGGATCTTGATCCCCCATGGTGGTTCACGTAGGCCTTCACCACCGTGTTGTCCATGTATACTACTACGTCCTTCCCTCTCAGCATCGGTGCCATATGTCTCAGAGCCAGGTAGATTGCCCTCAATTCTAACCAACTGATGTGGTGTCTCTTCTCCAAAGGGAGCCACTTGCCTTGCGCAGTCTGGCCCTGCATGTGTGCTCCCCAACCCTAGGCTCGATGATTCTGCATATTGCCCTTATGTCCGGGTTTCTAAAGATCATATTGTTAGTCTTGGAGCAGGTCAGCTTTGTGACTTCTTGTTGACGTTTGGGTTAATGATCCTGAATGGATGCTTTTGTGGTGATAATGAGTGGGCCTTTACGTATCATTCTATAAAGGGGTCTAGTGTTCTTGATTACTTTTTGCTATCAGAGAACTTCTCCCAGAACGTTTTAGAACTCTGCGTTACCCCTAGACATGAGTCTGACCATTTTCCATTGTCCTTATTATTACTGGACCCCTCCCTTTACCGGGTGGCAGAGGGCAGGGATAGGTCAGGGGTCATGGAGGAGGGGGAAGGACTGGCACGAGTGAGGTGGTCCGATGATGTGAGGACCGCCTTCATGGACTTTATCTGCCAGCCTGTGGTCGTAGGACTGGTGAATAGGATAATAGAGGCCGAGGGTAACCAACTGGTAATGCTTGATAAACTAATGACCTTGTTACGCTCCCTTTTGACACATACTAAAACTACGGACTCTGGGCTGAGGAAATTTCCTTCCTGGTTTGATAGTGACTGTAGGGAATCGAGGAGGGAAGTAAGGAGACTAGTCAGGGGAATAAGGAGTAATCCTAGCCGGTCCCGTAGACTGGAATATTTGGCCTCCCGGAGGCGTTACCGCTGGCTAATTGCATCAAAAAGGTTAGAGGCGCAGAAATTGAGATGGGCTCAGCTTTTGGAGGCTGTCCTGAGGAAAGACCAGAGGTCCTTTTGGAGCCTGGTCTGTCCTAGTCGGCGTAGGAATTTGGCTTCAATAATACCGCTTGCCCAATGGGAGGAGTTTTATGCTGGTATTTTTTCTTCCCCTGTAGAGTGGAGGACTTTTTTGTCACCTACTGAGTGTCTTCCGGAGTGGCCTCCAGTCACTAAGGAAGACGCGGTTGTCTTTATTAGTAAGTTAAAATCAGGGAAGGCCCCAGGGGGGGACTTTGTACCTCCCGAAGTATTGAAAGCTAACCCCGATTGGTGGTCTAGCTTTTTGGCACCCCCTTTTTACTGTAATTAACTCTTAAGGAGAAATCCCTAAAGCTTGGCGTTCTGGGATAGTGGTCCCGCTACACAAAAAGGGCGATGTTTCCCAGTCAGGGAATTATCGCCCGATTTGTCTTCTAAGTGTTGTTGGGAAGTTATACACCCGCTTCCTATTGGAAAAATTGACTAAGTGGGTGAATGAGAACGATATCATAGTAATGGAACAGGCGGGGTTTCAGAGTGGGAAGGCCACCCTAGACCAGATTCTAGTTCTCGCTAGCCTTTCCAATCACTATGTCACCAAACAGGGTAAATTCTTTTTATGCTTTGCTGACCTCTCCATGGCATTTGACTCTATTAGTAGGGAAAGGTTGTGGGTCAAACTAGGTGCTACTTCCATCGACAGGCGGCTGCTTTTTCTACTGATCCAAATTCATGCTGGCAACCTAATCTCTATCCGTCCTGCTCCGGCTGACCAGCTTTCAAGGGATGTGAGGGTCTCTAGAGGGGTCAGACAAGGATGTTTGCTGGCCCCGATTCTATTTAATCTTTTTGTCAATATGATCCTGTTCTTGAATGATTATGTAATGCACCCCCCCAGGATTGGCACCAGGAAAGTGCCGGCTCTCCTATACGCAGACGACACGGTTTTGTTGTCTCAGACATTGGTGGGGCTGAGGAGAGCCCTCCAAGGATTTGGAGAATATTGTGGTAGGGAGGGTCTTAAGATCAATTTTTCCAAATCCAAGGTCATGGTGATGAGGAGTCACGGTCATAAGGAAATACATCGGTGGATGATCGGGAGTAACCCCATCTCCCAAGTAAGGGAATTTAAGTACCTTGGTGTTATTTTCTCCTCATCATTGAGTTGGAAATCTCATTATAAGGCCGTGTTGCTTCAATCAAGAAACTCCCTAAAAGCGATCTTGGGGTTTTATTTCACTCAGGGGGGGAGATTAGTGATGCCTGCTTTGCGGCTTTTCAGGTCTAAAGTTATAGCCCAAAGTCTTTATGCCTCCCCAGTTTGGGGTTTACCTTTCCTGTCCAAAATGGAGAGCATACAGAATCAAGCCCTTGGTACTATCTTGGGGGCCCTGCGGGGTACCCCGCAAGTGTTACTTAGACAAGAGACTGCAAGTCATACAGTTAGATCTTGTGCCTTGCAGGCACTAATGAGGTTTTGGATTAAAGTTTCCCTCTTTCCTTCCCAGGATAGATCCCTGTTAGCTCTGGCTGGGAAAGCAGGGCTTTTCAGTCTGTGGGGTGGCTGTGTGGAAAAAGAGGTTAGACTCTTGGGATTTTCTAGAGAGGTGTTGGAACCTCTCGGCCCTAAAAGAGCTATGTTCCTCTTGAAAAAGAGGATTTTGGATCAGGAGATACAGGATGAGGGAGCTCTGCTCGCTAATCAACAAGTGGTCCCCGATTATCCCTTGGCTAGACCCCTGGGGTGGGGCAATTGTTATCTTTACTCTAGCCTAGATTACAACCTGCGTAGGGTTTTTACTCGCTTCCGTTTTAACGCATATTCTTCGGCTATGCTGGAGGGTCGCTATAGGGGTATTCCCTGGCTGGAGCGGAATTGTGGATTATGTGACTCACAGGAGGTTGACTCCTGTGAACATGTTTTCTTTAAATGTACTGCTCTAGCGGGGCCTAGACAAGCCCTGCTGGGGAAATATATACAAGGTGCCACGGACTTAGTGAGGTTAAAGTGGAAGTTGTTGGAAGGGGTGGACCCGACCCTCACGAAGGTGGTGGCCAGATACTGCCAAAATTACCTACGACTGAGATCTAGTAAGCTCGTACAGTAAAGGGTTGGGCCACCTGAATGTTAAGGTCAATACTGCGTTAGGAGTTATAGGGTTAGATCCCTTGGCGAGGAAGTTTTTGTTAACAGGGTTGTCTGGAGGATGGTTGGTAGGTGGGTTTTGGGTCTTGGGTCTCAAGTTTTGTGGTGCAAATTGCCCAATTGTGCATTTTGTATATATTTTATACTGTTTATGTATTATGTGTTATGTATCGTGCATTATGTTTTGTATAGTTATATGGATTGTACAACCTCTGGTTAACAATAAATAAATATTACCATTCCCCAACCCTGGAGACCTGCGTCTGTTGTAATCGCCATTCTTATCGGATCGGAGAGTGGCATTCCGGTCGAGAACCTGCCTGGCTGTGACCACCACGTCAGGGACCTCTTTAGTGATGCCAGAACTATGATCCAGGGATTCTCTCCCTGGGTCAGAGCATCCTGCCATGGTTGCAGGAAGCGCTGTAGGGTCCTGGAATGGAACCTGGCCCATTGTAAAATGCCCAAGCAGGACCTCATGGCTCCCAGAAGGCTCGCGAGAGTTTTCAGCTTGGACTTGTGTGCCACTGTGACTTGCTGGATCATCAGGCTTAGTTTCTGTTGTCTCTGCTCGGACAGAAACAATTTGCACTTCTTGGTGTCCAACACCACCCCTAGGTGCTCTAGGGTTTGTGAGGGAACCAGATGGCTCTTCTTGCAGTTAGCTATGAAGCCGTGCTGTTGCAGATATTCGATTACTCTGTGCACATCTCTTTGTGCTTGCTCCCGGGTTGGCGATCTAACGATGTCGTTGAGGTATGGGTGTAGCTTTATCCCCTCCGCACTTAGGTTCACTACTAGGGTGATCAGCACCTTGGTGAATGTCCTCGGTGAAGTCGCCAGGCCTAACAGTAGGGCTCTGTACTGCCAGTGCTGCTGTGCATAACTGAACCGGAGCCACTGTCTGTGGGAGGGCAGGATGGGGACATGGAGATAGGCCTCCTATCGGTTGAGTGTTGTCAGTCATTCCCCATGTGCAATTGCTGTCTGTATTGATTGCAGGGACTCCATCCTGAATTTCTGTACCTTGAGCACCTCGTTCAGGATCTTCAGGTCTAGGACCGCTCTCCATTCGTCGGACTTTTTTGGCACCAAGAATAGGATAGAGTATAGTCCAGTCTGCGTTCGGGGGCCAGAACCTCCTCTATAGCTCTGATGGACTGGAGCCGGGTGATCTCTGACTGCATGGCGACTTGTTTGTCCCTGTTTATTTATTTTTATTTATATTTTATTTGATAGATTTTTATACCGCCCCATCCTGCACAGCAGCTCGGGGCGGTTTACAAAATAAAATCCATTTAAAACATTTAAAATACAATTATAAAACATATCAATAAAACAGGGTGGTATAAAAATAAATATACAGGTGGGGGATTAAAAATCAC
>QEPC01000823.1:609955-627827 GCA_003113815.1 Sphenodon punctatus | reverse complement strand
AACAACAACAACAACAACAACGGGAGCCCCCCGGGTGGTTCACATATGTCATTGCTGTGACATGGTCTGTGTCAGGCTACGACAACCCTTACACTCTGTTCGAAGGCCTGAAGTACTAGCCAAATTATGCAGATTCCAGGAGGTTTATGCTGTAGGTTGTCTCCTTTTCTGATCATCTTCCTTGCATCCCTGCATCTGCCAGGAGGCCCCCCAGCCCCTCAGACTGGCATCCATCATGATTACCGTCTCCGGCTTTGACATGGGAACCCTAGGTTGAATGGAACATCTGAGTCCCACCATAGTGGTTCCACCAACAGTTGGGCTGGAATCCGGATCGTGTTGGCCTCCCTCCTCCCGAACTCCATCTGGAAGGGTTGGAGGAAGTGCTTCAGGGGTCGCAGGTGCACCCTTGCCCACTGGACCTGACCTATGCAGGCCACCAGGGAGTCTAGAAGCCGCACCAGCAACATGAGTGAGGTTTGGCAGTGGGGCAACAGTTTGCCCAACATGGTATGTATCTGGTGCTCTGTTGAGACAGTTACTAGGTCCTTCTGAGAGTCTATCGTTACCTCCACCCCCAGGTGTAATAGTCTGTGGGGCGGTGTCGGCTGGCTTTTTAGAAAATTTATTATGAAGCAGTGTTATTTCAGACAGGCAACAGTTCTCGACAGGTCCCTTTCCATGTTGCGATATGAACTGGAGCACAGGATGTTATCAAGCTAAGGGTAGGCGTGTACAGCTCATAAGACGGAGGTAGGCCACAAGGGAGGTGGGGTGAGGACCTTTGTGAAGGTGCGAGGGGCTGTAGCCTGACCAAGTAATGAAGTATACCACCAATGCTTTCCACTGAAATAAAAGCATAGTAATGCCCTGTAATGATTAGAAACTGGAATGTGGAAGCAAGCATCCTTGAGGTCTATTGAGGAGAGCCTATCACCCTTTGACAATGCTAGTAGTATGCGTTTTAATGTCTCCATATTGAAATCGCTTGTACCTCACGTATTTGGTGAGGAACTTTAGGTCAAGACCGCTCTGGGCTCTCCATTTTTCTTGGGGACCAGGAATAGTATGAAGTATAACCCCTTCCGGTGTTGATCAACTGGCACTGCTTCGATTGCTCTCAAGTCTGAGTTGTTCTATCTACCATGAGCAAGTGTTTCTCAGAGTCTCTCAAAACAAGTGACTTTGTGAATCTGCTGGGAGGACAGCTAGTCAGTTCTATATTGTACACCCTTGTAATTATGTCCTTTACCCAGCTGTCTGTTACAGACTTGTCCCATGCCCAGGCAAAGTGGGACAGCCTTCCCCCGAGCCAGGGGGCATGCTCAGACGAGCTGTTCCGTGTGTCACCGTGATGACTTGTTTCCTGTCAACTAGCCCCCACTTCTGCCCTTGGAGGTGTAAGATGGCTTTCTTGTGGGTTGCCATCTGGGCTTCTGGTATTTAGAGTCCCTGGATTGGCTCCCCCTAGTTGACCTCATGCATGAGTCGCAGTTGCACGAGTTGCGACAAAAGAAGCTGTGTTTTTTCTTTTCGTTAGTCTGCTAGTTGTGATCAGGGTCTTTTTCTCGGCCTCCTCCTAGACCATCTTATCGAAGCTAGGGCTGAATAGCTTTTCCCTGGTGAAGGCATCTGCCATGAGTGTGGTCTTGAAGGATGGGTCCCCTGACCATGTGCGAAACCAAAGGTGGTGCCTTGCTGCTACCGTGGCCGCCACCTGGGAGAAGATCCCCATGAGCATCTCTAGAGGCATCTGCAATGTATGCTGTTGCTGTAGCAATCCTGTTGATTGATGTGTCGTGCACGTCAACTGACAGTATTGAGGTTTCTTGCGTCTTCGGCCCACACCATGATTGCCCACTGAAGGAGGTGATGGCCATGGCCTGTCTCTGTCCAGTCGCTATCAACTCATAGGTTCACCTAAGTGACACCACTACTGCCCTATCCATTTGATCCTAAGTGACACCACTACTGCCCTATCCATTTGATCCATTTTACCAGTTTTTCTTGCTTGCTTTGGACCGAGGTCCAGAGCTTCGATAACCTTGGTCACCATATCTTAGAGTACTGGCACAAAGTCTGTCTTGTTGGTTCTCAGAGGATTGCTCCCCTTCCAAGACCTCCCACCCCTCCAGTGAGTCCAATGAGTTGAACACGATCAGGCCTCTTTTTGCTTTCTTGGAGGTGGTCTCTTCCTGTCCTCCTTTGGTCATCTGACCTTGCATCCTCTACGCTTGAGTTCCTTTAGCAGCCCAGTGTCTGAAGGTAGATCTTCGCTCTGCCCTCCTTCTGAATCCGATTCAGATGTATCGAGGATGGTGGGTTGTTCTTGATGCGGAGGCCCCTTGTGACTGGTTGTTTCCCTTTGCAGACCCCACCTTGGACTTCCCCTTAAAAGAGCCTCAGCCTTCAGGGGCCTAAGATGTAATCGTGCCCATTGGAGATGGTCGATACATGTGACCAAAGGGCAAGACAGAATATTGCAAGCGCATGGAGGAGCAGCAGAGGAGTTTCCGTGAGCTGTGTTTATGGGGATGTGGAGGTATGCATCCTTCACATCCATTGAAGACAGGAGGTCGCCTTTGGAGATTGCAAAGACTATGGATTTCAGGGTTTCCATCCTGAACCTCTTGTAGCTTGTGAACTGATTCACACATTTCAAGTCCAGCTCTGCTCTGGATTCCCCATTCTTTTTGGGAAGCAGGAATATGAATGTAGTCCCTTCCCTTGCTGGGTTAGGCGGACCAGCTCTATTCTCCCCCCACCCCACACCATTTTGTGTCAATGTGGTTTATGACTTGGAGCATGAGCTGCTTCTTGGCCAGATCCTTGGGGGACCAGTGATCGCAGAAAACTGTCCCTCAGCCTGCCCGAGTGTTCTGTGGAATACCCCTATTTAAGATCTCCAGCACTCACTTGTCTGAAGTGGTGCTCTCCCATAGTTGGAGGGTTTGTCAGGGGGGGTGGAGGGAGGAGGGAAGATGGGGGGGGGCTGGTGAGGGCGTTGTGCTGAGGTTTTTGAGCCCAGAGGCTTCTGTCCCAGGGGCGGTGTGCATTGCAGGGCACCAGGGGCATAGCCCCTCCTGGCCTGATCNCCCTCATAATGACACACTTCACCTGGCTGGCTGTTATCGACTATTCCTGCACTTGGTGTAAGTGGGGCAGCCTTATCTCGCACTAGGGGGGAGTGCTCAGGGGAAGCCTGAGAGTCAATGTGATTACCTGTTCCACGCAAGCTTGCTCCCGCTTCTTTCTATGGAGATGTAGATCATGGATATGAGAGCAGCAGCAAAAAGGGGGCTGTCTTTCTCCTTGGTGTTGGTTGCAGCCAGCACCTTTTACTTTCTCTCTGTGGCCTCCTCGACCCTCTTGTCAAGTGTTGGCCCAACGAACTTCTCTCCCGTGAAGGAGTCCACTGTGATTTTTTCTTTTCTTCGCTGGCCTCCTGGGTCTCCCTACTGGGTGCTTAGCCATAAGGTGCTGCGTGATGCTGCCTTGAGGTGATTATGTTAGTTTTGATTACTTATGCTGCTGCAGTGGAGATCCCATTAGTTGGCTCGTTGGAATGCCACAATCGATATGTCATGGTCTCTGGTGTCCTCGGTCCAGGCAGACTGAGGATGGTAATGGCAATAGTCTGCCTGGTTGCCACAGAATCCAACTCCGTATGGACCTTGAGATAAGGGTCCCTTCTGGAGGGTTGCTGAGTCCCTCGCGAGCGTGGTCTCAGCTTGGTGATTAGTGAAACGGGGTGTCAGTCCCCAGGCCTTGAACCCCTAGCCCCAGGGTTTTGGAGTGCTGCCCTGGCCTCTGGCGCCACCGCTCAGGTCTTGAGTGTTAACAACGTGCTCTTGTCTAGAGGGAGAGGGCAGAGATTGAGTGACAGCTCACGGGCCTCCGAACTCTTAGCCATTGTCGTCATGCTGACCTGAACGCTGTCCCACAAGTGGGGAGGGCAGGGAGCAACACCTCCCGCTTCTTCTGCTTCCAGAGGACCGTATGCCTGTCAGTGTTTTTCTCTAGCTGTTTTTCCAGTTCACCCGGGTCTTGGAGGTTTAGTTCCTCGGAGGTCAAGGCTCCCCGTTTGGTAGGAGGGGCTAAAGTAAAGAAGTCTCTTGTTCCTTGTTGGAGGACTGCTCCCTCTCCGAATCCTCAACTTCCTACAGGGAAGGCTCCAAGTCCACCGGCAAGCTGTGGGTGATTAAATCTCCTGCGACTCCTTAGAGAAAGTCTCACTTATCCTTTTTTTGGTCCTCTGACCTTGTATCCTCTATGTGCTAGCTCGTTTTGGAAATCAGCATCTCCTTGAGAGCAGTCATCCCACTCTCCCTCTGAACTGTCATCTGATATCTTTATTGTGGTAGGCATATTACTACGTGTCGACCAGCCACCTCCTGCTGGCTGCTTCTCCTTGCCAGCGGGTCTGGAGTCACCCTTAGGGAGGCTGCTGGGGCCCTCGTTCAGGTGAATGCTTCTCTTCCCACTTTCTAAGCCTCTGATGTTGGTACAGTCGGACCCCTGTTGGGCTACCCGTCAGAGGGAGCTCTATTCCCTTTGGGAGATAAGTAGGACTGCACTGGGTCCCACAACCCCTGTAGTCCCATACTGTCAGGGGCCAGGACTTGAACCCTCGTGCCTGAGGTTTCTTGTGCTGCGGCTATGCCTGCCGCACCCATGTTTTGCCTTGCCCCAGCTGTCATGGCGCTGTCATGGACATTAGGCCTCAGCAATGTTGTGTGTGTGTGTGGGGGGGGAGAGAGAATGGGGCTTCAACAGAGCTGTAACAGTGAAGCATATTTTGGGGGACAAGTGGAATTCCTTGCTGTTGCTTTTGTGGTGTGCTAAGACTTCACATAATATGGTTCAGTTGGTTTAAGATCTGGTTTGCTTTTGCTTATTCTGTTCTTTAAAAAGGCCTGTTTGCTTGGACAGGCATTTGGCTGCCGGGGATACAGTGTTGGTACTGGGATGCTGGTTTGGATGGAGTCTGGTTGCTATACAGGCCTTTAAGCCCAGTAGGAGGGCTTAAAGGGAGTGCTTCACACAGCAGCAAGGAGTTCCCAGCATTAACTAATGTAATGTCCATCCAACGTTAACCCTGGGAACTCCTTGCTGCTGGGTTAAGGCACGCTACTGGCCTATCGCTGCCCCTGGCTCCGGCCTGCTGCCGGCAGAAGGTTTAACCCATCCACTGCCCCACCAGCCTCAAAAACCACCAGTCGCCACTGTTCTGTCCCTCCTCTGCTTACAGAGCTTTGCTTGCAAGAGGATTGCTAATGGGGCTTGGAATAACAAGGGTCCCAGGGCTGATCTCTCTGAGAAGGACGCTTGATTGTAAGAAGTGCGGTGGGAGGAGTGAAATGCTCTCCTGGGGGTTGATGAGATGAGTGTCTGCATTTTTTATTTTTTTTTGACCGCCTCTTATACCATCTTATCCAATATTGCCTCAAACAACTTGTCTTCTGTGTACAGATCCGCTGAGAGGAATGCCTTGGAATGCGTCTCAGCTTTCCAGGGGCATAGCCACAATCGTCTCCTTGCTCCTTGGCTGACATACTTCCTCAAGTGGCGTGCATTGCATCTATGGAGGCATCTTGATATAGGCAGTTGACAGTGAGGCTCTGTTAATGAGGGCGGGGTGCATCTTGTGGGAGATCTTGGGCTTTTTAAGAGTCTTCCAACCAAGACATAACTGCCCTGCTTAAAAAAAAGTGATAGCCATGGCCATTTTCATATTAGCTGTTATAGCCTCGAAGTTCCTCCTCAGGGAAGCCTCTATGGCCCTGTCAGTTTGGTCTCTGGGAAACAGGTCTCTGTTGGAAGGGGCTGCTGAGTCTCCGGCCAGAGCTGCTGCCACAGGGTCTACCTTAGGCATTGTAAACAGGGAGTCACTGTCACCTGGGAAGGGGTACAGGCTGTTAAGGGACTTGGTCCCCTCAAAAAACATGAAGGATGAGTCCACACTGACTTGATCACCGCCTTGAAAGTAGATGAGAGAAGCAAGTACATCTCCTGCCTCTTTTGCTTCAGAAGGAACTTCTGCTTGGCAATGGGTGGCTCCTCCTCATCTTCGCTGGGGGGTGGGGGAGTGAAGATTCAGTGTCTTGGTTGCTTTTGTTATCATTCTAGTAAGCGCCTTTCCTGGGAGTTCTCATCAGAAGAATGTTCCTTCTCCGAGATCTCTCCCTCCTTGAGGGACTAATCCGAGTCAATATCCAAAGATATGATGTTGGAGGAGGTCTTGTGTCTCTCGGAGGAAGGATCTCGCTGCCAGTCATTGGCTCCATGTTTGGCACCCTTGCTCTGCTTGCACATGAAGCCCCTGTGTGCCAACTCCCAAAGGAACTAGGGTCTTGAGAAAGGATTGTCTTCCTTTCAGATGCCTCCCTGGAGTCAGCTTTTATGTAGAGGGGCTCTTCCTCCAGAGGCATCAATGCCCTTGGGGTGGGCTGCTTCCCTTTGTCCGCGTGCCTTGAGGTTCCCTTTGAATAGATGGGGGATACCTTCTTCCTTGGGTCCCAATAGATAGCTATTGGGAGCAGAAGGCCCTACTTTAGGCCCTGATGCGGTGGGAGAAGGGAGACTGCAATCCAGGACCCTGCTGGCCTTCATACTGGGACTCACGCACAGTGGGGAGGAGCTCACTAACCAGGAGCCAAGACAGTGTGGAGTTTTCTCCTTAGCACCACCTGGGTCCATGGTAACTGCAGCGCCTCTATCCTCTTAGCCTCTCTGGGTAGAAAAAGCCGCTGGTCAGAGCCACTCCCAGATCCCGCTGGGGAGGGGAATGCCGCAAGTCTCTAGATTGTTGACGAGAGGGGGGTAGGGTCTGAAAATGTCCAGGTCGGCTCAATTTCAACGGGAAGGGGAGAGAGACTGCAGAGAAAAAGTGTCCTTGATCTCCCTTAAGGAGCTGCAATTTGAGGTCTGCCTTCTGAATTGTCAAGAAGGAATACACCCATGCTAAGGAGTACTGAGCAGGAAGCAGTAGGGAGAAAAAGCTGCAACCTCTTTAAATTGCTTTAATTTTTGAGTGTATGCCTAAATTTTGTATACTATGAACTAAAGTTTTCTTTTCTCCCTCCCCTCCCTCTTTTTTAGAGTCCTGGGCTCTTCAATTATGCATTTTGAATTCAATCCGATGAGACTCAAAAGGAGTTCATCCCATGAGATTAGATACATCATCACTGAAAAAACATCAAACTAACCTGTACCAAACACTGCTGTTGAAGTTGAGGGTCTTTCTATTTGCGAGCTCTGTACAACTTCTACAATGGTGGGAGATGGTTCTTGATTGGCTGGCTCAATTTGTGGATGATTCTGCTGAGTGGGCTGAACAAAAGCTGTAGCCTGAGTTTGCTGCTGAACAGTCAAGATGGGTTGCGAAATAGATGTTTGGATATTAGGACTGGTGGAACGTACGGATCCACTAGTGCTTCCAAAGACTGGAACATGCTCCACAGGGCCTTCTGACTGCATAGCTGAAAAGCAAACATTAGCCCATTTAATTGTTTTGGCGTAGGATTTTTAAAAATTATTATTTTAAACTATCCTTTATTTTTCACTGCTGTTACGAGTAACACTTCCAGTATATTTTGTCCCATTTAACAATACTTAGAGAAAGGAAAATTTGAAGTCTTACCTGGTGAATTTTCCTTCTGCTCTCTACAAGAGGCAGGCAGTCCTTTGCTGGATTGCTTCTCCTCCTTGAGGGCGATAGGGCAGGATCTCAAAGCTTTGCTGGGCAGCCTGAGCCTAGGGGAGGAGCTAACCCTGGCTCTGCCACCCAGATTGTTACTAACCAAAATTATTATAACACTCTAATTCTGAAACTAAACAACAAACATTAACAGGCTAACGTTTTTCTAACAAAGTTAAAACAGGAAGGATTAACTGGGGGAAGGGAACTTCGTTCTAATCCAAAGTGCCTTGACATGGAAGTAGAAATCAGCAACAGGACAGGGTGAGGCAGATTGTCTGCCTCTTCAAAACAGCAGAAGGAAAATTCACCAGGTTAGACTCCACATTTTCCAATCTCTCTCTCCTCAAGGCAGACAGTCCTTTGCTGGGACATACCCAAGCAGTTAGTCCACCAAACATGGGCAGGAACAGATAATTTATATAAAAGTACCACTATCCGGCTTAAACACTAGGGCACCTAACCTAGCACTCTCTGAAGTACCGGTTGGTCAAAGGCCACCCAACTAGAGGCCCACGTGTGAAGATTATAATGACAGGTGAAAGTATGAATTGAAGACCACCACCAAGAAACAGAAAGGCAGAGATAAGGATACAATATTTAATAATACAACGTGTAAGAACTAAGAAAAATGAATAATATCATTAGGTCCTCCCACACGCTAAAGAACAATAGAATCATATGCTCTTACACAAAATTTCAGGGGGCCCAGAGAAGATAGTCTTTCATATGCAAAGTGCTCCTTATTAATGCTACTTTTTTTTGCCAGGCAATATTCTTAATTCTTGTTGGGATCTCTACTTGGTAGATTTCTTTTCATGTCTGCAAGGTTTAATGCCCTCCCTTCTCAAATCTTGGAGGGCAGACAGGGAGGAATCCCGTATAGCAAAAGACTTTGTCCTTTCGATCAAACAACTGCAGAATCTACCCAGCATATTTTGTTTGGTTGTAGATTGTACAATGACATCAGGAGAAACCTGCTGGCCCCCTTTCTCAACGATTATCCCGGGAGGGGAGAGTACGGTTTGATGATGTTGGCCTTACAGGATAAAGTACATGACTCCACTAAATTGGTGGTAGAATATTTGATGCAGGCTTTTCTACTGAGGCAGAAATTTTTGGAGTTTCAGCTGATTGATAATATGGGGTAATATGGGAGTAGATTATCGGGAATTATGATTGTGATCTTTGTTATGTTCTTGTTATTTCTTTTTGTATTTGTGATGCTATTTTTATGCAATGGCCTACGGCTACGCTAATAAATATTATTATTATTATTATTAAATTTCAAGAGGTTTGCTAATTCCCCTCATGGCTTCTCACAACAGCTCAATAGCATATGCTTGTATTACTCTCTGGCGTGTGGGAGGACCTAATGATATCCTTTCTTTTCTTAGTATATGTATTTCCAAATTTTGCCTGCATATGTATGCTTATAACAGCAAACAATTTGCACTTAAGGGGGGCTGTGTCCCCAAAATGAGTTTGATTTTTTCCAAGGCAATTCATTGTATTTTTTAAATATATCGATACATACATTGAGGCATATATTACATGGCCTACTGGCACATTGCCATTGTCAGTTTTATATATTGTTCTATTGATGCTTTTTGAATCTTTTCATTAGCGTTTTGTAACATATATGTACCAGTTTTGTACAAGATTGGTTCTTACACTTGTATTATTAAATATTGTATCCTTATCCCCTCCTTCCTGTTGCTTGGTGTTAGTGTTCAGGATTTCTGGTCCATGGAGAAGGGGGTTCTTTCCACTGATCGGAGACTTTTCTTTTTCCATGAACTGAAGACCAACATACCACCCTACAGATTTCATCCATCGAGGACCCTTGAAACTGTGCCATATTTGTAGCAGCACTACTCAGGAAACGAGCGGTGATCTTCTGCGGCACTTCTAACCCCACGTACCTATATGTCAGGGCAACATACAACCTCAACTATCTAGAAATGGTTGAAATGAACACTTTTCACTCCCTTCGATTTCTTCTAAAAGCTATGAACAGCAGTGAGGCAAGCCTAACAAAGTAGCCAGGACATTTTCTAAATAGCCAAACTTCTTTAGCTGTTTGTGATAAGAGATCTTCCTGGTGTGGGAGGCAAAGACATGAGTCAATTTGGAGAGCTACGAGACTAGAGAGCCAAAGACATCTTAGCCAATACAGAGCTATCAACACCACTTCCTAACTCCTGAATTTCCCAAGTATTGCTGGGAGTAGAGGAAAGGCATATAGCAGGTGAGGTCAGGGATGGGCCGAAGCATCTATCCTTTCTGTCCTTGGATCCTTGTACCTCGACATGTATCTCTGCAGTTTGCAATTTCATTGCCAAGGCAAAGAGATTTATCCTCGGCTGACCCCATTTTTTGATGATTCAAACACTTACTGATTTGAAGACCGTCAGGTCTATTTCCTGTCTGCTGAGCTAGTCCACCTAGATGTCCAGCTCCCTCAAACATACGTGCAGTTAATGATTGCAGATTGTGTTCCAGCCAAAGGATTAATAGGGAGTCGTCTGCATGAAGCTTCTTGAACTGTGTGCCCCCTTGTCTGTTGAGTTAGGCCAACTGCAGTTGTACTGTCCATGTAGACAAGCACAATAGCCCAAGATTTGAAGCTTGAAGTGGGGAGGCCTAAGTGAATGGCTCTCAGTTTTAGCCAATTGGTATGGTACCTTGCCTCTTTCATGGAAGATTTGCCTTGCATCATGGCCCCTCTGCAGTGGGCTCCCCACCTGTAAATCATTTCCTGCCACCTCATCAGGAAGAACTGAAAAGGTTTTAAGTGAGATCACACACATCGGATTATGGCCAGACCATCGACCCGAGAGCACTTGACAAGATCATTAGCCCTTACGATTTGGCTTTCTAGATCTGAAGAAGCAGCTCCCTGATCTTGTGTCCTCTCTTCCAAGAAAAATAAATAAATTGTCCCTCAGGGTGTCCAGGACCGGACAAGAATAGTGTCCAGATAAGGATGAATGTGGACTCCTCAGAGAGATAGTGCGCACTGCCATGAGGATGATCAAGACCTTGGTAAACACCCTGGGTGACAATGCTAACCTATAGCCTTGCAGTGAAATCACAGACCGTCATATGAGAACCGGAGAAACTTGTGGTGTATCAACTTGATAGGAACATGCAAGTACGCCTTGTGTTAGTGAAAGGAACCTAGGAAGTCTCCTGGCTACAATGCCATAAAAACTGAGTGCAGCATCCCCATTCTCCTCGTATCTCCCAGACACCAATTCAGCACTATGGGGATGATTCCCACCATGACTATGGAAGGATTAAGAACATAAGAAGTGCCATACTGGGCCAGACCAATGGTCCATAGAGCCCAGCATCCTGTCTCTGACAGTGGCCAATCTTGACTACAGGGCAATCCATTCCCTGATGTTCACTCCCAATTTCTGACAGCAAGAGGTTACGTTCCCCAAACCTACCTGGCTAATAGCTGCTAACTGACCTACCCTCCAGAAGCTTGTCCAGTCCCTTCTTAAACCTAGTTATACTACTAGCCGCGACCACATCCTCTGGCAATGAATTCCACAACTTATTTGTGTGATGAGTGAAAAAACACTCTCTTTTGTTTTAAATCAGCTACTTGTTAGTTTCATGGAGTGTTCCCTAGTACTATTTGAGAGGATAAATAACTATTCCCTATTAATGTATTCCACACCACTCATGATTTCATAATCTTCTATCATATCCCCTGTCCGGCGTCTCTTCTCCAAGCTGAAGGGCCCCAACCTATCCAGCCTCTCTTCATAGGGGAGCCATTTCATACCCTTTAATCATTTTTGCTGACCTTCTCTGTACCTTTTCTAATTCAACAATATCCTTTTTGAGATGGGGCGGCCAGAACTACACACAATAGTCAAGGTGTGATTGCACCCAAAGATTTATATAGTGGCATTATGATATTTTCAGTTTTATTCTCTATTCTTTTACGAATAATTCCTAACATTCTGCTTGCTTTTTTGCTGGCCACTGCACACTTAGCTAAGGATTTCAATGTATTATCCACAATGACTCTAAAGGTCCTCCTTCCTGAGCGGTAACTCCTAATTGAATTGTGTACATAAGGTTTGGATTGTTTTTCCCTATATGTATCAATCTGCACTTGTCCTCATTAAATTTCATCTGACATTTAGATGCCCAGTCACCCAGTTTTGCAAGATACCCCTGCAATTCTTCACAGTCAGCTCATGTTTTAACTACCCGTGATTCAATTGGGCATGCTCCCGGTATCATCTTATGTGAGTTCCTGGTAATCTCTGCCTCCAGCTAGGAGAAGCAGACCTTGTGCGCCAGTGAGGCAGCTTGAACTTTTAGGCGGACCGGAACAAACAAACAAACCAAGAGCCCCGTAAAAAGGCACAGTGAATCATCAGTACGGACAAAGAAACAAAAAAGCCTACCGAGCTCTGCAGGGGAGCTTGCAGTTTTCACCCTGCACCACTAGGGGGTCTATGCAAGTTGGAGACCCAGCACTCAAAAGGGACCTCCCCCGTCTCCTGCACAGCAATATCAAGCCAAAAAAGCCTCACGAGCCCACATAAACTGACTGAGCTGAGTGAGGGACAGAATGGCACCTGCAAAGCCTTGCATAGATACAGAGGCACCAGGGGAGTCACAGAAAGATATCGACATGGCATGAGGAGCCTTGGGCGCCCCCGCCCCCCCCGAAACCCTCAGATCCCTTCCAATACAGAGAACCGTCAGATGGAGGTTTTGAACAAAATCCTCCAGTCTCTGAAAAAGATAAAAAGGGGGAGAGAGGATAAAAGAGGGTGATCCGAAACTAAAAAGAGGAGGCGCGCCTTCTCCCATTCAAAGTTTCAACCCTAAAAGGAGCACAGGTTTAAAGGCAGCTCCAAAGAAACTGGTAAACGAAGCATCCTGCCTCAAAAAGACACAAGAGGTTTTTGCTTTCTGACTCTTCCTGCTCAAATCTCTGAGGGTCAATCTGAACAAGATAGAGACGTGGACAAGGACAACCCAAACACTCGGACATGCCGGGACCAAACTTGCTTACATTCCCAAAATCCACAGGGAGGGACAAGGGTTTCCCCCTAGATAAAGCCTTTGAGTGCCTCATTGGAGCAGAATGGAAACAAGCAGGGAAACATTTGAGACTCAATAAAACCCAGGAGTCCTTTTATTCATTCTCCAAACATAAACAGAAGTTATTTCTAACTTCAAAAGTGGATGCAGTGGCAGCCTCATTAGCCAGACAATCAGTTTTCCTGTCAGAAGGGGACCTTTTCCCAAAAGACTCCACTGACAAGGGGATAGAATCTAATCTGAGAAGGGACTTTGAGGCTTCATCTGAAGAAGTGAGCCGCTCTAGTTTCCAACTCTTGATCTTTGCTTGTAGCAGCTGGAAAAAGTTTTGAAGTGGTTGGAGGAGCATCCTTGCCCATTGGGCCTGGCTCTATGTAGGCTAACAGAGAGCCCAGCTGCTTGGTCTGCAATGACAGTTGAGGGCAGGGCAGACCACTTGCTTGGTATCAGATTTATCCTGGTGTTCCTGACACAGTCACCAGGTCTCTCTGCATGCTGGTCGCTATCCTCTGCTGTTGTAGCCTGCGGGTCAGTGTTAGTTGGTTTTTTGAAAAGTTTACCCCGAAGTTTTAATCTGAGGCAGACATCAGCTAGGCAGGGATAAACATGTATCGGAGGCTGCAACTATGCAGAATGATATTGCAGTCTACTGCCGGTGTGCTCCCTTGTGGTGAAGCTGTCAGAGGATCCTGTGCAGCCCAGCTACTGGGATGTGCAGCTGAGATTCCCTGTGGTCTATGGGAGGGGAGTCAATCGCCCTTGACAGCACGAGGAGGATGGACTTCAATTCCCCATCTTGGAGCGCCTGTACCTCATGTACCTGCTGAGGAATTTTAGGTGCTCTAAGTTCCCCGTTCTTCTCAGGAACCAGGGACAGGATCAAGTATATGACAGTTCTCTCCTGGCTGAGTGGCCTGCTTCTATAGCTCCCAAGCCCTTGAGATGTTCTATGGGCCTTGTCATAACTAAGCGCTTCTCTGGGATTCTTGAGACTGAAGACCCCATACATTTACTTGGTGGGCAGGTGGTCAACTCCGTTATGAACCCTCATAATGACACACTTCACCTGGCTGGCTGTTATCGACTATTCCTGCACTTGGTGTAAGTGGGGCAGCCTTATCTCGCACTAGGGGGGAGTGCTCAGGGGAAGCCTGAGAGTCAATGTGATTACCTGTTCCACGCAAGCTTGCTCCCGCTTCTTTCTATGGAGATGTAGATCATGGATATGAGAGCAGCAGCAAAAAGGGGGCTGTCTTTCTCCTTGGTGTTGGTTGCAGCCAGCACCTTTTACTTTCTCTCTGTGGCCTCCTCGACCCTCTTGTCAAGTGTTGGCCCAACGAACTTCTCTCCCGTGAAGGAGTCCACTGTGATTTTTTCTTTTCTTCGCTGGCCTCCTGGGTCTCCCTACTGGGTGCTTAGCCATAAGGTGCTGCGTGATGCTGCCTTGAGGTGATTATGTTAGTTTTGATTACTTATGCTGCTGCAGTGGAGATCCCATTAGTTGGCTCGTTGGAATGCCACAATCGATATGTCATGGTCTCTGGTGTCCTCGGTCCAGGCAGACTGAGGATGGTAATGGCAATAGTCTGCCTGGTTGCCACAGAATCCAACTCCGTATGGACCTTGAGATAAGGGTCCCTTCTGGAGGGTTGCTGAGTCCCTCGCGAGCGTGGTCTCAGCTTGGTGATTAGTGAAACGGGGTGTCAGTCCCCAGGCCTTGAACCCCTAGCCCCAGGGTTTTGGAGTGCTGCCCTGGCCTCTGGCGCCACCGCTCAGGTCTTGAGTGTTAACAACGTGCTCTTGTCTAGAGGGAGAGGGCAGAGATTGAGTGACAGCTCACGGGCCTCCGAACTCTTAGCCATTGTCGTCATGCTGACCTGAACGCTGTCCCACAAGTGGGGAGGGCAGGGAGCAACACCTCCCGCTTCTTCTGCTTCCAGAGGACCGTATGCCTGTCAGTGTTTTTCTCTAGCTGTTTTTCCAGTTCACCCGGGTCTTGGAGGTTTAGTTCCTCGGAGGTCAAGGCTCCCCGTTTGGTAGGAGGGGCTAAAGTAAAGAAGTCTCTTGTTCCTTGTTGGAGGACTGCTCCCTCTCCGAATCCTCAACTTCCTACAGGGAAGGCTCCAAGTCCACCGGCAAGCTGTGGGTGATTAAATCTCCTGCGACTCCTTAGAGAAAGTCTCACTTATCCTTTTTTTGGTCCTCTGACCTTGTATCCTCTATGTGCTAGCTCGTTTTGGAAATCAGCATCTCCTTGAGAGCAGTCATCCCACTCTCCCTCTGAACTGTCATCTGATATCTTTATTGTGGTAGGCATATTACTACGTGTCGACCAGCCACCTCCTGCTGGCTGCTTCTCCTTGCCAGCGGGTCTGGAGTCACCCTTAGGGAGGCTGCTGGGGCCCTCGTTCAGGTGAATGCTTCTCTTCCCACTTTCTAAGCCTCTGATGTTGGTACAGTCGGACCCCTGTTGGGCTACCCGTCAGAGGGAGCTCTATTCCCTTTGGGAGATAAGTAGGACTGCACTGGGTCCCACAACCCCTGTAGTCCCATACTGTCAGGGGCCAGGACTTGAACCCTCGTGCCTGAGGTTTCTTGTGCTGCGGCTATGCCTGCCGCACCCATGTTTTGCCTTGCCCCAGCTGTCATGGCGCTGTCATGGACATTAGGCCTCAGCAATGTTGTGTGTGTGTGTGGGGGGGGGGGGGTTGGGCCCACTTCAAAATGGAGGCATCCATGCTATCTGCATGGCTAAGATGGCCACCGCTTTATGCGCATGGCAGAATGGCCACTGTGCTATTTGCCTGCGTCCAAGATGGTGGCGCCCATGACACACGACCACCCCTCTTTGTGGCCTAGAGGAAATGGTGGCGTTCACACTGCTGAGGGGGGTGAAAGGACACTGATTAGGTCCTTAGGGAGCCTGGTACAGCACAGAGTCGGTCACCCCTCTGATTATGGGGGGTGGGGGGGAGGCAGTGCCTCTGGTGGGCTGTGACATGCGATTGGAGGTCAAGCCGCTCTGGCACTGACCAGGATCCCTCTGCTAGAGTAACAGAGAGGGGAGGGCTAACTTACCACTCCCAGCCACTGAGACCCAGCTCGGAGGTAGCAGGGAACCTGAGGCCGAGGCGTACTAAGGCTGGGAGTACTTGGAGAGGGCAGGGCTCGCACACCACTCGTGGCCTACTGAGCTCATATGACATGACAGAGGATCTGGGCCTTCCCACTTGGGCCTCGAGAGGCACCATCAGTGCTGCTTGCACGAACAGAAGGTGACACAAGGTCACTTACAGCCAGGTGGAGCTCCAGCCTGGAGACTGGATCGGAGCTCTCCCCACATACCTCCCGGTAATGGCCGGCAGTGTCCTTGGTGCCGCATTTGCGGCTTGGAGGGGTGTTTTCCCCTGTGCAGGGAGGTAGACCAGAGGGTGCGCGGTCCAAGCCCTTGGAGGAGACTATCTCTTGCCATGGGACTCTCCCAGTTCCCTGGGGAGCACCTCACAGTGAAGGCTGATCTCTCTCTGCATGTGATTTTCTGGGGTGGAGGTGGCCCAGAATTGATGGGTCTATTGGGGCCAGACTCATTCAGCTGCATAGCTGCAGGGTCTGAAGAGGAGATGAAAAGTCTCATAGGGTTGGTGAGGAGAAACCCTATACTTACACACACACACCCCAACTCAGCTGGTAGCCTCAGCACTTCGGGTTGGAAGACAGCTGGATGGCAGCCCCTGGTCTGGGCTTAGGCCGGCTCATTGCCACCAGATGAGGCCCTCCAAGATCCCTCAGAAGAGGGATGGGGCGGGTAAAAATCCTCCTGGTTCCCCAAGGAGAGGAGGAGGGGGGCAGGCAGGGGTGTGCTCAGCTCAATCCACTCCAACTGCAGATAGGAGGAGGAGAATTAGGAATCAGCCTTTGAGAATCATTCTCCATAGAAGAAATCCTGTAGGGTTCAGCAAGAACCCAATCTACATCAGATCAGTTCAAAGGCAGAACTCAAACTGAAAAATGTAGGGAGTGTCCCTCTCCTGTTCTGCCTACAAATTCTATAATTTGAGATCTGCCTTCTGATTGGTTGGAGCACGACACCACCCAGACTAGGAGTGCCAAGCAGGAAGTCACAGGGAGAATGGAGGCAGAAGATTATTATTATTATTAGCAAGCATTTATATAACATCAGCAGTGTACCTGACGCTTACCAGGATCAAGAAGATCAACTGCAAGCTGTGTCCGCTGCTGTGGGGATAGGGGGTTGTTGGTATTGGTGGAGCTAGCTGCCACTCTGCTCTCCCCTCCCCGGTAACAACTGCCAGGGTGGGGCCCTGTGGGTGCCAGCCCAAAGGGCGACACCCAAATGGTGTCAGCCGTTCGCTGGACCGTGGCGCCCTCCCATTCTGTTCTATTGCTGCTCTGGAAGAGATATTTACAATTCAGCCCTGCTGCCGCCGCCGCTGGACCCACTGTTTTTGTTTTTATTTCATGGTTTTAAGGGATTTGGGGGGGGATGGGGCAGGTGGAGCCTGAGGGTGGGGGGTATGGGGAATGGGTTAAGGAGGATAGGGCTAATCCCCCTGGTGAGAGGAGGGGAGATGGCTTTTGGGGAGGGTGGGTGGGGAGGGGAGGGGGGTTGGGGGTGGAGTCGCTCTCGTCGGCCTGTTGGGGCAGCCCATAGAGGATGGGTGTCGAACTGGGTTCTCTGAAGATGGGAGGACATCCACAGCTATTGGGGCTGTTATGGGTCGGGGGATATATGGTCCAAAGGGGAGGGGTGTTTCATCAGTGAGGAGGGAGCGGTGCCTTGTGCCCATTCCCCCCTCAACCCCCCACGTGGGAAGGTTGTGGATCGAGGCCCAGGAGACCCCAAGGCCTTGGTCTGGTGCTGCTAAACGTGAGATCGGTGGTTAATAAGTCATCTACCATCTGGGAGTTAATCTCAGAGCAGGACACCGACCTCATGCGTATTACAGAGACCTGGCTGGGCAATGATTTGGGCCCTATTCTGGGCGATCTTGTTCTGGCTGGGTTCTCTGTGCAGCATCAGCCTCGGCTGGAGGAATGGGTGGGGTGGGGTGGGTGGGTGTAGCTATTGTT
>QEPC01000823.1:563377-609108 GCA_003113815.1 Sphenodon punctatus | reverse complement strand
AAGGAGGCTGTGGTTAGGCCCCTGCTCAAGAAACCATCTCTTGATGCTGATGCTCCTGCCAGTTATCGGCCGGTTTCTAACCTTCCCTAAAAAGGGAATGAGCTGTGGCACGGCAGCTCCAAGAGTACCTGGACCGCACCAGTTTCCTTGACCCCTCTCTCAGTCCGGGTTTCGGCCTGGGTATGGTATGGTGCATTGGTGGCCTTGGTTGATGATCTCCATCTGGCGTTGGACCAGGGTTGTCAGACCTTACTGGTCCTGCTAGACCGTTCGGCTGCGTTCGACAGTCGATCATGAGGTGTTGGTGACTCACCTGCGGGACTGTGCCGGGATTGGCGGGACGGTCTTGGACTGGTTTTGTTCATTCCTGGCCAGGAGAACTCACCAGGTGGCCTTGGGGGAGTGTACATCTTCCCCTCAGGACTTCACGTGCGGAGTCCTGCAGGGTGCCATTCTGTCCCCCCTCTTGTCTAACATCTATATGCAGCCGTTAGGGGAGATCGTGAGAGTGTTTCAGGGCATGCAGTGTCATCAGTATGCTGATGACACTCAGCTCTACCTCTCTTTTTCCATTGACCCAGGCCATGCAGTCTGGGTGTGCTCCTCTATTTTCCCAGTGCCTGTCAGCTGCGGGGGCTTGGATGAGGTTGAGCCATCTGCAGCTGAATCCTGACAAGACGGAGGTGATGTTGGTGGGTGAGGGCCTGGGGGGGCCTGGGAGTGGTTGAATCTCCTCTTGGGGGTGGGGGTTCGCCCTCCCATGGTCTCGCAAGTACGGAGTCTGGGTGTGCTCCTCGATTCACGGTTCAGCCTTAAATGTTTTATTGCTAAATCTTTTGTGTTGTTCACTGCCCCGAGCTGCCTTTGGGCAGGAGGGGCAGGATACAAGGTTTAAATAAATAAAAAATAAATAAATAAAAAAACTGGAGCTGCGAGGGGGGAAATGATCCCACTGAGCATGCTCTGCACAAATCAAGTCTGCCTCCTGCTGAAAGTAGTGAGGACTATCCAGGACCTTTGAGAAGAATAGGCAATTTCATTATTGCTTAGATATAACCATTTAACAACATCCCTATTATTTGAGTAAGTTTTTTGTACAGCAATAGGAGAAAAATGGATGAGCTCTTCTTAATTTATTGCTACTGATCTCTGAATTCCACTTACCTTCCTGGGTTTCCACCTGCGTTGTTGGCATAACTGTGGCTGTTGGAGTAGTAGTTGGATTTGTAACTGTAGCTGGAGTAACCATCTGGCGAATACTAGCTCTTGGAGTAGATTTATTCCCAGGTATTGCAGCAGCCGTCACTTTGCTTGGAGTTGACACAACAGGAGTTGGCTTAATGTTTGCAGTTGGTGGGTCTGAAGTACTAGCACTGGAAACAAGAAGCTAGCTTTATTTGTGCTAACAAAATTTAGATCATTGTTAAACTACAAAACCAATATTTTGAATGCAAAGTGCTTTAAAATAAGCATTTCCTAATATTTAAAATAATCATGGCATAATTAACATCTGCCTTAAAAAACTTTGGTCTCAGTAACCGTGCTGGCTTATCACCACAGGAGAGAGTTCTGTAGAGTGACTTATACTCTCCATGATGCCTGCTGGAACTAATTTTATTCATGATACATACATGGAATGGAATCTACCTTCCGTCTTGGCTTTTTTGTACACACAGGTTGCTAAATGTACCTCTGATTCTAAAGTTAAGTGATGCAACTACAGAGGATCTGTATTTATTCATACTTAATAAATCTATTAAAATAAGATAGTGCCATTTTTATAGCCACGTTTCTAGGGTGGACCCGCACTTTAAAGAGACCATACTGGTTATAAAGTCAGTCTTTCAAGAAGTTTGCTACCTTCCCCCACCCCACCCCAAATTTATATTTTTTTCTTCAGGTATTTTGTTCAGTAATAAAATTTCTAATCCAGACCTCCGCCTGAGTCCTTCTATTGGGGAACCATAAAGTATTTCTTGACGTACCACTCAGTGGTGCTAAACCCACCTCTTATGTCTGCGGCACCTCTCAAAACCAAAGAACTTACCCCTCAAGAGGTCCCAGTACACAAGGTTATATTGTACGTGAAACTACCTCTCACATTTAGATGAGCCAGACTTAAAGTTCACAATGTGTCTATAAGCTTCATGTGTCAATTCAGCAACACATGATTGACTGGTAAATCAGAGCAGGTTAGGGTTTGTACCAGAAGGCAGCAGAGTCAACTAATGCTAAAACCAAGATGCATAACAAATAGTTTTATGTACTGTTGAAATGGGTAGTGGGGTTTATTATTTACTGGTATTATTTACATTTTCAGGGAGCCCTTCGTCTATGTGAACACTATCAATGACTGAAATGAGTACTCGCATATCTGATTTTTTAGACATTGTGTGTCAGTTTCCTCAGAATTGCAGTTATTTTTGTATTTTGGCAGTGTCATTTTTAGCAATAATGCATGTGTAGCAGTGCAAGTACTGCCAAAAATGATGCTACCAAATCGAAAAGAACCCCCACCTTCCCACCCCGAACAATAGATACTCGATGAAGCACAGTTATTAACCCGACTGAAATTTTCCGTTTGAGTAGTGTATATTAGACAGGTTTACCGAGGGGAGGAGATTGGTACCCATTTCAGCTCTAGTTTTAAGCTAGTTGGTAACTTTATAAAGCTGTTTAAGAGCAGTTTAGCAAAAGGCTTTCGTTCAGTGCACAGCTAAAAACTGTAGACGCAGTAGCTGGAGAAAAGAACAATGACAACTCACATTCCTCTTTCACCTGAAGCTGGAGTTGGTTTGATTGTGATCTGCCTCTGCTGTTCTGGAACCTATTGGATAGAAGTGTATCTGTAAATTAAATTCTTCCTGAACCAAGAACTGAAATAAAATAATCCTTATTAGTAAATGCATCTCTACATAGTTTCTTACTACAAATTCGCTAAAGCAAATCACCAGGACAAGATTCATACTTGCTCTCAAATATTCTTAACTAGGATACAAGCAAGTAAAGGCTTTTTAGACAGTAAGTATTCATCAGCAACATGTTCTGCTCTACTAGAGGACATTATTTACAGTTAAGCCAGGATGTCTACTCATAGTGCAGACATCCAGTTAGTATCACAGTCTTAGCACATATTTGCATGGAAGCACAGCAGCAATGAGAAGAGCAGAGGTTGAACAGCTCTTGTTGAGGCCACTAATTAGCAGAACATTTTATATCCTTGAGTGACTAGTTGTGAATACAAGCCACAACTAAAACTTCTGGTACTCTACCTTATTAGTAGATTCTGGAGGTTCATCTCTCTGTTCGTGATGCCTCTCTTGTTGCTCTCTAAGCTCTCTCTCCAGGCGGCAAATGCGACCTTCATACTGTGATTTAAGTGCACTCATCCGCACCTCCAACTCGGTCTTCTGCTCCTCTAGCGCACTACTCTTTTGTTTCCACTCCTCATTTTCTTTTGTCAGCTGTTCTTTTGTACCTAAGACAAGTAACAAGAGAATTAGCTTCTTCATAATGGATCTACCTATCAAGCCTTTCAGCAGTGGATTTGATTGCTTTTGTAAATTAACAAAATACTTTGAGCAAAGCCCAGATTGTTCCATAATGAAAGTTAAGTAATAAAACTAGTACTTATTGAAAATCTTTTTTTAGTTTAAGGTTTATAAGCTGATGAAGTCCGAGTATTATTAGAACAATTTTATTTTTATAGCACCCCCTTGTCCCCAATAATCTACAACACTAGCAATTTCATACCTCCCTGAGGTATGAATGTCTTTCGTTGTAGTGAATTCTGTAAACTGAAACACCAGCAAAGGGCAAAACCTGCTATAACTCCCCAAGTAATCATCAGATTAATTATTATTAGACAACTGATGTCAAACCTGAAAACTGTATAGCTTCCAACATGTATTCACTTATATACACAGCAAACCTGCCCCAACAGCTATCACCAACATCCATGTTTTGTTTAGAATCTCACAATTGGCTTCACTCTACCTAAAGCTACTTCTATGTAACACGTACAACATGACCTTTCCATGAAATTCATAAACTAGAAGGAAAACTAAACAGAGAAAGCTAATTTACCAGCTAACTGTGCAATTTTCTGTTTGGCAACCAAGAGTGTCTTTCTAGTCTTCTCCTCCTTCTCAGTAATCTGTTGTCTGAGCTGTTCTTCCTGTGTAGATCTGTCTTGTAGATCTTGACGAAGACGAGAAACCTCTGACTGCAGCTGTGATATCTGCTCTTGAAGATTTCTAACTTCAGTTTCTTTTTCTGCTATAGTCTACAGAAAAATGGTATGTTTATTTACCGGACACAATAAACTACTTTAATAACCAACTGGGTGGTGAGGTATTGCAAATTTGTTATACAAAAGCATATGAGCTTAGAAATATGATCCCTTGCTCACTGACCAACACTGTCAGGACAGTGTATGTTAACGGTACAACAAGTCCATGATCGTAAAACTAAAATATAGTACACAATTTTTTCCCCCCCAAGTATCATGAGTCATCTTAATTGCTCAGTCCAGCTAAAACAGTTGTATCCTAATCCAACAATTGTAGGCATAATATCTTCCAGTCAGGAACTAATAAACAATAAGAATTATTCTCAGCCGCTATTGTTATTAGCTATAATAAAACATATTCAAGATATTATCAGCTCCGTGTAAAGTGCAGAGGAGTTCCAATGGAGCTCATCTCTTTTAATAATACTATAAGTATCCGGCATTGGTTCTAGCATTTAGATGTGGACATAAAATCCTGGATGTCGAGTCAACAATAGTATTTCTACGGCGCCGAGCTGAGAGAAAAAAAAGAGGGTTTTGAGACTATCGATAGTGTCTAAAGTTAGTAACCTGACTATACCCTGTGGTGTAGGTGGCAGCCGTTTATCAGGAAAGAGAGGAAGTACCCATGTAGAACTAAGATATGTATACAGAGGGCAACTATATATAATATGCTCCAAGGTCTCTACTTGACACATGCATAAACAGATTCTATCCGCAAAGGCAATTTTCTCCATCTGGCCTTTCTTAATGGTCGAATGAAATAATTGAATCTGTATCAGCACTATCATTCTCCTTAATCGATGATCTGTCAGGAGATCTAGATATGGTTCTAGACAAAAAGTAAATTTCACCTTGAAATACAAGGGTGCCATTTTAAAAATATCTAGCTTAGGCTTCTCCCCCTGGGCAGATATATCTAAGATTCTCTCTTTCAGCATTTTATGCAACTGTGAAACATTTATCAATGCACAAAACTCTGGTGAAAAATCCAAATAATTCAAAGCCCTAAATATCTCATTTCACCACTTATACTTTCTACTTTCTTCATGTGTAGCCTGCTCCTGCCAACATAGGTAAGGAATCCTCATTGCCCCAAGGCAACAAATCTTATTCAAACAACAAAGTTTGAGACACTGCCAAAGACTGGACTGAATGCATTCCTGTTTTGGCAATCAAAATTGCTATGGGTGCACATATAGGCACCCCTAAAAGTTCTCTAATCAATTTGTTTTGGACAATTTCCAAAATTTTGGATGCCTGTATGGGGAAAATTTCTGCTCCGTAAATACATTGTGGTACAGCTTTAGTTTGGAAAACTGGTATTGCTGGTATAACAAAGGACCTTTCTTAACAGTATAGTTCTCCAGTCCCTAGGGCACACTTCATGGGTGTAAACAAATGCGGCAATTCCCACTCACATTTGTTAGGCAACAGGATTTTGTTTTTTAGATGAACAGCGGCAATGTAGCTACTGCCCATCCCTCACTCATGGTAAAAGCCCAGGCAATCTGGGTGCTGTTGTGCATTCAGGACACTTGCACGTAGTTGTTGTGAGGTCTGTTAAGGGACCACACAACAACTACATGCAAGCAGGGAAAAGGAAAAGTGGGAAGCTGGGGAGTGGAGTGGAAGCCACTGTAGGTTTCATCTCCATCTTCCCATCACCACATTCTGCAGTGTGTCTCTGAATGGGAGTGCAGAAAGTGAAAGCAGAGAGCGAACCACAAGGCAGCACAGTCTCCGTAGTTGCTTCCCCACCAAGGGCCGCTCTGTTGGTGGTTTTAGTACTGCTGCTCAGGGACAGGGTTGCAGGGAACCAGATTAGATCCACTGCAGACTGCTCTTTCTTGATGCTTTCTGCACTCCTGTTTGGAGTGTCACCAGCAGGGAGACACCACCACAGCCTTTCCAAACAGGAGCGCAGAAAGTGGCCCGGAGCTCCCTCCTTTCTTGCACTTTGGCTTCTGTTGCTTGGGAATGGAGCTGAAGGAAACCAGTTTGGGAGGTGTCCCCACTGGTTCCCCCATCCCCATCTCTAAGCAGCTACTGTGGCAAAAAGTGAACTGAGTCCATTGCAACCCATCTTTCTGCCCTCCCGCACAACAGCTAGGTGGTTTGCCACAAGCGGGCTTTTGAGAACACTAGCTACTCACATGTTGGTTTTTTTGTTGTGTGCCCATACACACAAAAATATGAGTAGCTAGCAAACTCTTTCATCCCTCCCAACAAGTATTTGAGAGGCACTGTGACATATGTATCATGGAGGCTGAGTTCCAAGCAACCTTGTTGCTGACCTGCTAGGCAAGCCACCTACACTCTTTTGCCAATCTGTGGAATGCATATCAACATTTATATAAAAAAAGAAAAAGAAGGATCTTAAAAAAGTCATCTGCATAATGCTTGAAAAGATAGCATTATTTAAACTACTCTCTCACCTTCTGTAGATTTTCAATCTGACTCTCCAGAGCTTTTGTCTTAACCTCAGCTTGGTTCAGAGATTCTCTTAGCTCTTGGATTTCTTGGACAGAGGCTTGCTGCTCTTGCTTTTCTACAAAAGACTGAGTTGATGTCTCAGCAATCACCTGAAATATTAATGTCAAGTAAGGGTCAAGGTTCTTCAAATATGCACTAACTTGTAGAAATGTATTAGCTCTCTGTATTAACTTATCTGTATAAAGAGAAGTTACCCACCTAGAGTGAGTCACACTACTGATGCTAACCCACCTGGCATCAAGCTCCTGGCAGAGACAGCAAAGCCAAGCTTGGAACATGGAGTATGTGTTGATGTCAGACCCCTTTACATACACAGGTGCAATGCTTTTCAGCCTTAGTTCTTCTCCCAAGGGAGAAAATCTTGTGAACTGGGAACCCCTAGCAGACAGGCAGGAGAATAGGGAGGGTGTCTACTACACAGAGGCTCATTACAGGTAAGTAGCTTCTCTTTCTTCAAGCATCTCTGCATAGATACATGGTAGCCTAGATCAGTAGGTAGCAATTCTAAATAAATGGAAAGTGGGCTAGAAGTTCTATTTAGAGAGACAGCAACAGAGCTCTGAAAAATTAGTCATATAACTTAGTAGCCAAATAAATTGCACACCAAGAATGAGTGCTGAAAACTGTTTTTACAAATCTCCAAAAATGGCACGCAATGTGAACAGGTCGCTGAAGCAGCAACAGTTACTGTAGAATATGCCTTGATACAGTTCAGGCACTGGTACTTTAGCTATAGCACATCTGTTTACACCTTAATTCAGTTTTGAAGGTTTGCTTAGAAGGTCTGCTTAGTAACATTCTCTTCCAGACATTGAGAAGCAAAGGATGCGACAGGTCTGCCTTCCTATGGAACTACATTTTCTATAGGTAGATCAGGACTCTTCCATCACCCAATGTATATCATCCAGCCTCTTCTGACAAGGGGTGGGGGTGGGGTGGGGGGAAGAAAAGGTATTCAGAGATAGAAATTTAGTCACAAAGTAATCTCCTTTGCTCAGTGACTGAATTATTGTACAAAGCCTGAGCTTTTCAATGTAAGCCTTAATGTTTCTAAGGTACACTGGTCTCATCTTTTCTGGCTGTTTGGGTACTATGAAGTATCTGGGAAGAGTGGGATAAAAATCTAAATAAATAAATACCTGTTCCCTAGTTGCAGTGAACTTCCTTTAACGCCATGCATAGTAGGAACTGCACCCCTATTGAGTCACCATCTTATAAGATGACTCTACAAAGAGGAAGCAGCAGGCAATCTTGAGGTTTCGGAAAACCCGGCTTGCTAGTATCCAGAAGCCATTTGTCCCAAGAATGGGAGGACCACTGGAGAAAAAGTATATTGAATGGGAAGTAAGGCTGCATTCTAATTTCATCAGGAAGGTCCCTCACCACTCTGGCCACTGCATCCCAACTGTTATGGTTCTCACACCCATAGGGATAAAAAAAATAAGCTCATAAGCATGAAGACTCAAGATTCCCGTCTTTCGTTATCTGACAAAGAAGAATTTTAGTTGTTCTCAGGCCTGATACTGTCAAAATGACAAAAAAATTAGGATATGCTCCAAACGAGGAATGGACATATACACAGACAGGCTTAGCAAAGACCAGTGGACTTGTGGAAAGAGATTATTCCATGGGTGCTTTGCTGGATCCAAAGGCCTCTCAAGCAGAGTGGTAGCCAGTCTCTAATTAGGGCTTCACTGGCCAGATAAACAACTGGCCATGCTGGTACTGCTCTGAGGCAGCCAGCGGGAAGTTCTCTGAAGTTGCCACGCCCTGCGCTAATTCCTGAAACCAGTTGGAATCATCAGCAGGGAATGTGGATGAAGAGGCTGACAACTTCTTTCAGATAACTTCAACAAATCTCTTTGAGAGCTGCAAAGCTCTTGTCAAGCACAGGATCTTCTCGCAGTCAATATTGTCACGTGGAAAAAGAAATAAAGATGGTGAATACAGATTGTCTACATTGTCTGGTACTGGAGAACTAAAAAAATACCTTGGTATGGCCAAAGGATCCAATCTCAGGCCACTTTCACGTTATCTGGGAGGCGGAGAAATTTCTGTGAGGGCAACTTTGGCTGTTATTCTCACGGGATCAGAACACATAGGAATGCATTATTCTGCTTCTATGCTGTGAGAACACCTGTGATTGTAAAAGCTACATCAGGGGACCTGGTCACGTGCAAGTGTCCTTGTGGGAGAAAAGCTGAATAGAGCTTTCCTATGTGTGCTAATTCCCATGAGAATACAGCTGCTTAATGGTATAGTTCTCCAGCCCCTAGGGAACACTTCATGGGTGTAAATAAATGTGACAATTTCCACTCATGAGTAGTGCATACTGCCATATTTGTTGGGCAACAAGTTGTTTTTTTGTGTGTGTGTGTGTGTGTGTGTGTGTGTGTGTGTGTGAACAGCGACAATGTAGCTGCTACCCACCCCTCACTAGTGAGGCATAAGTAGCCGTTATTGTCTTCATGCAAGTCCCCAAACTTGCAGGTAACTTGTGAAAGTGGCCCCAGTGCTGGCAAGTATTGTGATTATCAGATCAACATCGGGAACCACAGAAATGTCAAGTCTAACATCAGAAATGTCACTGGCTCTCCACGTTAGTGGGGAGGGGGACAAGGGGGGCGACATACACCTGTACCCACACACACGCTTCCTTCACATACTGGCAGGAGCCTATAATGCCCGTCAGGATAGTATTTGGGCCCAGTATGAGACGAGTTCCAGTACGTCTCATAGAGACTAGGCCCCTGTCATCATAGGGCGACAAGCAGGGAACAGGTCTGTGCCTCCCTGCTCTCGATCCGGACTCCAATCACCTGCACGCACACAGGGGAATGGGGGGTCAGGGCAGTCAGATGTGGTCTGGTGAGGAGTAGAAGGTAGGGTTCCAGGGTTGAGGGGGCAGGAGGTAGGGTCACACACACAGGGACGGGGGAAAGTGAACCTGGAATAAGAGGGGGGATGTTGCACAAGCACTCATCTTACCGCTACACGTACACCAGGAGTGGGGGGAGGAACACGCGGGAACAAGCACTCACTCACAAGTCACAACACTCAGGTATCATGATGCACACAAGCACAAGGAACACTCAACGGGGGCCAGCTTCTCGCCGGTTTTTATGTGGAAGGTCCCACCCACCTATGCGCCTGTAGCTGAGCGGAACGCTGCAGCGGCTCAGGCACTGACCCCACGTTTCACGGGGTCACTGGAGGCGGTGTATCGGCGCTGCTGCGTGGGCCGGTTGCCGGGGCGACTGGAGGCGCCGGCAGCCGCACAGCTTGGAGTCCTGTGGGGGGAGTGGCGCGGGCAGGAGACGCGCCAGGATGGACCCGGTGCCGGCGACTGACACCACATCTCTGACCCAAGCCAAGAGTCAGCAAGAGAACTTTTTGAGGCAGGATCTAGTATATAATTATATAGCACCAGAAGTGTACCTGGTGCTGTACAATCAAGTTATAGATAGGTCCCTAAACCCAGGGGGCTTACAACGTAAGAGACAAGGGAGGGGGTGACAAGGAAGAGGTGAACATTGGGAGAGACAAGAGTATATTCATGAGGTTGGGAAGTTGCAGGTGCAGGTGCATCACTTGGTTACAGGGAATTAGATTCTGAGTGAGTGGGAATAGGAGGCAATTTCACTCATGACAAACTAGGGAAGAGGTAGGTTTTCAGGAGGGATTTGAAAGTTGGGAGGGAGAGAGCAGAGTGAATGTATCCAGTGAGTGAGTTCCAGGCATTAGGGGCAGCAAGAGAGAAGGGGTGAAGACATTTGAAGGAGCAAGGGGGTTGTGAGAAGGCGAGTGTGAAGGAAGAGGAGGCGTCAAGCTCCCAAGCAGGAATGCGGAAGGAAACAAGAGCCAAGAGATATGGGGGACCAAGGCCATGAAGAGCCTTGAAGGTGAAGACCAGGAGCTTGTACTAAATGTGTTCATGTTAAGGGAGCCAGTGTAGAGCAGAGAGGAGGGGCTGAACAGAGATAAGGTGGATCAGAGCAGGGGAGACAAGGAGGAAATAGCAGTAGACAACGCGAGAGATGATAAGAGCACAGAGTAGGGTTTCTGTGCAGGGCAGCAGTAAGGCAGCGCTGGATTTTAGCAATATTATACAGAGCGAAGCGACAGGATTTAGCAACAGCCGATCTGAGGAGTAAAGGAGAGGGAATAGTCAAAGATGAACTCCTGAGAGACTGGCTGAATGGTGACTCCCTCAGTGGAAATTGAGAGTGGTGTAGGAGGGGAGGGGGGAAAAGATGAGGAGTTCGGTCATGGCCATATTAAGCTTGAGTTGGTAGTGGGGCAACCAGGCAGAGATGTCAGAGAGACTGTCCGTGATACGAGACTGGATAGAGGGGAGAGCACAGAAGCGCAGAGACAGAGTTGCATATCAGCATACAGGTGATACTAGAAGCTGTGGGTTTGAATTAGTTTACCCAGAGAAAGAGCATAAAGGGAGAAGAGGCAAAGCCTTGGGGAACTCCCACAGAGAGGGGAAGTGACGTAGAGGTACCAGCCAGAGAAATGTTGAAGGAACAATTTGAGAGATACAAAGAGAACCAGTTGAGAACAGAGTCACGAAAACCAAGGGAGTGCAATGAATCCAGGAGGCGGCCGTGGTTAACAGTGTCAAAAGGCGGCAGAGAGATCGAGGACAAGAATAGACTAGAGGCCTTTACACTTGACTAAGAGAAGGTAATTGGTGATTTTGGTGAGGGCAGTCTCAGTCAAGTGGAGAGGGTAGAATTCTGATTGAAGGAGATCAAGGGAGGAATTTGAAGAGAGGAAATAAAGACAGTGCATACAGACAGTCCACTTCAGGAGTTTGGAAGTGAAGGGTAGGAGCGAAACGGGGCAATAGGTGGAAGATTTGAATTGCACCAAATCTCTAACCACGATATTAGCAATTACCGGAGAGGTTCAAAGAATGTCTTAAAAGCAGTCTCGGATACTAAAAGTTGCATATCTGTAACCCGATTCATTGGTGAGAAAGGAAAAGGAGGCTGCTCCTCTGTCAGGAGATTCCAGTGAACAGGTCACCAATGAGCTGCATTTCAAAATCAGTATGTTAAGGATCAAGAAACCTCACTGGCAAAGTTATTCTGGAGGGCTTTTACAAGAAAACTCAAGAGGATAAAGGCTGGACAGATGCTGGCAAATTGGAAGGCAACTTACACTTTTCTTTTTTTCTGTAACAACCAATTATCACCCAAGTATAACCTCTTTTCAACCTTCATGACAGAAGACAAGATTGACTTCTTTGGATCCAGTGCAAGATAGAATGGATGCACAGAGATTAGGAGCAATGACCTCCTGAAGATGGCACTGATGAGAGCTGAAGTGGATAATAGCCCAGCGGCGGTCATGTTGGGCAGCCACTGAACCAATTGGGGTCGTATTGGGCATGGGGAGGTATGCCGGGGGTGGGGGTGGAGAAATACTATTGGGGTATTGGGAGAGGCACCTTGTGTCTGTTACTGTGTCCCACTCCCCTCCTGTGTTGAATTATTTTGAGGTTGCGGCCAGTAGGGCCCCTGATCTAAAGCTGAGGCTGCTGAACGCGAGGTCAGTGACCAACAAAATATCAACCATCTTTGATTTTATTCAGGCTGAGACCACTGACCTCGTATGCGTTACAGAGACATGGCTGGATGAGACATCTGGGCCAATATAGGCCCAGATGGTGCCAGTTGGGTACTGGGTGCAGTAGCAGCCTAAAATTGGTGGGCTAGGGTGCGGTGTGGCAGTGATTTGTAAAGATGCCTTGGTCTTTTCAAAGCTATCCAGTGCCAAACTCTCCCAATAGAGTGTGTGTCCACCTTGTGTTGGAACTGGCCAGTGTTAGATTGGGGATTCTACTGGTGTACCGACCCATCCTGCTGTACAGCAGATTCCCTGACCTAACTAGTTGAGATCGTCTCAGAAGTGGCCTTGGAGCACTCAGATGTCTTGGGTGACTTCAACATACATGTTGGGACCAACCTTTCAGGGCCAGAGCAGGACTTCAAGGCCTCCATGACAACAATGGGTCTATCCCAGATTATATTTGGCCCGACATGTTGGATTGGATATTTTGCATCCACCTGAAGACTGATTATTGGGGGTGTTGTCATAACACCATTGCCATGGTAGGACCATTACCTTTTGAAGGCCCAGATCCCCAGCCTCCTATGCCCCCATTGGGGCAGTGGACCAGTTGGGTTGGTCCGCCCCCAGAAACTTATGGATCTCGTTGGCTTCTAGACCTCCATGGGGGATTTATCCTCTGACCTTGACAGCTACTCTGTTGATGACCTGGTCACTTTATGAAATGACATCTTGACCAGGGCCATTTACATGGTTGCACCCAAGTGTCTGCTCCCACCGCTGCAACAGCATAGGTCCCCCTGGTATACAGAGGACATGAGGCAGTTGAAGCAGGGAGGCTGGCGGTTAGAGCGCAAATGGCGCCCGATTTGCGTTGAAGCCAACTAATTGCAGCAATAATTTTTCAAGGACTATGCCATGCTTGCGATGGTGGCGAAGAAAGCCTTCTCTGCTATGGTAGTGTCTGCAAAGTCCTGTCCTGCAGAGATTTTTTGGGTGGTGAACAGTCTAGCTAATCTGGGCGGTCTTCACCATGAACCCGAGTCATCTACTGCCTGCTGTGACACTTGTATTAACTACTTTGCAGACAAAATTGCTCGTATTCACCATGACTTGGGTACCGATACTTTGACTGCAGAGTCAGAGTTTGGAGCTGTGGATGCTCAGTCGTGTCCCATTTGGTT
This sequence comes from Sphenodon punctatus, assembly GCA_003113815.1. Classification (NCBI taxonomy): domain Eukaryota; kingdom Metazoa; phylum Chordata; class Lepidosauria; order Sphenodontia; family Sphenodontidae; genus Sphenodon; species Sphenodon punctatus. Next base: position 595,554 of record QEPC01000823.1, on the reverse strand, counting down.
GGATCAGTTTCAATTAGCGTCACCCGCCAATGTGGAGGATGCGCTTGGAGTGATGCAGGCAACCAATTGTGAATCAGATCCTTGCCTGTCCTGGCTGGTGAAAACCAGCAGGGAGACTTGCAGCCTTTCCTGGGTGGGGTTATCAACACCTCCATTTGGGAGAGTAGGTTGTTGGACACCCTTAAAATTGCACACACTTAAAATTGCAATGGTCCAGCCCCTGCTTAAGAAAGCATCTTTGTATGTTGATTCCCCGGCCAGCTATTGCCCTGTCTCTAACCTTCTCTCTAGGTGGTTGCCCAGTAGCTTCAGACTCATCTTGATGCTTTTGGATTCCTGGACTCACTTCAGTCAGATTTTCATCCGGGGTACAGCATGGACACTGTGCTTATGGCCTTTGTTGATGATCTATGCCTGGAGATTGACAGAGGGATTTGCGTGCCCGGTTGATCATGTTAGATCTTTCAGTGAATTTTGATGTGGTTGATCAGGAGGTGGTGTTGTTGACACATCTACAGGACTTGGCAGAGGTTCAGGGGACTGCTCTTGAGTGATTCCATTTGTTCTTGCTGGGGAGGTCCCAGTGGGTGGTGTTGCTTGTCTCCTCCTTGGGCCTTTCCTTGTGATGTGTCTCAGGGTTCCATTCTGTCCCCGCCCCCCCCCCCCCCCCCCCCCCCCAATGTGTATCTGAAGCAGTTGGGCGAGACCACCTAGAGGTTTGGAGAGAGGTGCCTCAGCATGCTGATGATACCCAGCTCTACCTCTTTTTTTCATCTGACCCAGGTCCTGCAATCTCGGTGCTTTCCCAGTGGTTGGCTCCTGTTAGGGACTAGATGAGGGTGAGCCGACTGAAGCTGAATCCAGACAAGACTGAAGTGATGATGGTTTGCTGACCTTGTGACCTGGAAGGGATTGGGACCCCTGCTAATTAGAGGGTCTGACCCCCTCTAGTTACTCAGGTTTACAGCTTTGGTGCGCTTCTGGACCCCCTGTGGTGCCTTGATTATCAGGTTGTGGTGGTGGCCAGGAGCTCTCTTTCACCAACTCCATCTGGTGAGAAGGCTGCATCCTTTTATTTATTTCTGATTTAGATCTGGCCACCATCATCCATGCTTTCATTACCTCAAGGCCAGACTACCGCAACACGCTCTACATGGGGTTGCCCTCGGTGACTGTTTGGAAGCTGCAGCATGAGCAGAACGTAGAGGCCCAGCTCTGGGCTGCCTGAGGCAGGAGGGGCGGGATACAAATTTTCTAAATAAATAAAATAAATTTTCAGAGATAGGTGACTGTGACCACACTACACCTGTGGCTCTACAGTCTTGCACTGGTTTCCTATAACTTTCTGGGCACAATTCAAGGTGCTGGTTTTGATTTTTAAAGTCCTGAATGGCTTGGGTCCCATATATCTGAAATACCGCCTCTCCTTCTGGCTGCTCCTTCTGGCTGCCTCTCCTCCTAGGGCTGGCGGCGCCCCGCTGCTCTCGCCGAGGCCACGGCCTATCGCCACTTGGTTCTGATCTAAGGCCTCGTCTGGGCCTATTCTCCGGGCTGCCGCCCTGTGAAAGACCTGCGCCGCCACCGCTGGGAGGCCATGAGCACACAACGTTGGGGGCCCGCGGGGGTCCTCCCGCGCTCCTAGGCCGAGCGGCCTGCCTCTGAGGGGGCCCAACGTCTCCCATGGGACCCAGCCCCGCTGTTGGTGGGGCTTGCTCCGCCGAGTCGCTTGGGAAATGCGATGACTCACCCTCCTGGGAAATGCGACAGCTGGCGGCTGATAGGAGGTTCTGGAGCTTCGTCCCGGCGTTCCTGGTGCTGGGGTGCCTGTGCGCACCGCTGAGGTGCCGTGGGTGGGTTCCAGGGCCCTTGGGACGGGACTGACTGCTCCTTCATCCCAGCGCCCCTTCTTTGACTGAGGGGGCGAGGAACCCTGGGGGCGGTCTGCCCCCCGTGTCCTCTTCCCTGAGGACATCCCAGCGCCTCTTGCCAAGGACTCCCCCTAGCCCCGTGCCGAGCTCCGTGAAAGGGGGGGGGCAGATCTGGGGCAAGTGTCCTGTTCCTCTGAGCCCAGAGCCAGTGCATGCTGGCCCAACTAATCCTTTTTTTTTTTTTTTTTTTAACCTGACTTTCCCCGAGGGGAAAAATTCCTGCTGTCTCTCCTGTGGAGGCAGGAACAGATCTGGGCTAGCAGGGCTGGGGTTGCTCCTCCCCTAGGTCATGACAGCCAATCACAGACCTGATCCTGCCTAGTTCCTGAGTTGGAGGAGCAAAGCCCAGCACGGACTGCCTGCCTCCACAGGAGAGAGAGAGAACTTGGTGGAGACAGGCCTCTTAAGAGAAACTTGGGACTCTGGTACATTCTTGTAGCTGCTCCCCTATCTCTGATCCTCTCACCATAAGTTATGAAATCAATTTATGAAGGTCATACTGAAGGTCCTGGAATGTCCTCCTTCACCAAACGCTTTGCCCTTCAGGGATTGATAAGGCTGGCAAAGATGCACGATTTGCTTCTGCTCTACAGACACTACAGCTGAGTGGGTCTGTCTGGCAGCTGTCCTGGGGGAATGGATTCTAGATAGATATTCAGCTTGTTCCCTGCCCCTTCAGTGTGGTTAGCTAGCTACTGTTTCAGTAGGGCTTGAGAAGGTTTGAACTGCAGAGAAGGAAATCCCAGGCTGAAGAACTCACAGAGTATTATTAGACAAGTGCCTCCCCACTTATCACGCATGTTGCAGGGCTGCATAGAATACACTTCGGTATTGGGGCCTAAGACTCAGAAGAAATGGTCTAGTACTCCTAGTGGGGAATGGCCTGGTTGCACTACTGGTGACATAGGCTGGCTGTAAGGAGACATTGGAGGCCAGGCCTGCAACGCACCAGACTGCTGCTGTGTCTGTGTTCAACTCTGTATATCTTGCATATTTTGTACACCTGCTTGTCTGTTTTTCACGGTGGGAGCGGGGCTTTACTGGGGGCAGGGGAGTGCAGCAGCCTGAGAAGGGCCTTGGGGTGGAAAATTCCTAAATCCGGTCCTGATTTCAATAGTGTAATAATAATAATTTATTGTATCAACCAAAGGTTATAACAATATAGCAAAATCTAAAATACATATATATAAAAATAAATAAATAAAATATACATAAGCCAAACATCCGCCTAAACATAAAACTCCACAATCTGTCTCTTATACACATCTAGATGTGTATAAGAGACAGGCCCTGAGCAGTGCACTTCCTTCCCAGACATACTTCCAGAAAAGTCCAGTTAGTTGTCCTTTCTAACAGATACTTAGCAGTGTACCATACTTATTCAGAATGGGAGACCGCTAATCCCTTTTATAAAATAAAGCCATATACCTATATAATTACATTGGTTTATATCCCATAACATCCCATTCAGGGTTTAATCTAAAATATCCCCAACTCTTCCCCGGGGATTGAATACAAGAAACTCTTAACCCCTACTTAATTTATTCCAATCTGCTCCTAGCACAAAAACACCCCCGGCTCTCACTGAATCCAATTTATTCAAGATCCCCCCCGTATTTGATTAAATCATAAACATCCTACTAGTCAGCCTCTCTCACAGCCAGCCCATGGGCCCCCATATCTAGGGCCCATCGACTGCCAAAGGAGATAGTTGCTGGTCGGGGGCATTCAGGGCTTCAACATATGCCACCCCATGGACGTCTAGGGAGATTTTAATTCGGTTGACCGCACTCAAAAAGCGCGCAACCTGTATCGAAACCTGAGGCAAGCGATCCCCCAGCAAATAAACCAAAAGTAATACCTCAGGACGGCCAGGTAAAGATGCCAGCAGTTGGACAAAATAAACTCCCCTCTGTGTCGCATAAAGGGGGCAGTACAATAAAATATGGGCCAGGGAGTCTACGGCTCTCAAAGAGCAGGGGCACAAACGCTCGGCCAAAGGGGTCTGGTTGTATCTGCCAGTCCTAACATCAGATGGAAAGGCATTCCACCTTGCTAATAAAAGCAGCCTTCTGGAATTCAGTGGGATCCCCCCATCCAAAAAGGGCATAGGCAAGACAGTTACGTTGGCCAGCTGAGCGTAGAGGCCAATGGCTTTGTAGGCTTTAAGCTCAGCCCAGACCTCCTGCCATATACAATCGAGCAGTCGGTTCAAGATAAGTTTCTTTACCCCGTTAAATCTCAGCTGGGACAAAGCCCCAATAGAAAAACCCAGCTGTCTAATTTTCTCAGCCACCAGTCCCAAGCAAGGGTTTGGGAAGTTATCTGATAACTTCAATAGTGTACAACATTCTTTGGACATTTCAAGATTAAAGCCAGATTAAAGTAAGGTAAAGTTCTAATAAAGCTTAAAATTTACCTTATCATGTTGTGCTTTCAGCTCTTCATACTGAGTCTTGTATCTTCGTCCAATTTTCTTGACTTGTGTGATAGTTTTGACTTTTTCTTGTATATCGGCTACTTTAATCTCTAACTCTTTCTGAAGATTGTCCTTTTCAGCCCTTACTTTTGTGATTTCTTCTCGGAGGACCTGGGCTTGATTCTGGCTTGTAGTCAATGATGCATTTGATCTTATAAAACAAAGATTGAGACATAAAAGCTTTGAGACAGAAATTAAACATATTTTGATATTTTGTAATTTATTTATGTAATGCATATGGTTTCTAACATTTCAAAGTAAAAGGCAAAGTATCCATGCTAAGACAGACAAGCATGCCATATGGTTACATGTTTAACGATACTAGCTTCTGGAAATACAATTCTAATAGTCCCTATGCAAGTGTTACACTGGATAGTGTTTTGCTCAGCAGTTATCTAAATTCAGTAACTGCAGGTGGGTGGGAATCTGAACTGGATGAACTATTCGTTTCATTAGGATTTTCTAGAGAATTTTTACTGACCTTACCCTTTAGTGGGTAGACTCTAGGAACCTTATAGGGAGGGAGCAAGCAGGCTTCAAAAAGGGATTGTCAACCCTTGACCATATTTTTGTTTTGGACCAACTGATTGCTAAATATGTCCGACAAAAGAAAAAGGCCAAATTATATCTCTGCTTTGTAGTTCTTAAGACTGCATTTGACTCTGTGAATAGGGAGGGACTCTGGCAGAAGTTAGAATAATATCAGTTTGATCGCAGACTGTTGCACTTAATTAAAGCTGTGCACGATCATAGTTCAATGCAAGTTAGACTGGACAGGCAGGGTAACCTTACTCAGTCTATCAGTGTTCTTAAAGGGGTCAGACAGGGATGCATTGTGGCACCCTTATTCTTCAACCTGTATCTAAAACAACATGAAAGATGCATTATCCAACCCCTTTTATAATCCCATGGAACTTGGTATCCATCCATTTTCCATCCTACTTTATGCGGATGACACGGCACTTATATCCTGAACACAGATTGGGCTGAGGCGATTGATGATGGCCTTCTGCAATTATTGCAAAAAAGAACTTTTGCAAATCAATTATTCTAATGCTAAGGTATTGGTGGCTGGCAAAGCTCCGATTCAACACAGATGGTATACGGAATCTAACCATACTGAGCAGGTTCAGTCCTATAAGTATTTGGGAATCATTGTCTCTGCTTCGCCCTCATGGCGTTCACATTTAAAATCTGCGTGAGCCATGGCAAGAGCCACATGCCAAGGAATCATAGGTTTCTATAGGGCTACGGGTGGTAAGTTATTCAAACAAGCTCTGAAGTTACACAAAGCTAAAATGGTTTCCCAGTCATTATATGGTGCCCTGATTTGGAGCTTAGGCATGGCTAATGAGCTAGGAGTGGAACAAAATAGAATGTTGCGCTCAATTCATCATGTCCCTAAAGGTATGCCGGTGGCTCTTCTTAGAGCAGAATCTGGAATTAGCTCTGTAGCTATGTTGGCCAAATTAGCCATCCTGAAATTTTGGTCGTGTCTAAATTTAATACAGTGCGATTCTATGTCACGGGTGGTTCTCCATGCAGCTACTGGCCAATGGCCAATTAAGGTTGAAGAAATCCTTCACTCTTTGGGATTTTCAGCAACCTATATTCTTTCTTTTCCCTTCATTAGGGCTTGGGCTGAAATAAAAAGCCGCATGAAAGACCTAGAGTATCAGGCTATAAGGGGACTCTGTGCTAGCCAAAAGATATCAAGAATTTATAGTGAGTTCTAGACCCCACTGGAAGGGGCCTCTTATCTATCCACTCGGCTCCTACGGCATAGTCAAGTAGCTTTTACTCTCCAGATTTAATGTTTTTCCTTCGGCATTTACCGAAGGTAAATTGAAAGGTATTTCTTACAGTGAAGGATTTTTCAGTACTGTTCATGTAAATCTAATAAAATGGCCCCTGAGACAATTGCTCATGTAATTCTGGATTGCCCATTATATGTAAATTGGAGGATAATGTATATTGATCCTCTAATTATCCAAAAGACTTTCGACCCTCACCAGATCGTAATGTTCCTATAAAATGATTGGGATCCAATAATTACAAAGGGAGTAGCCAGGTTTCTTTTGTTAGTTTTAAAACTTAAGACTGCAGCTTTGACTACTTAAAAGTCTGGTATTTATAAGTTTTTGTCAACTAGTTGACCAACTGAATGTATTAATTTATATCTGGGGATACCTTGAGGGGCCTACACCCCCTCATTATTATTACTTTTATTATTATTATACTTCCTTATTAACATTATCACTTCACTATTACCTCAACTTCATTATTATTAGCATTTCTAGTATTTATTATTTTATAATTAGTATTAACATCATTTTATGACAATAATTTTAGGATTATTTACCCTTTCGGTGTACTCTGTTTGTTTATGTATATTTTGTCTTGTTTTCTTTATGACGGCCAATGGCTAAGTAATAAAAATTATGATGATGATGACGACCTTGCCCTTTAGGGGAGCTATGACAATTGTGGACCGTAGACTTAAGGACCAGGATTTGCAAACAGATAGGGCGACAATCCATAATCAGAAGGTTGCACCATGGTATACATTCTTTCAGATACTTGACCCTGGGGACTTATATTTAGATTAACTGCAATATTGGGGCCATTGGGGAGCTTTCCTATCAGGCAGTTTTGATCTATTTCCATCAGCTGTCTTAGAGGGTCATTACATGAGAACCCCCTACGAGGAGTGGTTCTGTCAGCATTGTACCTTGAGGGTGGTAGAATCTTTGACATGCACAACATTGGAGTGTGACTTGTGCTCTCATATAAGAGAAGAATATTTGCGTGTTATTCTCGGTAATCTTCCCTCTTACAATCATCAGGACATACTGGGGTTTCTTCTGTCAGATAGGGATAAAGATATCACTATTCAAGTGGTCAAATTTTATGCGCTGACTTATACATTGAGACCGGAACAATGGGAGAAAATGGCATCATCTCAGGGCTTTATCTTTTGATCAGTGGAATAGCTCCAGAAGTGGTAGGGACTACAAGGTTGGCTTGTCCAGCAGTTTTCTGGATATTATCTAGCTTGGTATGTTGATTTCTTTTTTAATGTTATATTGCACAGTTTGGGGCATGTGTGTACTCTTCGGCGGGTGTGTATTTTATTATATTTATTTATATTGCTTTCATTTAGTTGTATTATTATAGGTTTTATTTTGATAGTATCGTTAGATTATTTATCTTTGTCATAGCCTATGGCCAGTGCTATAAACTTTCTTGACTTGACTTTGCTCAGCAGTTAAAATTTCTCATCATATATAATGTATAATATATATTTATTCTGCATGTCAGGTTTATATAAAAGCAGGCATGTATTTGAAAGCAACACACTTTAATACACACTATAGCTTAAATCCAAGTTGTGGACAAGCATGCTTGTGCTGTACCTGGCTATTTCTGCTTTAAGTCTGCCTGCTTCTTCGTTCATCTGTTGTATGCGTTTGGTGTTCACCTCCTTCTCTGAAAGGAGCTTCCGATATTCTTCAAGATCTGTATCTTTCTGTTGACTCAGTAAGTGCTGAAAGAGGATATTTATACCATAAATAACCCAGGTTCTTACAATGAGGCTACACCATACACTATATACATGCATGCCACAGAGTGTAGGAGAACAGAAAAGCAACACTGATTTATAACTGCATATGAAATGACCAACTCACCCCATACCAACACGTGAGGCTTAAGTCATTGCCGATTTCTATAAATCAAAACACTTCACTTTCCCAATTAATGGAGCATGCCTGCAAGTGCTAGAACAACTCTCTTTTGCAACACCTTTCTGAAGATGAGCTCACCTGGGTCCGGGCTTTCCAGCGTTTGACATCCTCTTCCAACAGCTTCTTTTCTGCCTGCAGCATCCCACTCTTCTCACTCAGCTCAGCATTAGACTCTTGCAATGGTAAGATGTCAGCCTCCAGCTTACGCACCTGGAAAACCACCATCAATTATTTAAAATTTTAACTGCTACCCCACAGTAACTTTGTTGCTTTTCTACACATATTTAAAAGGGTTAACCCACATTTTAATGTCTGCACTCAAACTTAAGATATAGGCCGTTTTTACACGGACACCACTCACCCACGAACACACATAAATACCCATCAGATGGGTGGGAGAGCGTCCGTGTGAACATCAACGGGTGGGTGCGCGTGCTCCTGTGACCCACCCATCAACACCCACAGAGCAGCTGGGAAGGAACTGGTGGGCTCCGTGGGCGGAGGTGGGCGTTCAACACCCACCCATCCGTGTAAATGGCAACCCGCCCCCCCATGGAAAAGGTTCGCCGAAACCAGTGAGACACTGTTAGAGGTCCCACAGGAGCCCACAAGCAGACACACCCACTGGGAGAGACGCCAAGCACCCGTCCGGGAGCCCTTGAAGGAGAAGTCAGTGAGGACATGGGTGTGCCAGCTCCCAACATGTCAGGCAGAAAAGTCACAAACAAGACAAAGGAAGCCAGCACCAGAACATGTGCAGGAAGGGGCAGGGTAAGCAGAGGGACCCCGCGACATCCAGAGGAGGCGGGCCCAGGCTAATGGCACCGGGGGGTGGGGCTGGGGGGATGGCTACTGTAAGCACACCCTTCCCCACACAGGGCAGAAGGCAGACCGCAGCTCCGGCACCACTAGCATTCCCACCTCAAACCACGACCATGGGGCACAGGGAGGAGAACGCATCAGGGAGTGAGGGTACCCACCCAGGGGAAGGGGGGGGAGAGAGCACTGACAAGCCCCAAGCACATGCTGGGGAAACCCTCACCGGGCAGCTGACAACTACACCGTTTCTCCCCTCCACAGGAGAGCACCCAGACGCTGGCGCACAGCACCACCGAGGAGACAGCCGAGAAGGGTGTCCGTGGCAGTCTGGTAAAACAGCTGGAACTGCCAGTGGGAGGGTGGGCTAATGAATACCCCATAGAAGCAACAGGGGTGCAGCAGAACAACAGGATGGGTCCGCCCTGTATGTGGGATTGAGGTTCCCAGACCCACCGAGCCCGACCGCTATCAGCTGGCCAAGGTCACCCCCTCCAGATAGCTGGCAGCTCCAGCTCCATCCGAGCTCTGACACTGCAGCTCACCATCCACTTCGGTTGCTCTCCAGCTCGCAACCCTTGTGCAGGCCATGTCCAGCCGTGGAATGGTCCGTGTCTTTGATCGTTGGGCCGGGCAGGAGTGGCTGGTGTGTGACAGAATGCTGATGGGAACCCTGCGGCAGAGCAGCGATGTCCAGCTGTTGGTAAGCGACCGCCTTTCCATGGGTGATGGCTTTATTCTCCCGTCCCATTACATGTGGCTCTTGGGGCACCCCTTTGGGGGTCTGGAGTGCCAGAGGTGTGCCAGGGAGCTGGGGTTCACGCCCCTATGCCGATCTGACCGTGGGCCCCTACCTGCCATTGTGCTGCCATGGGAACCCCAGGAGCTTGCTGCTGTTCATCAGGACATTGGTGTGGCCCTCAAGGCTGATGGGCCATATGCAGCAAGCTGCTATGCCTGTATCGTCCTGCGTGCCCATGGCTGCACATGCCCTCGATCTGCTTGCCAGCACAACCTTGGGGAGCTTGGCTTGCTTCCGTCTGGTAACGGTGGACCCTTCCTGACCGAGGCGGCCCACAGTGCTGGAGAAGGCTGCCCTGAGAGCTGTGCTGAGCCGTTCTGATGTCGGAGCAGCTGCTGTCATGGGACACCCCTCATCTCTGTCCAAAACTCTGCTGCCAGGGTCATCTACCTCGCCAGTCGCTTCGACCATGTGCAGCCCCTCCTCTCTTCGCTTCACTGGCTTCCCCTTCCTGAACGAATCCTGCACAAGCTCCTAGTCTTCACCTATAAAGCTCTTCACAACCTTGCTCCCCCCTACCTCTCTGCACTTATCGCCCTCCATACTCCAGCCCGTGCACTTCGCTCCTCCTCTGTCCCTTCTCTCACCCTTCCACGCCTTCCCTGCTCCCCTAAGCGCCTTCGTCCCTTCTCACTTGCTTCCCCCCATGCCTGGAACTCCCTCCCTGTCCACATCTGCCTTGCCCCCTCCCTTCATACCTTCAAATCTCTCCTTAAAACTCACCTATTTCGCTCTGCTCTGTCTGACTCTTTATCCTGCTGAGCCACTATTCCTATACCTACGATCGGTTTACCCTTATCTTTGCAACATGGACCTGCCTGCTGTCATTCTCATCGTAACCAAGCCAAGTACGTGCACTTGAGACCTCGCATCTTCATGAATGTTAGACCCCTTGTCTCTCCCTCTGTTCCCCTTCCTAAGTCTCTCCCCCAGCTCGTCTCTCAGATTGTAAGCCCTAGGGCAGGGACCATGTCTATTTTATTACTTTGTAAACTGCCAGGTACACTGCTGGCGCTATATAAATGTTTGTTGATAATAATAATAATAATAATAATAATAATAATAATAATAATAATAACACCCCCTCCTGTCTCGCTTCATGGTGGACGCCCAAATGCGTGCCTGTGGATATTGCTGGGGCCTCTTTGCCTGGGATGATCTTGTCCAGGGGCCCATGTTCCCAAATCACCCAGTACCAGCACCACAATCCCAACATTGCTCAAACCTCCATTGTGGACCTCCGCTCGCTGTGATGGACTGGACCTTTTGCTCCCCCTTGACCATCCTGCTGGCTTCCGTTCGTCTGCGTGACCCATCCGCCACCCCATCTGTCTACTACGGTGCATTCTGTGGGTCTACCTATAGACGCTTTCCTGTCAGGTCTACCAGCCAACCTCTTCGACCTCGTGAATCGGTAGTATTGCTCCTTCCGTGCACTCTTGGGTGCTACCCCTGTCCCTGGCATCTGCTCTCCCTGGCCAGTATAGCATCTTACAAGTCCCTGTGCCAATAAACATTGGCCTTGTTTAGCTGCCTCTGTTCTCCTGCTGTGTCTGTGGGTCCGTTCCACCAGCGGCTGTAGGTGCTGGAGTCATGGGTGTGGTATGTGGGGCTCGGGCCTTGGGGGGGGATCGGAGTGTTGTTAGGTTAGGATGGTTACTCCAACGGGGGCACCTTTCCATTAGCATGCTAGGCGTGCTGCTTTTATGGCTATCCGTACCCGAGGGGGTGTGTGGTTAACTCCGAGCTCCGGCGCTGTGCGGTGCCCGTGCACCTTGCGAGCTCTAGCAGCTCGTGGTTCATATTAACTGGGTGTTACTGTGCTGCAGGGCCCTGCCTTTCATCGCCTGCAACTGGCCTGGGTTAGGGGGTCATGGGGTGTGTGGATGGACACTGTGCTGTTCTATCGGGGTGGCACGTGCACCCCTACGCATACATATGGGTATGGTTCCTAGCTCTTCCGGGTGGGATGTTATGTGGCAGGGGCTCTTGGCTCTCTAGCATGTGCTCCCTCCACGATCTATCATTTCCCGCCCTGTTGTTGCTCTCCATAGCTCTGTGAGCCCCGTGGCACGTTTCAGGACTTTGTTGTCTTACAGAGCAGCCTTGTGCACGGCCGGGCAGCCATGCATTGGGGGTGTGTGGTTGTGCATGGCTCCGGGTGCTTGCTGTCATCTCCCTCCGTGCCACATGTCACTGTGGTCAGTCACTGGCTGCCTCCAACCCACCCCCTCTCGGACGGTTTTGCTTGCTTCATGGGACAGGGTCCTTCCTTCTCTCCGTGCACTACTGTTTGTTCCTATTAGCCTGGTTTCGCTCTGGATCCGACCCCGTGGTGTGCTGTCTACCATCCCCTATTGGTCCCCTATTCCTACTCTTGCAGCCATGGAGGGGCGCCATCTGGGCGGCCTTCTGGGTGTGATCCGCCTCCCTGTGTGCTCCCTTGGACTCCACCACTAGGCCGGTGGCTGGGAGGGCCCAATGGGAACGGCTGGGCTATTGTGAGCTTTCGGGTGGTGAGCAAGGCACTTCCCCCTGTTGTTGCTGGCTCCACGTCCCAATCTTCCGCTTCCTCTTCCCTTCTAGCTGCTATGATTGTGTTCCTGATGGTGCTGTGGCTGGGGGAAGATGGCCAGTCAGCTCCAGCAGACGGTTTCTGAGCTTCGTGCTGGGGCCAGGGTGTACCAGGAGATCAGTTAGTTACCCCTGTTTGTGTGTGTCTGTGTCCCTCACCCCCCGTATGTGTGAGCTTCCCGGATGTTGCAGCCTGTCAGCTGCCCTACTGCTGCGCTCCCTCTCCTTTAGTGCAGCCGATGATTAATGAGAGGACCAGGGAGCAGGAGGAGGTGGTGCAGCTGCTCCTGCATGTGCTGCAGCAGGTACACCTCTTGGACCCTGCCCAAATACATCGCTGGAGCTGGGTCCGGGGTCGCAGGCCCTACTGAGAGCTCGGATCTGCCCCACCACCTCACCTTGTAGCCACTCAGTGTTGGTGTTTGTTGTTCGACGTGAGCCTGTTGCTCTAGTCGGTTTATAAATAAAGTTTGGTTTGCTTGGTTCCCTCTGGTGTCTGTGTTCTCCTTCCCTCTGTTGAACCCCTCTGTATGGGCTGCGTCTGGTTGGTGTGGAGTGGTTGTCCTGAAGGGCATGGGTCCTTTGCTGTGTGTTCTCCCCCTCCTCATGGTTGTGCTGTGTATCAGTGGGTCCTCTTTAGCTTGGCCCCTTGGTACCCTGTAATCTGGAATGCACCCCCTCTGCTGTTTCCGTGTCTCCCCCACTATCCCTGCCGAGGTGTGGGGCTCATCCTGAGCCCTGTGCATCCCTGCCCTGTGCTTAGTGGCCAGTTGCTGCGTTGCAGCCTGTTTGCGTCTGTTGGGAAGCGCCTCTGATCCTGGCTCCGCCGTGAGCTTTAGTGCCTGGCACCGTCACCTCAGCTGTCCTATTCCTGGCATGTTTCAGGGTTTGGGGGGGGGGGTCTGTAGGCGGTAGTCCTTGCCGTGTGTGTGTGTGGTCCCCACCTGTTTCGGGGCTCGCCTCTTCTGCTTGTTCCTGGTCCCTCTCCCCCATTTGGGATCCCCTTTCTCCTTCATGCTGTTGGGTTTCTGTGTGCGCTTGTGTGCAGTGTGGTGTGCGGGTGCGGTCTGGATTCCGAGGGGTCCATGGCACCAAGCTGTCTGGCTTGTGTCTCGGGGCTTGACAGGGGCTTGTATTTCTTGACATTCCTGCTCCCCCCTCCCCTGCCCGCTCAGAGTCTGGCAGTGTAGGGGCGGGGCCATGTGCCACTGCTTCATTTGCCCTCCCTCAGCCATGTTGTAACGTTGCAGAGCTGGGCATGGTTTCCCCTCCATTCGGTGCATGGGCAGTCCCTGTAAACATTATGGGTGTTTGCTTGGTGTGGCCCTGGGTGGGTGGGTGTCTGTGCGCCAGGCCCTCCCCTTCTCTCTCAAACCCCCGCGACGGTGTCCATGTAAACGTCTCCCTGCTCAGCGCTAATGGGTGTTCAGTGGGTGTGCTCAACCACCCATCTCCACCCACCAGGCCCACAACGGCGGCTGTGTAAAAAAGGCCATAGTTAAGGGTCTTTGAATCTTCACTGAATTAATTTTTTTTAGTGTTCAGCTATTATTAGAAATGACAAATGAATTTAATTATTGGATTTTAAGTCAGCTGCAAACACCATTTTCCCTTAACAGAGCTTACAAAAATTCACTGACCTTTGCTTGCATTTGCTGTAGTTCTTGTTCCAACCTCTCTTTTTCTTCTCTTAGCATTTTGTTGGTTTCTATCACTACATTCATGGTCTCCGTTTTCTTCATTAGTTCTTCATGCTGAGCAATTGTTTTTGCAGTTATCTTTTAGAAAAAACACCAACAACACTGTCAATAATATTAATTCTGGGTTACACACATACATAGAAGCAACTTCAAGTAGAAACTTATCACTACTTTCGTTAACTCTTGTAACTGAGATAACTGACGTTTTTAAAACTCCTATTAAAGAAATAATTCATTATAAAGCAATCCCAAAAATGGAATGTTCGCCAAAATAGCCTTTGGCATTGTCTTCCCAAGCATCTCTTGTAACTTCATCTTAAGTTATATTCTACAGGTACCCATGTTAAATCAAATTCTTAGAATGCAATAGTGTTGGTTTATGGTGTCAGGAGTAAAATCAGTCTAACATCAACCCCAATGAAAGGAAAATTGGGAACTTACCGCTGAATTTTCCTTCTGCAGGGGATCCTCCTGGCCGGCCAGTCTGGACTGTAAGGTAGATCCCGCCAGGAACCAGTAGGAGGCAGAAATTCAACTTTGAGGAGCCTACTAGGAGGGATCTAGCCTCAGCTCCCCAGTTTGTAATAGCTGTACTTGAGATTTAAAAATACCCAATAAACGCTAACTTTACCCATAACCTATTAACAAAAGTAACTGACTCTAAGAGTGAACGAACTCAGTCCACCCGAACTACCTGAGAATGAATAAAGCCGCCAATCATCAATTTACGGCTGGGAACAAGAGTTCCCCCCCCTTGGACCACCACAGAGTTGACCTCACTCTGGGTGGGGACTGGCCGGCCAGGAGGATCCCCCGCAGAAGGAAAATTCAGCGGTAAGTACCCAATTTTCCTTTCTCCCGGGGGATCCTCCTGGCCGTCCAGTTTGGACTGAAGGGACGTACCAAACCAGTACGCTAAACCTCAACCAAGGGAGGGAAGACTAACTTAAGGAGGGAGGTCATGGTAGGTATCTGTGATCTCCAGACGTGCCAGTGTACGTCTCAGAGGACTGCCTGCAGTACCTGTCTCCCAAAAGCTGCATCTGCTGAATCCTGCAAGGGAATCTTATAATGAGAGGTAAAGGAATGGACTGAAGACCAAGTCGCAGCCCTACAAATTGTTGCGTATGAGGCTGCGTTCCTGAAAGCCTGAGAAGTGGCCGCGCCCTGCAGGGAATGAGCAAAAAGACCCAAAGGGGGAAGCTTTCCCTCCGCCTTGTAGGCTTCAGAAATACACAGGGTCATTGGAAGCCTTCAAACCCTTTCTCTGGGGGTTATAAGATACGAACAAGGCTGAAGATCGTCTAAAGGGCCTGGTTCTATCTACATAAACCTTAAGAGCCCTTCTCACGTCAAGAGCGTGCCACTGACGCTCCAGCGGGTGAGAGGGGTTTGGGCAAAAGGAAGGCAAATAGATCTCTTGTTCCCTATGAAACCTGGAATTCACTTTAGGGCTGAAGGCTGGATCCAGTCTAAGGGTCACCGAAGAGTCCTTAAAGGAACAGAGAGCGGGCTCGATGGAGAGGGCTTCTAGTTCTGACACTTTCCTGGCCGATGTGATACCCACTAAAAAGGCTACCTTGAGGGAGAGACAGTACATAGAAACCTCCCTGAAAGGCTCGAAAAGGATCTTAGTGAGTCTCAAGACAAGGTTCAGGCTCCAAGAAGGGAACCTGTGAACCACCAGAGGGGATATAAGTCTAGCGGCCCTAAGGAAACGCCTCGCATGAGGGTGTCCCGAAATCCTTTTACCTCTGAGGGTGGCCAGTACACTATTAAAGGCTACTAATTGTCTCTGCAAGGTACTAGGTTTTAGCCCCCTATACAGACCCCCTTGCAAGAACTCTAAAACTATACTAATGGAGACTCTCTCTGGATCCTGAGACCTGGTCTCGCACCATCTCACGAATGTTGCCCAAGTACTCTGGTAGATTCGCCTCGTTGCAGGCTTCCTTGACTGTAGTAAGGTACTGAAGACCCTAGAAGAGTATCTCCTAGTCTCAAGGCCCTCCTTTCAAGCTCCAGGCTGTCAACCTGAGAGATTCTGGGTTGTCGTGTACGATTGGTCCCTGGGTTAGCACGTCCGATCTCGGGGGAAGCCTAAAGGGAAGATCCTGACTGAGTTCTTGAAGATCTGCGAACCATGGCCTCCTGGGCCAGTACGGGGCTACTAGTATCACTCTCGCCCGTTCCTTCCTGATTTTCGATATTGTCCTCTGAATAAGAGACAGTGGTGGAAACGCGAAGAGGAGCTCCTGTGGCCATGAGCAATTCAGCGCATCGAAGCTTATTGCTCTGCTGTCCGGGTGTTGAGATATGAACCTCTCCGTTTTCACGTTCTCCGATGATGCGAGCAGGTCTATGGACGGGAACCCAAACCATTCTGTTATAGTTCGGAAGGTCGACTGATGTAGGGACCATTCTCCTTGATCGATCTGAACTCGACTGAGCCAGTCGGCCTGAGTATTGGATACCCCCTTGATGTGAAGGGCCCTGATGGAACTCAGGTTGTTCTCCGCCCATCGAATGATAATGGTGGCTAATTGGTGAAATGCCTCGGACCTCGAGCCCCCTTGATGGTTTATATAGGCCTTCGCGACCATGTTGTCGGTATAGATCAATACGTCCTTCCCCTTCAGGAACGGTGTCAGTTTTTTCAGAGCTAGATAAATTGCCCTCAACTCCAGCCAATTGATGTGATGGGACCTCTCCCCTCGTTGCCACTTGCCCTGAGCTGAGTGGCCTTGCATGTGAGCGCCCCAAACTTTTAGACTTGCATCTGTGGTCAGGATTGTGCTCTCCGGATCGGAGAGGGGCATCCCTGGAGAGAATCTGTCTTGGTGAGTCCACCACGCTAGAGACTTCTTGAGGAGAGGCGTCACCTGGATTGATGGGTTCTAGCCTTGAGTCAGAGCGTCCTGCCACGGACGAAGGAACCGCTGAAGGGGTCTGGAGTGTAGTCTTGCCCATTGAATTATGCCCAGACAAGAGGTCATGGCCCCCAGGAGGCTTGCCAGTGATTTTAGCCTGGACCTGGGCTTCTCCGCTATCTGCTGGATGAGATTCAACAGCTTTAGCCGACGCTGTTCGGAGAGGAACATTCTGCTCTGTCTGGTGTCCAGGATGACCCCTAGGTGTTCCAGGGTCTGTGAGGGAGTGAGATTACTCTTTTTGCGATTGATGACGAATCCGTGGTCCTGCAGACATTGCATGACGTGGTGGATGTCTCTGTGTGCCTGACTGCAGGATGGAGACCTGACCAGGATGTCGTCCAAATAGGGATGGATCTTTATCCCCTCCGTCCTCAGAATCGCTACTAGTGCGACTAGCACCTTCGTGAAGGTCCTCAGGGAGGTTACTAAGCCGAAGGGTAGCGCCCTGTACTGCCAGTGTTGCCCTGCATAACAGAAGCGGAGCCACTGGCGGTGGTTGTGGTAGATCGGAACATGAAGGTAGGCCTCCTTCAGGTCGAGCGCTGTCAGCCACTCTTCCTGCACGATCGCCGTCCTGATAGACTGTAGAGTTTCCATCTGGAACTTCTGGATTTGAGGGCTCGATTCAGTCTCTTTAGGTCTAAGATGGCCCTCCATTCGTCTAGCTTTTTTGGAACTAGAAAAATGGTGGAGTAGAGCCCTTGCCCGCGTTCGAGAAGAGGGACCTCCTCTATCGCTCCGATGTTCTGGAGCCTGACGATTTCTGCTCGCATGGCCTGTTGCTTGACCAGGTCCCTGGGCACGGCTGATGAGCAGAAGTATCGCGGGGGGGGAGTGTGTTAGCTCTATAACGTAGCCCCTTTGGATCGTCTGAAGAACCCATGCGTCTGTGGTGCTGGTTGCCCATTTTGAAGCCAACAGCTGAATTCTGCCCCCTAGGTTGAGCTGGTCTAGAGGTCAGGACTGTACGTAGTCAGGCGTCCTGCTTAGGTCTTCCTGCTCCCAGTCGCTGTTTGTTTTTGTTATCAGCGCCCCGCTGCTTCTGCCATCTTGGCTTGTAGCGCTGTTAATTACCTCTATGGGGAAAAAAGGGACGTCTGGAGCTCCCTGCCTGGGTGTAGGGTGCGTTGTCGGGACGAAAATTCCGCTTGGGAATCCCCACGCTCTGTAAGGTCTGCTTCTTTGACTTGTCCACCGCATCCGTCAGCACCTTATCAAGACAGGCGCCGAACAACTTCTGTCCCTGAAAAGGGCCGCCGACCAAAGCGTTCTTTGCGGTGTTGTCCTCCCTCCAAGACCTCAGCCACAGGCGACGTCTAGCCGCTACATTGGAGGCAGCAGCCTTAGCAGCCCAGCAAAGCATGTCGGTAGAAGCGTCTGCCATGAAGGAGTACGCCAGTTGAATCCGCGTGGACAATACTCTGGTCATTTTATCCGAGATACCTGGGTCTGAGGCTCTCTTGACCCACACCATTAAAGTTCTGGAGAAGTACGACGAAACCGTGGCCATCTTCATCACTGCTGAGACCTCGTCGAAGTTCCTCCGCAAGTTGCAATCTATTGCCTTGTCCGTTGGATCCCTGGGGAAGCAGTCCCCCTCTGTCGGGAACACAGAGCTTCTAGCTAAAGAAGCTGCCGCAGCATCCACCTTAGGGGTTGATAAAAAGGCATTCTTTTTTCTGTTGAAAGAGTAAAGGGACAACTGAGACCTTGTCATCTTGGAAGGTCTGTTAGGGTTCTGCCACTCCTTACAGATAATCTTTTCATAAGCCTTATCCAGCAGAAGCCCCTTGTCTTGGCCCCTCGCTCTGGGAAGGTAACCCCTAGCTTCCTCCTCCTCCTCTTCTTCGGACGAGAAGGAGGCATCCTTATCTTTTTTCTGTTTCAAATGGAGGGTCTTGGTGAACTGGTCATAGATCAGGTCACGATACTTTATTTATTTATTTATTTATTTAAACAGACTTATATCCCGCCCCTCCTGCAACGCAGCCTGGGGCGGCTCACAACATAAAACAATAAAATACATTAAAATTCAGGTAAAAACAATCAAATATTCAATATAAATATTAACAGGGCTAGACAAAACAAATGGGTAGGGGATTTAAAAAAAAAAACCTCCCTACCCGCCCCCAAAGGCCTGGGCAAACAGCCAGGTCTTACAGTTCCGCCGAAATGTTAAAAGGCTTGGGGCCAGGCGAGCTTCCTCCGGAAGGGAGTTCCACAGCCGCGGCCCCACTACCGAGAATGCCCTCTCCATCGTGGCCCCCCGTTTAACACGGGGGGCCGCCCTGGAGCGCGAAAGGCAAGGCGGTCCCTAAGGTATGAGGGGCCAAGACCGTATAGGGCTTTATAGATCATCACTAGGACCTTGAACTTGGCCCGGTACACTATCGGCAGCCAGTGCAGAGTTCGAAGCACCGGTGTAATGTGCTCCCGGCGACCCGTCCCCATAAGAAGATGAGGCACCGCATTCTGCACCAGCTGCAGCCTCCGGGCCAAGAACAAGGGAAGCCCCACGTAGAGAGCGTTGCAGTAGTCGAGCCTCGAGGTGACAAAGGCATGGATGAGGGAGGCCAGGTACGGGCCAGAGACGTACGGACGCAGCCTACGCACCAGATAAAGCTGGCGGAAGGCAGCCTTAGCGACTGCCTCCACCTGCCGCTCCAGACGCAGGTCTGCATCCAATAAAACCCCCAGACTCCGGAACTGCTGAGCTACAGGAGGGCGAACCCCCCCAACCAGGGGGGCCACCACCCCCTTCGCCCTCCCCACCACCATGACCTCCGTCTTATCTGGGTCGAGCTTGCAGGGGAACTGTCTATCAGGGTCCAGAGAGGGTTCCAAGTTCGCCTCTCCTGAGTCCTCCTTGTCAGCTGGATCCCCTTCGCTGACAATTTCCCCGTCTGAAATCCCCTCCTCCTCTTCCTCCATTGACTCCGCCGGGGAAGAGACCCTTCCCTGCTTGTCTTTACTGCCCCGACACGAGGTGTCCTCCTCGTCGGAGTCGTGGCTGGCAATGAAATCCTCCTGCTCCTCCTCAGATGAAGCCGGGGAGACAATTAGATCAGAGGACCTGCGGGGTTTCTTGGGAAGGGGTTGTTTGCCCTTACCGGCCCCTCTGGAGCAGCCCTTGTAGAGCCTGGAAGCCCTAGTTCTGGGAGGGGACCTCTTACGCTTGAGCTCTGTTAGAATCTCCTTTAACAGCTCTGTGTGGAGATCCTGCCTTGCTGGAGGGGTCAGAGTTGAGTCCCCTGCTAGGGGCCCTGCCGGGGCGAGCTGGGGAGCACTCACTGCGAGGGGCTGCTCTGAGGAGGCCCCTGAGTCCGAAGCTGTGGATCTCCTTCTCGCCGGCATCTTTGAAGGCCCCTGAAATTCCCTCCTGTGCCAGGCAGACTCGATGGCAGGGAGGGCAAAGCACAGTCTCTGTTAGTTGAGCTAGAGACAGAACTGCTGAGGACGAGACGCTGCTGCGGGCAAGCTCCAGAGATCTTTTTCCCTGGGCTCAGAAAAGCGCGCCCAGCTCTGCCCTCTGGGGAGCTGCCTAGCAAAAAGCGCGGCAGGCACTGCCTGAAAAGCGCGTTCCTGATTGGTCCTCAGGAAAGCCCGCGAAATGTGCTCCTCTCCCCCGCCGGAAATCGCCCCAGGAGGAGGGAGGGGCCCTCGCGGCGTGCTTGTCAGCGGCCCGGAACTCCCTGCTAGGCCCTGATCTCGGAGCCTCTTCTCCACCTGGGCCCGCCTGTATTCGGTGCTCCAAAGCGGGGGGGGGAACGGTCCCGAGAGGGGAAGGCGCCGCGCTGCCGCCCCGGGGAAGACAACTCCCCGCGTTGTATCTGAACCTCCCCTCGATCCCGTCAGAGAGGAAGGGCGGAGGGGGAGAGTTTAGAGGCCGCAGACAGGTCCCGAAGGGGGAAACTGCTGCGCCTCAGCGGAAGGGAATCCCCGCTCCGGAGGGGAGCCCCCGATCAAGGCCCCGTACCCTGGAAAGCCGGGTAGGTGAACAGGGCGGAGAATTTCTCTCTCCCTGGCACCGGGCCTGTTTCTGTGCTGGAAGAGCGCCCCGGAAAAACCCGGGCTGATTCTTCCAGCCCACTCGCCTGCGTCCTTACTGCCCCAAGGCAGACAAACAACTGGGGAGTTGAGGCTAGATCCCTCCTAGTAGGCTCCTCAAAGTTGAATGTCTGCCTCCTACTGGTTCCTGGCGGGATCTACCCTACAGTCCAGACTGGACGGCCAGGAGGATCCCCCGGGAGAAGGTGCATGCTATAACAATGGTTTGTTGCAGATTTTTTGTCTTGCACACAGATGGAGTATGAAAGACTACTAAAATGACAATATCTTAGATGGTTTCTAAAAATGTAACCAACACACACCTGCACCTTCTCTCTCTCTGCATTCAGACAATCTTGCAGCTCTTGAAGCTCCCTTTCCAAGTGTTCCACCCGCTGGCGATAGCGCAAGCTCTCCACCTGAGCCACCTCAAACCTAGTTTCTGCAATTTCCTTCTCTCGGCGTATGAATCTGTAATTTGAAAAAGGTGCCATTTGAGTTTAGACGTAAGACATTTTAGTTTTTTTATGTACACTGCTGAAAAAAAAACACCAACAAAAAATTCCAGATATTGGATGAGAAGATCCCAGGCATTTTCTGAAAAGATGCAGCTCTGTGGAATATAACTTGACAGTAACCAGAGTGCAAGACTACCAATAGATGCCTCTCTCACTTCCCTTCCACATCACAACTCCAATTCCTGTTGTCTCTGAAGCAGGACAACAAAATTAATCTAAATCAATTTCATTTTTTTTTTTTTTAAGTGTCTCCAAAATAGAAAATTAAGGTAAACTAACCAGCTTTATAGCTGAACTTACTCAAAGGGACTAATGGAAACTGGAACCTAAGAGTAGCTTACCTGAGAATTTCTAAGATTTGCTCTTGTGATTTGCCTTCTTCATTAAGTGACACATTTAATGCACCTGACATGCCTTCTTTAACAGAGGACATCATTTTCCCACTTAGATTCTCCATTTGCTCATGTAACAATCGGTTTTGTTTTTCTAGGTCTTCACAGCGAGATCCAAGCTTCGAAGTTTCATCCTACAACACAAGATAAAGTTTGGCCATGGCAAATTTTATATAGCATAAGTCTAAAAGTTACTAACATTAATACAGCTTTGAAGGTCACAAACCAGAAACATCCTACCTTTAGCATTCTTTCCCTCTCCTCCCATGAGGCTTTATTCTCCAGAAGGGCAGATTCTGCTTTCTGGGCAGCTACCTCCAGTTGCTGCCTTATTGCTGAGTTCTTAGCAACTTGATCTTTAGCAGCTTGTAAGGCTTCAACATCAGCAGCATGAAGCATCAATTCCCGTTCATACTTATTTTGAGCTTCTGAAGCAATCTTTGCCTGTAAGAAACAATGTACTTTATGATTTCTTCTTATGTATCTAACACAACACCTTTATTTGAATCTACAGATACTACGTAAAGCCACACCCCAAAGGAAAAACTACACAATTAGACCTACCTCTCAATTATGATAACAAAAATATACTGCCAGTTATAAAATGTGATCCACACTTTTCTCAAAGGCCTTACACAAGACTCCAAACCAGGCACAGGTTAACCTGATCCTCCACCTGAAGTGAAGCTATCGCTAAGCCTTGCTTACATTCCAGCGCTGAGATGTGTGTAGCCTTCAGCACACTCTTCTAGCACCCTTGTATGGCGTTTGAAGAGTAGGGTAGCTGGTACCCTCAATGTCACAGTCATTTAGGGCATCTGTCACTATCCTCAACTTTAAAATCAATGTCCATCAAAAGATGGCTAAGTGCCCCTTTGGCATGTTCCTTTAGCCTTCCTCTTGAGGTACTCCTGAGATTGCAATTCTTGAAGATGCTTAAGCATGTTCATGTATCCCCACCTTTAAAGCAAAAGCATTAGTGGCAGATCAGCAGGATTCGGACTCTGGAATTCTCTTCTTCCTTACCTCTTCCGGACCCCAGATTTCAGGGAAATATGCAACGTGTATATTACTGCACGTATCTCAGAGCAGGAATGTGAGAAAGGCTTAGCGATAGCTTCACTTCAGGTGGAAGATCAGGTTTGGAGTCTAGATCCCCTTTTGTCCAATTTATATCACAGTAATAAAGCTGGCTGCAGATGTCTCAACTCCGAGTTATTATCTGTGCCACTGCCATGGCAATAGCCATGTATTAACTGGCAAGTTCATGGTGGCCCTTACAGTTAAGAGTGCTCTGTATAGGTTATGGAAAGCACCTGTGAAGGACCATACATTTGCTTCAGGGTTACTGCATGGAGAGGATTTCCATGACATCCAAACGGATTAACCCATTTATGCTTTAACCGTGGGTTGCTGTGGAAAGTAATGATGGTGCTTCTGCTGTAGACAGACAGCCACAGAGATATCAGCTATTTTTAAATGATACATTTAGAACGATCATGGGGCTTTTAATGTCATTCTCAAGGTGTGTGTCTAGATAGTTCGAACGTTAAAAATTATGAAGCTTCCGGCTTGCTTCCAGGTTTTATCAGAATGTTCTAAATAAAGAACATTATACAACAGTCATTTTTACCATTTGCACAGGTAGAACGTTCTAATCCTTTCAATACATGGGAACTAATACTCAAATAGAACGACACAACAGTGGTCGTTTAGCCACAGAAACTGGACCGATTATGATAATCACATCATTCTGACAAGTCAGGTAAGAACGAGTTCGGAACGGTATACTGTTGTCAACAGCAATCATGTAGTAAAACCCATTCAGATCTATCTTTGGATCGAAGCCTCAGGATATATTCCCATTCAGACTCCTCTCCTGATGACTCTAAGGAGTCGTGTTTAGATTGTTTTCACCTGAAACTTGGAGCTTTCACAACCAGTGTGTAAATCTGGTTCCTAGGGAACTGCCTGTTGGGGCCCTTAGATGGTTCAAAAGGAGCCTACCCTCCCCCCCTCCCGGCTTAGGAGCACTCTGAGGCCAGTCCTTCTGAGGCTTCCTCTTCAACCCTTCCAAGGTTTTAGATCTGTGCCTTTTCCCCTTTTGCTTCTCTTTTGTCAGAGGATGAGTAGGGCTCAACTCTTGTTCTGAGTTGATATCTACCTCCTCTATGGGGGAGCTTGCCGTTTGTGCTTCTTTGGAGGCCGAGCCTGAGAAAGTGGTGGAATCCAGAGGCTGCTGCTGCTTGCGTGGCTTCTTGGAGGCTGGGCGTTTCCCCTTGCCTGCCAGCTGGGAATCTCTTTTTGCAAGGGAGCCCTTTTCCTTTTGACTTGGGAGCCCGCTTGCACTGAGGGCACTTCAGGTTCTTGAGGGACAAAAGGATCTCTTTGAGGACCTCCATTTGGGAGTCAGCAACTGGGGACTCACTATGGGGTGGGGGAGGGATCTTACTGGTTCTGGGGCATCCTCTGTCCCCCATGGTCATGGTTTTGCCTGGTGGCCGCCATTTTGTCTGGAGGGTCACTCTGGGCAACTTATTCCCTCCGTGGGCCAGTGTGCTACCTCAGCAGACTGCCCCTTGCCACTGCTGGATGCACTCTGGGGACAGGTTCTCGATTCCCCTCGCCCCATGGCCTGCTAGCCAGCATGTGAGGCTCCTCCAGTTCACTTTCAGTTTTCCTACTGCCGTTTGCAATGCTCCCCATGAACTCTGAATGGGGTGCAACCCACTCTATGCTTCTATCCTACGCTCTACAGGACTTATAAAAGGTGAAGGCAGAACAGAGACCCACTTAGAGCTCTGCTGCGCCCGCTCTTCCTGTCCCCCAAACCAGCTGTAGGGGCAGGAGTCTGGGGAATGTGCCTTAGTTGTTCCTCTCCCAGGCAGGAGTGTCTTGGTGAAAGAGGAGGGCATCCACACTCCTTGGTACCAAGGCCTAGTTAGGCCTTCTCCTAAGCTTCTCATAAACACTAAGTGTTCCGCCTGAATAGAGAGAGAACTGAAATCTAGGTCCTACCAGCATGGAGACAGACGAACAACTTGAAGTTTAGGGAAAGATCCCTTCTGAGCATGCTCCAGGAGAAAAATTTGGGAAGTCTGCCTCCTACTGGTTGTGGTGGTAAACTAACCCCATCGTAAAGAACTGGTTGTCCAGGAGGATTCCCTAGGAAAAAGGAAAATTGACTACTTGCCTGGTGAATTTTTCTCCTACAAGGACTCCTCCTGGGGGGCCAGCTCAAGACAATGGGGTTAGATGCTCACCTCAACCAGCAGGAGGCAGACTTCAACATTTTGGAGCATGCACAAAGGGGATCTGACCCCTAGAGCTCCAGATGATACCAAGCAACACCAACCTACCCTAATTGTCCTCTAAAAACTTTCAACAACAAAAGAACTTGTAGGATAAATGTCCTACTGAAATCAACTAACAATTGAACAGCAGGTTCCATCCAGTCAACATTAAACAACAGGGTGGGAAGCTGGCCATCCAGGAGTCCCTGTAGAATGAAAATTCATCAGGTAAGCACCCAGTTTTTCCTCTCTCACAGGGATCCTCCTGGGCAGCCGGCTCAGGATACTGGGGATGTCCCAAAGCACTGTCAGACAAAACTAGGGCAGGAGAAGCAGAAGGACAAACACATGGATAATCGGTCTAACTACATCACTGCCTAAAGAACTTTTCTCCCAAATGCCACATCTGCAGATTCCTGTATCTGAATCTTACAAAGTTTGGTAAATGTGTGGACTGAAGACCAAGTAGCAGTCCGGCAGATCTCCTCCTAGGGAGCCTGGTGTCTGAACACCTGGGCAGCCACTGCCCCTTGGAGTGGGCTAGAATAGATTGTGGAAGCCCTTTGTTCTGAGCCCTGTACACCTCCTTAATACAAGCTGCCAACCATTTATAGATCAAAGATTTAGAAGCTTTCAAACCCTTCTCAATAGGACTATAATTTAAAAGGAAGAGGAACATCTAAATGCAGCTGTCCTATCCAGATACACTCTCAAAGCCCTTCATACATCCAACTTGTGCCAAGCCCATTCCCTAGGGTGAGCAAGGTTAGGACAGAAGGAGGGAGAACTATTTCCTGGCACCTGTGAAAGGCAGAATTTACCTTCGGAAAGAAGGCCAGGTCCGGCCACAGGACCATGTTATCCCTGAAAGAATAAGAAGCCAGTTTCACTGACAAAGCACCCAGCTCAGAAACCATCCTAGCTGACATTATTCCAATCAGAAAAGCCACCTTCTAGGAGAGAAAAAATAATGAGATCTCCTCAATGGGCTCAAAGGGGACCTCCAGGAGCACTCTCAGCACCAAATTAAGATCCCACATGGGGAACTATAGGAGGAAAGATCACTCTGGCAGCTTCAAGAAGTACTTAATATTTGGGTTTAACAAAAAAGATGCCTTTTTGGATCCTTATTGCTATGAAGAGAATAATAAGGACTCTAGTAACATCCAGGGTATGCCAGACTCATTCTTGTGGATAAGTCGGGTTGGGGCAGAAGGAGGGGAGGATGATTTCCTGTTCCCTATGAAATTGGGTGTCCACCTTTGGGCAGAAGGCCGGGTCTAATCTAAGGATCACCGAGGACTCCCTACAGGAGCAGAGGCCTGGCTCCACGGATGGGGCGCTCAGCTCTGACACTCTACAAGCTGAGGTAATGCCTATGAGGAAGGCGATGTTAAGAGACAAGTAATAGAGAGAAACCTCTCTCAGCGGTTCAAAAGGAATACCTGTCAAAGCCCTGAGGAGAAAATTCAAGCTCCAAGAGGGAAAACGGTGCACCACCAGAGGGGAAATAACTCTGGAAGCCTTGAGAAACTTAACTATGTGGGGGTGTCTAGCCACCCTGCGACCCTTAGCCATGCACAGCATGCTATTTAAGGCTGCTACCTGCCTCTGTAGAGTGTTGGGTTTTAACCCCTTGTCTAGACCCTGTCAGAGCCCTGAGCAGCAAATTCAAGCTCCAAGAGGGAAAACAGTGAACCTCCGGAGGGGAAATAACTCTGGAAGCCTTGAGAAACCTAACTATGTGGGGGTGTCTTGCAACCCTTAACTGTGCACAGCACACCATTTAAAGCTGCTACCTGCTTCTGTAGAGTGTTGGGTTTTAATCCCTTGTCTAGACCCTCGTACTAACTCCCTTGTCTTAACACCACTTTGCAAAGTAAGCCCAGGTACTCTGGTTTATGGTACTCTAGTATATGGCTGGTTGCCTAGATTGAAGCATGGTGTCCAGGACCTGTTGGGAATAACCTAATTTCCTCAGGGCCCTCCTTTCAAGTTTCATGCTGTTAGTTTGAGCGACTCCGGATTGTCGTGGACGACGGGACCCTGGAGAAGCAGGTCGGTCCTGTTCGGTAGCCGGAGTGGAGGTTCTGTGGTCAGGGCTAGCACGTCCGCAACCCATGGGCGTCGAGGTCAGTATGGGGTTACCAGCACTACGTGACATCGTTCTTTTTTTATTTTTGCCACCGTCCTGTGTATTCGAGGGAATGGTGGGAAGGCGTACTGCAGACCTGAAGGCCAAGACAGATTCAGCGTGTTGAACGCCACCGCACAGTGATCTGAGAAGCGGGATATTAACACCTGTGTCTTCGCATTGGTTGGTGACGCAAACAGATCCACCTCTGGACACCCGAAGGCGCGGACTATGCTCTCGAATGCTGACGGGTGGAGAGCCTACTCCCCGAGATTGATCTTTTCTCGGCTTAGCCAGTCAGCTTGTGCGTTCTTTTTTCCCCGAGATCTGGACTGCCCTGATAGATTCCAGGTTGATCTCTGCCCAGCTGATGAGAGTGAATGCCTGCCGGTGAAGGGCTTCGGATTGGGAGTCCCCTTGGTGGTTGATGTAGGCTTTTGCCACAATGTTGTCTGTGTACACCAGCACATGTTTTCCTTGCAGAACCGGGGCCAGGTTCCAAAGTGCCAGGTAAATCGCCCGTAGTTCCAGCCAATTGATGTGGCGTTTTTTCTCACAGTTGAGCCACTTGCCTTGTGTGGTACTGCCTTGCGAGTGCGCTCCCCAGCCTGATAGACTCGCGTCTGTAGTCACCTCTTGGGGTCTGATAGTGGAACCCCCCGCTGTGAATCTGTCCTTCTGAATCCACCAGAGAAAGGACTTCTTGATTGAGGCTGGAACTGGATCCAAGGATTCCCTCCCTGTGTCAGGAGGTCCTGCCATGGTCGTAGAAATCTTTGCATGGGCCTGGCATGGAATCTGGTCCATTGGAGGACTCCCAGGCAGGAGATCATGCTGCCCAGCAGACTGGCTAGCGTTTTGAGTTTGTCCCTGGGAGCCTTCAAGATTTGCCTAATCAAACCTAGTATGTTCTGTTGTCTGTGTAGCGTCAGGAATATTTTGTAAGTGACAGTGTCCAAGACCACCCCCAGATGTTCTAGGGACTGGGACGGAACAAAATGACTCTTCTTGAAGTTGATCAGGAAGCAGTGTTCCTGCAAGTATTGTATGGTCCTGTGGATGTCCTCCACTGTTTGCTCGTAGGTCGGCGATCGAATCAGGATGTCGTACAGGTAAGGGCATAATTTGATGCCCTCTCCCCGCAGGTTCGCAATTAGGGGTATCAGGACTTTTGTGAACGTCCTGGGAGATGTGGCAAGTCCGAATGGTAGTGCTGTGTACTGCCAGTGATGCTGGGCATATGAGAACCTGAGCCACCTTCTGTGCGAGGGGAGGATGGGTACATGCAGATAAGCTTCCTTGAGGTCGAGTGAGGTTAGTCACTTGCCCTGAGCCATTGCTACTCGTATGGATTGTAGTGTCTCCATCTTGAATTTTCTCGTTCTGACCGACTGATTTAGGGCCTTGAGATTGAGTACTGCCTGCTATTGCTCTGACTTTTTTGGTACTAGGCATAAAATGGAGTAGAGACTGGATCCCTTCTTGTGTGCGGGTACAGGTTCTATTGCCCCGATGGTTTGTAGCCTGTGCACCTCCTAAAAATTTCATTGGAGATTGCATGTCTGTGGGGTCCCGGGGGTAGCACTCTCCTTCTGTTGGGAAAACCGAGTTCCTGGCTAGTGAAGCTGCTGCGGCATTCACCTTGGGGATGGCGAAGAGGGGCTCCTTGTTTTTTGAGAGGGAGTAGAGGAATAGTTGTGTCTTGTTCATTTTGCAGACTTTATTAAGTTGTTACCACTCCCTTTTTATTAACTTCTCGTAGGCCTTATCCAACATCATCCCTCTATCTCCGGCTCTAGCCCTTGGGATATATTCCCTCTCTTCCTCCTCTGAGGATTCCGAGGAGGCATCTTGTCCTTCCTTTGCTGGAGGTGCAGAGCCTTTATGACCAGGTCATAGATCTGGTCTCTGTATTTTAGAGGGAACTGCCTGTGGGGGTCTGATGAGGCCTTGATATCGGGTTCATCCAGCTCCCCATCTTCCAGGGAGGAGCACCCGGTCTCCTCCTCCGAACCCTGTTGGGTGTTGGAGGCGTGGGACTCTCCTCCTCCCCTTCACTCGCCGCCGCAGGGGTGGTTTTCTCCCCTGCCTTTCCTTTCCTTTCCCCCTGTGAGTTTGCTTCTCCTCCTCCGAGGGGATGGACAAGACTTCCTCCGAGGTTTCCCTCGAGGAGACTGGGGAGTCTAGGGGTTTTATTCTCTCACTTACCACTTCACTATTCAAGTCAGCATATTAATTCATTATTTAAAAACAAGTGCAGATACTTTAATTTGGAGCACAAACCTCTCTACATAACTCATTTTGGCTCACCACCACAGTGAACTTTAGTTATAGGGGCAGCAACATTCGTAGACAACAAGCCACCCCGTTTATCTCTTCTCCATTCTGTTGCAGGAGTTCCAATTTAGAGATGATAGAACAGGCAATACATTGTAAAAACAATCACGTCATGGGAATCTACAAGATGCTCTTTTAGATTGTTTACATTATGACTAACTTCTACAACTAACTGCAGTGAAAATTAAACCTCAAACAATTCCTTCACCCATTAACAAACCAAAGCTATAAAACAGTGACTTTCAGTCAATAGAGGTCAAGACCCTACTGGGTTCCGAGGAGGGTTTTAGGCAAGTCACATGATGTGCTGTTGCCTCTCCCCTTCAGCAGGGGCAGGAACATAGCTGTGGAGGGAGCAGTACTGAAGCTCGCTTGGACACTCTCCCCCCTAGCCCTCCCCAGCAACCAATGGGGCATTCCTTTACTCTGAGCCTAGGTTGTTCTTGGCTTCAGGAGCTGCTTGTGGGGGGTCCATACTCATCTCCTGCCCTCCCAGACAATGGGGGATGCCATGCTCCAGGAGCAGAGGTGGTGCTCTGTCTCTCTCTTGGCCCCACTAAGTCTGGAATCTGGGAAGAGCAGCAGATGCTCCCTCAGCAGCAGTCTGGGATCCTGGATAGCACTTGACTCCTGCCATCCCCATGTGGGATTTCAGGAAGGGGATTAATATAAGGGAAGGATAGAGGAGGAAGGCAGGATGGGAGAGAGTCCATTAATACTGGATTATTTTTTTTAAAAAATGTAAATGTTTTGGTGGGTTTTGCTCAGAAAAAAAGGGTTAAGAATCACTGCTATAGAGCATTTTGATCATCCATGAGAAATGACAGTTTGTCCAAGACTAGCAGCTACCAAAACTTACTTGTTCTTGACAGTCACGCCTAGCTGCTTGTTCATTATTTACAGCAGTGTTTGCTCTTTGAAGGGCTTCCTGGACTTCAGATTGCAAATTAGAGAGGCTTTTCTTTAGCTCAGATAGCTATGGGTAAGAAAAGTCAAATGAAATAAGTTATATGAAGCACTATTAACAAACCAAGGCTTTTTAAAAACAGTTCTCACAGTTAACAGTTAGATGGGAGATGAATAACTGAGTGCCAACAGAGAAGTTTTAAATGAATGGTTGTAACTTGGTACCAAATACCTTTGGGGTTTGATTAATACTCATTTTTGTGGTTCTTCAGTTATTTTAAGTTAACTCTGAAGAAACATTTAGTAACAACTGAATACACAGAACGGCATAAATAGTGCTGGCTGCACAGTGGTCTTACTGATCTTGCTTAGTAGATACAGGGGAAGGAAAATGGAAAGAGGAAGTCTGCTATACCTGTTGTTCCATGCTCTCTACTGCTTTACGTTTCTCATCTTGAAGATCCTGTTTTTCCTTCTCTGCTTCCATCAGCTTCTTTTCCAACTGGGCTTGATACTCAGAAGAGTCCTTTAAACGGGCTTCAACAGTTGTACGAACCTCCTCTGTCACCTTCACAACAACAAAGATCAAGCGGTCAGGTATAATATAAATCCAGAGGTAATACAGAATACACAAGAGATGTGCTCTAGGGAAGATCGTATCCCTTTCCTTATAAAAATTCACATCTTATTACTGGTTTTACTCACGAGCAGTGGAGGCCCTAGCCTGAGGGCGCCTGGGGCAGTGCCCTGCCCCCGCTCTCCCCCGTCCCTGGTGCCACTGACAGTAGCGCTCACTGACTGAGCGCTCTGTCTCTGAGTCTGCGGGTGGCTGAAATTGATATCGGAGCGCCGCGCTGCTCCGATGTCAATTTCAGCCACCGGCAGAGACAGAGAGCACTCAGTCAGTGAGCGCTAGCCTCTGTTGGGACTCCTTCTGAGAAGGGACAAACTTGGTCTGAATGCACGCCAGGTGGCTGAGCGTTCAAGTCCAAGCGCGCCGCTGGGAAATGAAATTTCCCTGAGCCCTATGGGCTCAATGCAAAGCCTCACCTGGGCGTTCGGTGGAGGCGCTCGGCGGCGAGATGCAGAGCAATTTCAGCCACCGGCAGAGACAGAGAGCACTCAGTCAGTGAGCGCTAGCCTCTGTTGGGACTCCTTCTGAGAAGGGACAAACTTGGTCTGAATGCACGCCAGGTGGCTGAGCGTTCAAGTCCAAGCGCGCCGCTGGGAAATGAAATTTCCCTGAGCCCTATGGGCTCAATGCAAAGCCTCACCTGGGCGTTCGGTGGAGGCGCTCGGCGGCGAGATGTGCTGCAGTGTGTATGCTTGAACGGATGTGCGCCACAGCACATCTCGCCACCAAGCGCCTCCATTGAATGCAGTGAACTAACTGCCTGGAGCCAGTCCCCAACGACGGTGAGTAAACACATGCGCTGGGGTGTGTGTCGGAGAGCAGAGACACTGGGAAGGGGGGGTGAGCAGCAGGGGGGACTTGGGGAGCAGAGGCTGGGGGCTTGAGAAGACACTGGGGAAGGGTGGGTGAGCGGCAGGGGGGACTCGGGGAGCAGAGGC
>QEPC01000823.1:532344-562906 GCA_003113815.1 Sphenodon punctatus | reverse complement strand
TTCAATTGAGGTTTTGAAATCGTGAGATGCAACGGTTAGTCTGGTGATCTGCCTGCTTTTAAACCTGGCAGAGGAGGTGAATATAACCTGCCTAACTGAAATTGCTGAATTAAGTAATGTAATGTCCATTCAATGTTAACCCTGGGAACTCCTTGCTTCTGGCTGGGTTGTGCCCTGGCTGCGCCCACCATATCCCTGGCTCTGCCCCTAGGCTAGGCTCCGCCCCTAGGCCTGCCCTTACTACCCCAGTGCCTCTCCAACATCAAAACCTACCAGTCGGCCCTGCTCACGAGACATCAATTTAAGAAAATTTAAGTAATTTTTTTCAGCATCAAGTTCAATTAGCAAAATGTCATGGAGGATACTGGAAGTATTGTTAAATCGAGAGTTTAGACAGCCCAGAACATTTTTCACATAATTCAGGAAACCACCTTTTTTTACTGCAGTTTCAGATAATAAATCCAAATCTAACCATTGAAATTTTCAATGGAATATATTAACCTTCTAAGGGCATGTACAATATACACTAAAATAATGAACCAAGTTGTTCCTGTGCAGCCTTTGCTACTGCTAAGAGATACAATGCTGCAAAAAATGTTTCCTTCATTCATATGATCTCCGGACAAGACTTCTCAGTTCCAACAGCAGCAATGATCATTCACGTTTTTGTTATTCTGTACTCTCACAAACCAAAGAGGTCTCAGAAGGCAGATATTCTGTAACCTGTGGCTACTCTGTCCAGCTGTGAAGTATTAACCGAAAACCATGCTGTCAATCAGACCTCATTCTAAATATCTCTTTGAAAATCATTATCAAAAGAAATTACTCTTGTTTAGTATTAAGGAATTATTGAAAATGTTTGACTTTTTATAAATTGTCTCTTACAGTTGTATATGCATGCATTGCCAATGATCATAGAACGGTCAATGTCACTTGGTTGTACAAGTCTTAAAGCAGTGGGTCCCAAACTCTTTAATTGTATGATCCAATTTTGGGGCTTAAATATAATCCCGCAACCCAAGACAGCAAAGCCATACAAATATCAATTTAGACTGTGACCCAGCCTGCAGGTGAGTGACTCCACTTGGGGTTCTGACCCACAGTTTTAGAACTGTTGTCCCCAAGGACTTTCCGTAATAAGAGGGAAGGCCAGATTTACCTCATATTTACAGTTCAGTTATATTAAAAACACTAGGAATTAAAATATGTAAGAAGACTGAGCATACAGATTGTACAATCCCTGATAACAAGCTGTTATGCATAAAGTAAAAAATATGACAAAGTTGAAAAACGCAACAAGTAACGTTGATTGCCTGCATGACGACATCTACCTGTTTTTCATTGTTAAGCAATTCTTCAAGGCTAAGAACCATAGCTCTGTACTGTTCCACGTTACTAGCTGTAGTCTTCAGTCTCTCTTTCAGGTCATTAACTTGTTCTTCAGATTGTCTTAGCCGACTTACAAGGTCATCCACATCCTCACTTGTACTGGGCTGCCCTGAAGTATCAAAATATTTAATTTAATGCATGGATACACTTAAAGGTTATCCAAGTACAAATTATGTTAAGAATCTCTCTTCTGGAAGTAGGTGTATGGTGAACTATAGAAGTGATTTGTGACGTTCACAGAAGGCAACATATCCATATCAACTCTTAAGGCAGAACAGGAATGTAAGTATATATACATAGGAGCTTAGTGAGAGAATATGCTTATGAGCTGTATATCCGTATGCACATCTTTAAGATGATGTCCTTCAGAGATGAACAAATGCCAAGTAGACACTAATTTTATGTCTTTATACTCAATGGAAAAAAAAAACCCAACAAAACAAACCCCTATTAAAATAGCATGTTTAAAGATGTGGGGGAAGTATCTATATATAAAAGTTATGCAGCCAAGCAGAATTATGTTTATACAACCGATTCAGCACAAAAGTTCTCTTTTAAAAAACCCCATAAACATCTGATTAAAAAAAAAAAATAGTGGCTTTAATGCATTTACTTTCTTATCTGTAAGTCCTGTTACAGAACAGAGATCTGCAACAACAGAAAGTGTTGTCCAGTGGAACTCTTAGATACACAGATGAACAGTAAATTTTAACAGGGCTTTTTAGATTCATTAAAAAAATTAAACTACAAAGTTGGCTTCTCTAAGAAACATATTTTAAACAGAAAAGTTATTAAGAGCTGCAAACCAAAGAGTGGTCACTTTCCCTGCCCTGCAATTACCACCATCCTCCAAAACCCTGTGTGAGGTCCTGACTTTCTGTCTCCCAAAATCAAGCCTCTGAGTTTTAAACGCAGCACTGGAAACAAATTCATATTAAGACTCCATCAGAGCACAGCTTCAAAGCTGAAAATGTTTATTTTTTAACCTTTTCCAGGAGCTCGCTGTGATGACTGGGTGACTAGCTGAGCTTCAATGTTACTAAGCTGCTGTTTCAGTGTTGCAATCTCTTTCTGAGCATTCTTCAGCAGTTCTTTCGTGTTAAGATGAAGGCTTGCTTCTGTCTCAAGCTGCTTCTTCATATCCAACAGATGAATCTGTAAAGACAACACTCTTTAATCTGCTAAATATTTTGGCAGTTTGCAATGATTTTACACTTTCATACAAATTAGAATAATTTATTGTGAAACTAGGATACTTACATCTTGGTTTTTGGCAACTGCATGCCTTTGTTCCACCTCACTCTCTAATTTTTTCTTTAACTGGGATATCTCACG
This sequence comes from Sphenodon punctatus, assembly GCA_003113815.1. Classification (NCBI taxonomy): domain Eukaryota; kingdom Metazoa; phylum Chordata; class Lepidosauria; order Sphenodontia; family Sphenodontidae; genus Sphenodon; species Sphenodon punctatus. The sequence continues at coordinate 560,182 of QEPC01000823.1, read as the reverse complement.
CTCTAGCTTTTCTGTTTGGTTATTAAATCTTTGTTTAGTCTCAGTCTCAGACCTTTCCAGTATTACCTGAAAAGAGAACAAAATACATTATTTACCATGTGGACCAATTTGGACAAGTAATGAAATTAAGCTTACAGTCAGGGAATCATGCTCGCTGCATTTCCCCACATTGATGTCAATGGGGAAAATAGAGTGATATGGTGGAAGGGCAGAGCCTTTGTGAGCTGCTGGCCTTTTAAAGAAGAGTAGCACCAACTTGATGAGGGTGTGGATGGGGCTGCAGCAGCCAGGACAGCGCCCGACTGATTGGATTTGTGGGCTGGGCGTGGCAAGCCAACCAACCAATAAAGTTTAGCCAGAGCTCAATCTAGAGGAGGCTGCTGAGGGAACAGTAGCTAGGAGAAACCAGAGAACTGAAAGCCTGAGAACCCCACCAGAGGAGCAAGTCTGACAGCTGTGGGGTTAGACAGGGTTTTGGGATGCAGGAGGGCTAATTCCCAGTATTAAAGAGGTTGCATACGATCTATATGAATATGGGCCGCAAGTAATGCAAATAAAGATGGCCGAGTGAAAATTTCCTAGTCGAGTGACTTATTGGGGTTCTGATCCTGACTAGACTTACACCTGGCAAGGTTTCACCCTTTCACACATGGGTACCTACTTATAAACAATAAGTGACCGTAACATAACATTTCAGCACCCACAACAAAATAACCTCACACATTGAGCGTACCGCATCTTACATAACAGACACCCTCTCATAGGCTGTTTTTACACAGATGCCCCCCCCCGTGCCCCCCCCAGTGTTCGGGCAGTTGTTCCGCCAGTGGGGACATTTGTGCAAATGGCCGGTGGTGGGTGGGATTGGTGTTCGTCCGTGCAAACACCGCGGGTGATGGGTGGGGGGGTGTGCGCGCTCCCGCCCAACACCCATCTCTGCCCACGGAGTCTTCTGGAATACCATAGGCGGTCCCGTGGATGGAGGTGTGTGTGTGTCCATGTAAAGGGACACACCCATCTCCACACACTGCACAACACCACCCATCCCCGTCCATTTAAAAACGGCCTTATTCTGAAAAAATGCTTTCCTAATACTACCTCTCCTAGGATCCTGTTCTCGCACAGGTATAAAAGTCAATGTGTGTAAAACAAACACACACAAAAACAGGAAATGCAATTGAAGGTACCTGAATAGTTTGCAGATTAGTAAGAAGTAAATTTTGACCCCTTTGTTCAGCCAGTAAAGATTCTCTTTGCTGAGTCAGACGAACTTCTGCCATCTTCAAGATATCCTTTTCTTTTTTCAAATTTTCTGCCCTCACCTTTAAGAGTAATTACAATTGAAAGTTTAACACCAGCTCTACACACTAATTTAACATGGGCAACACTTGCTGTTTCCCTCTAACAACAGCTACTCAATACTTCCTACACGTAACGTTGTCTTTGTTTTTAGGAATTAAGCCCTAACTCTTAAATATGGCAGTGATTAGAAAATCTGAGCCACCCTAGGAGCATATGGTTCTAGATCAAAGAAAAAGCTGCTAAGAAACAAGACAGAACAGCACCATAAAACTAATTTGTGAAAGGAGGCATGAGTTTTCATAGGCAACAACCTACTTCATCAGATGCTGTGACATCTGTGGCAGTATATGATGAAGCAGGCTGTTGCCTAAAAAAGCTTATGCCTCCTTTCACCAGTTCATCTTGAAGGTGCTCTCCGGCCTCTTCAATCTGACTCCAAAAGCTAAAATGGCAACTTCCTCTACTACTAAGAAAATTTTATAAATATTTTCAGGATTAGTATTAATCCAGCAAACCATGTCTAACCCTTTACAGATTGTCCAACAGTGGTTTACACACAGGTAAGAGTACGCTGCTAATTACCTCTGCTGTAGCAAGCTTTTCATTAGCTCCTCTTAAGTCCTGGTTCATGGTGTTAATAATTTGCTCCTGTTTTTGAGTTGTTGCCGAGAGCTTCTGAATTCTCTCATGTAGGGATGTTATTTCTCGGCGATAGCCCTCAACGTTATCCTGCAGCATCTCATAACTTCACAGGGAACAAGAACAGTTAATAACTTGAAAAAAATAGTTCACCAAGCTATAGCAATGAATAAATTAACAGATAATCTTGTAAAAGAATCCAAGTTTTAGTAGTGTCTGCTTGCCATTTTTAGAATTTAAAAAGATGCACTTGGGAAAATCTTGCTTCTAACAACTTTTCTTTTACTATCTATAGATACTTTGGTGGTGGTTCAGGGTGGGAGAGCATAAAGGCAGAGAGAGGTAAGGCAAGTTGCTTGAAGTCACAGCACAAGTATGTGGCAAACACAGGAGTAGAAATCAAGTCCCTAGTCCATCGCCCTTACCACTGTACCATATGAGAAACATGGAAATAAGGTTTGTGTTTGGACATTTTAACAGAGGATGATTTACCGTTTAGAGGCAAATTCAAGTTGGGTAGAAATCCTGGTATTCTGCGATCGCAAGTCTGTAACCTGTTCCTGAAGTTTTTCATTTTGTTCATTCTGCAGTTTGTCATTCTCGGCCTTTTCTTTCTTGTAATTCTGAAAGAACTCTTGCAACTATAAGAAACAGTAAAAGAGGAACATTATGGCAAATACAAGACAAAGTTCAAACTAATACTACAAAGTAATTCTTTTCAAGAAGAGTTTAATGAAGAAGAGACTTATACCTGCTTAAGTGCAGCCTTTGCTTCCACTGCTTCAGTTGACTCAGTCACTGATACTGGAGCTGGAGTTGACATCGCTTGAGGCATGTTTGGAGGGCGCTTTGGCGTTGATGTTAAAGAAACCTCCTCTGAACCTTTATAAACATGAAAAGGGACATTTTACAACCAACCAGGTCACAAATGGCTGAGTGCATCTCAGCCACTTGACATACATCGAGTTAGGTCTTCTAGTAGTGAATCTCCATTTACTTTCCTTTTTTAAAAAAACAACAAAGCTGTACGATCTAATGGCAAAACACTAAAACAACAGGGACTAGGAAAACTAAACTAAAATGTCCTCCTTGCATGGTTTTAAAAAGCCTTCATTAACAATTATAAAATTATTCCGTGTATTACTGCTAGGTGCCTACCTTGCACCGGAATGACAACTCCTGTGGTCTGTGCCAGCAATATACGGTACATATCGCGCTGACGAACTATAGACTCCACAAGCTGCATTTGATGCTGACGTGCCTCACGTAATTTCTCCAGTTCATTGATAGCTTCCTCAAGTTGATTCTGCAGTTCAGAAATTCTGAAGTAGAGAAAAACCATTTTATTTATTTATTTCCAACATTTATATTATTATATTATTATTATTATTTATTATTATTATAAGCATTTGTATAGCGCCAGCTGTGTACCTGGCGCTTTACAGAACAATAAGATAGATCCCGCCTCTCCTGCCTAAGGAGCTCAAGGCAGCTTACAAAAATTAAAATATTTAAAAATATACATAAAATATATAAAATACATAAAAGGGAGGCATGAAAGATAATAAAAAACCCATCCTCCTCACACACACCCCTCCCTCACCAAAGGCCTGGCGGAAGAGCCAGGTCTTGCACTGTCGCCAAAATGAGGCAAGGTCCGGGGCCACCTGGGCCTCCACCGGAAGGGAGTTACACAGCCTGGGTGCCGTCACTGAGAATGCCCTCTCCATTGTAGCCCCCCGCACCACCCGGGGACACCAAAAAGGGCGCCCCCGGCAGACCGTAGGGGTCGATCCAGGGTATGGAGAGTGAGGCAGACGCGCAGATAGGAGGGCCCCAGACCATATAGGGCTTTATTGATAAGCACCAACACTTCGAATCAGGCTTGGAAGATTATCAGCAGCCAGCGCAGAGCTCGGAGCACTGGTGTAATGTGCTCATGGTGCCTCTTTCCCGTAAGGCGATGGACCACTGCATTCTGCACCAGCTGCAGTCTCCAGACTGCCACCAAAGGTAGCCCCACATACAGCGCATTTCAATAGTCTAATCTTGAAGTGATGAAGGCATGGATGACAGTGGCCAGGTTGGAGTCAAAGACATAAGGCCGAAACTGTCACACCAGATGTAACTGGCGGAAAGCACTCCTCGCCACAGCCTCAACCTGGAGATCCAGGTGAAGCTGCAGATCGAGGAGTACCCCCAGACTCCGGACCTAAGACACCACTGGGGGACGAACCCCATCAATGATGGGGGACATCACGCCCACCGCCCTCCCTACCAACATCACCTCCCTCGTCAGGATTTAGTTTCAGATGGCTCGCCTTTTTATCTTCCCCCACCCTTATTTATTTATTGTTTTTATCCCAGCTTTTGTAGTGTTTTTATGGATGGTTTATATTTTGTTTAAAATTGTTTTTATGATGAGGTTGTTAGCTGTCCCGAACTGTTTACAGGAGGGGTGGGATACAAATTTAACAAAATACATAAATAAATAAATAAATAAAATCCAATCCCCAACAGCCACGAACATCGGGTAAGCACCGAGACTGCCGGGTCTGGGTCGGATGAAAAAGGGAGGTAGAGCTGGGTGTCATCAGCATACTGATGACACCACACCCCATACCATCTCACGACCTCACCGAGCGGCTGCATATACACATTGAATAGTATACAAATTTTATTACTGTATTTAGGGAAATGCAGCAATATCGGGACATTCAAATCTACAATTATTCCCACCTGGAAATTCAGTCACTACCCCTGAAGTTTTGAGCAAGGAAAACGGGATATGGTCCATGGGAGTTTACATTTTAAAAGAAAAATAGTTAACATTATTGCTCACACAGGCTAAGCAATCATCTTCACCATAAAACTTAATAGATAACAGCAATGTACAATTTAATAAATGAACTTCCTGGAACGGACAAGAACGTTTGGATTTAAGGCAGAAGATACAAATTTCATTGCCAACAAGGATGGTGTACAGTTTTCCTTTTTAGAATCTCACTTTGGTCAAAAGAGCACTGTAAGGACAGGGTTCTGAAGCAAAGGCTACCACACAGCACCATCTTCCACCTGTATAATAAATATGAGACAATTCAAATAATTAAATTTTCACCTCACATTTTCTGACTATTTGCTATAATTTTATGGAAATAAAAGGCAGACTGGCAACATATTTTGTCCTAAGCCTGATTACCAAGTTATAAATGGGCCACATGATGGCAAGATAGAAGATTTATTCTCCCACAAAGAACCAACAGGGACTGATGTCCAGGATTTCTATCCAGAAGGAAAACTCCCAAGGTAAGGGACCCAATTTTCCTTTCTCCTCAGATATACTGGACATCAACTCTACACTCTGGAGATGTACCAAAGCAGTGTCTGTTCAAGTTCTGGGGTGGGATAATAATAGTAATAGTCAGAACTCAATTTGGCATTATCATCATTATTGAAGTACCCCTTGAAGCATTCTTCTATTAAAGTTGCTTCCTCCAAGTCCTGAGTGGGGATTAGTAATGTCTAGTGAAAATGTGCAGGGAAGACTACATGGTTGCTCTACAAACCTCTTTACAGGGTCCCCTCAGCTCTGAATGCTCAGGAAGTAGACACCTCCCGCCAGGAGAGATCCAGAACCCTCTGCAGAGGTGACACGCTTTCTGATGTATAAGCTTCTGAAATACAAGCTGAAATCCATTTAGAGATTACAGCTTTTGATGCTTATTTTCCCTTCTAAGTGGGTTATGTTTAATGAACGAAGACCTAGGACTGTCAAAGCAGCTGTCCCACGTATATAAAGCTTCAAGGCCGTACTTACATCCAATGAACTCCATAACTTCTCCTGAGGGTTGGCAGACTTGGGACAACAAGAAAGGAACAATCTCTTGTGCCCTATGAAAAGCGGAGTTAATCTCTGGTATAAAGGCTTGACTTAGCTTCATTACAACATATTCCTTCTGAAGATACAAACAGCTGAGCGTATGGATAATGCGCCCAACTCCGAAATTCACTGAGCTGAAGAAATTGCTGCCATTAACACCACTTTAATAGAAATAAAAGGACACTTCCTTTAAAGTGGGCCTACGGATTAGCCTTCAATGCTAAATTTAAGTTCCCCAAAGGATGTAATGACAGCCTAGATCTTGAAAAAAGAATTAAGAACACTATCCAAAGCTGCCACCTACTTAGAGAAAATATTAGGATTTACCTCTACTCTAGACCACCTTGTAGAAATACCAAAATGGTATGGATCCTAACTCTATTTGGATCTACCCGTCTGAATTTCACCATTCAATGAACACTCTCCATGCATGCCAATATATACATATAATTATTTCTTTGATGACAGTGTATTAAGAAATATTTCAAAGTATCCTAGGTATCTGAGCGCCTTATGTTCAACTTCCTGGCCATTAACTTCAAAGGACTCAGGTTCTCATAAAACATTGGCTCCTGTAACAGTAGATTTGGGGATACTGGTAAGAACAGTAAGGGTGCTTAATTCAACTCTGACAGGTCTGAAAAGCATGGATCTCTGAGCCAAAAGTACAGGGCAAATTGGATTAATGAGGTTCCCTCTTCAGTTTATTGATAGTCCTGCTGATGAGAAGAAAACTGAGGAAGAGCATACAAGAGGTCCTGAGGACAGATCTGACTCAGAGTATCAAGAGTCTATACCCCTTATTTTTGAAGCCTCACCATAAACCTGTTTACCTTCACGTTTTGGTGAGAGGCGATCAGATCCATCACTGACTCCCTGAAACCCTGAACTATCGTTTGAAAAACTACATTGCATAGGGATTATTCTCCTGAGACTATTCATTGTCTGCTCCCCAGACACCAATTTCCCTTGGACATGGAAGGCCCTGATTGATATCAGATTTCCGTTCACTGACGAAGCTCCCTGCATAGAGATCGAGGTCTCCTTGGTAGATTAAGCCTGTCTTTACAGTAGTGTTGCTTGTGTATACCAAGAGGTGTTGCCCTCATACCTCAATGTAAGTTGAATTAGTGACAGAGCATAGCTCTCAAGTCTAGTCAATTTATGCTGTGTTGTGTCACATCTTTGGACCATGTCCCCTGCACTGATCCCCAATTCAAACAGGTTCCCCAACCATATAGACTTGCATCCGTTTTAAGTATTATTCTGGTGGGTTCCAAAAGCAGTACCCCTGTTGGAAAATGGTGCTCTGCCAGCCATCTGATCAGAGAGTCCTTCACATGTTGGGGTACTCAATCCAGGGTATCAAGCCCTCGATTATCTTTTAGAACAGCTTGTAGCATTCTCAAGTGTAATCTTACCCACTGTAGATACGAAAATTGGGTCCTTACCTGGTGAATTTTCCGTCTATGTAGGTCTCCTGGGCATCCAGCCTGTACTGTTGGGGGTGGGTGCCTGTATCCCACCACAACCGGAATGAGGCCAATGAAATTTTAAACTGAACATGCTTGGAAGGGGATCTGCCCTCACCTTGCTCCAGAAGTGTTCAGAAGTGCATTTAAACTTCATAATTGAAAACTAGAATTGTCACAGAGTACCTTAGCCTTTTGTACTTTTTAAACCATCAATAAACTCATTATCAGAGCGGCAACATCATACATTTCTCAACAGTTTGTACAATATATGAGGAGGAGGGCTGGATGGATGCCCAGGAGTCCTACATAGAAGAAAAATTCACAGGGTAAGGACTCAATTTTCCTTTCTCCCTAGGTCTCCTGGGCATCTTTCCTGCACTGTCTGGGGATGTAACAGAGCAGCATATGTCATTTTTAGTGGGAGGGATAGAATGGCTTGATAATTTAGAATACAGCCTGTAGGATACACCTCCCAAAGGATGTTTCTACCAAATCTAGTGCATGAATCTTGTAGTGTTTTTTAAAACATACGAATTGATGACCAAGTCACTGCCCTGCAAATTTCAGAATAGACAGCCCTATTCCTGTAGGCCAAAGAAGTGAACACCCCTCAGGTAGAGTGGGCTCTCATCGACCAAGATGGTGTGTATCCTTGAGCCCTATAAAAGCATCTGCATTAGAATGTATTCTATTATGTTGTAAGCCGCCTCGAGTCATTATTGAGAGAGTGCGGGGTATAAATCAAACTGGAACTGGAACTGGATTAGCAGCAGATATCCATTTTGAGATAATAGATTTAGAGGCCTTCTGTCCCTTGCAATTTGTATGGTAGGTTGTTTACTGCCCAAGATAGGAGAGCCCTCGTTAGAGTGTGGAAAGATTCCAATTGTGAGCCTCCTTGCTTTTTCAGATAAGCTTTTACTGTGATGTTGTTGGTGTCAATGAGCATGTGATGACCTCCGATTACCATAGTAAGGTTTAGCAGTGCCAGGTAAACTGCACTGAGCTCCAACCAGTTGATGCTGTGCCATGTGTCTTCTAGCGTCCAGGTTCCCAGTATCAAGCATGTCTCCAGGTGTGCTCCACATCCCAGCAAGGATGCATCTGTCATTAGGGTTTATCTACTAGCGATACCCCCTGAAGACCAATCACCACATCATTTCCTGTCTGACTCACTGCGACACTCATGCCCATGGGTTGAGTTCCTGTGAAATCTGGGTTTGGAAGGGTTGGAGCAGTTTGGCTTTAAATTCACACCCATAGTTAAATTAGGCAAAACCTCCTCCTGTTCAAAAAATCCTTCACCCAGCCAAGCACATTGGCACCGCCTAGCCTCCCGAGGTCTCCGTCTCCTTTTATGTCTGAAATGGCAACTCACTTCCCCACTCCAACAGCCAACAATCTCTCCTGCAATGCTTCCAATAGAGCTAAAATAGTATTTTACTCTTCGGGGTACAGGGGTTCAAAGGGCTGCTTGGTTAAGGCCTTTAACTCTAGGTTTAACCTCCAAGATGGAAATCTGTGTACTACTGGAGGAGACATTCCTCTTGCTGCCCTGAGAAATCTCTTAATGTGGGGATGAGAAAAAATTCTAATCCCCCCTATTACTGATAGCGTACTTTCCAGGGTCACTACCTGTCTAGAAAGGGTGTTTAGCCCAATTACCTTCTCTAGGTCATCCTGCAGAAAAGCCAAGACATCAGCTGTTGCAGGCTTCTGAGGATTTGAACCCTTAGTGGAGCACCACTGTACAAACACCCTCTAAGTACACCGGTAAATTCACTTAGAAGATTGATGGCACACTGCCAGGAGAGTTTGTAGTACTGCCTCTTAATAGCCTAGACTTCGGAGGGCTGAGCGCTCAAGAGCCAAGTTGTCAACTGGAGGAATTCTGGTCTCTCGTATGTGATGGACCCCTGACTGGGAAGATGGGTGGAGGGTTCCACGTGTAGTGATTCCTCCAACTGCACTGTTATCAAGTCTGTGAACCATGGACATCTTAGCCAGTGTGGGGCCGTATTAAGATGGCTCTTTCCCTGCATATCTTGCTGATTGTCCTGCTCAGCAAGTGAAATGGAGGGAACGCATACAAGAGACCTTGAAACCAATGATGGTTGAGAGCATCATGTCCCTCTGTCTGAGGATGGAAGGTCCTGGTCATGAATCTGCCACTTTTTGCATTGTGAGGGACCAGATCCATCTCTGGAATCCCGAATCATGCCACTATTTGATTGAATGCTTTCATGCTCTGGACCCACTCACCTGGGTTCAGCTTCCCCCTAAGCCAGTCTGCAGCTGAGTTGTCCAGTGTCCTGATGTGGGGGGCTGTAATGGACAGGAGGTTTGTTTCTGGCCACTGAAGAAGCTCCCTGGCTTTCTTGTTCAGTGTCTTTAATTTTGAACCTCCCCGATTCTGAATATACGCCACAGCGATCGTATTGTTCGTATAGACAAGCAGGTGCATGCCCCCGATGAATGGGGGAAAGCATAGGATCACCCTCAGCTCCAACCAGTTCATCCTATGTTGTAGGATGTCCCTTGAATGACTCTGCCCAGCATATGCGCTCCTCATTCCTGCAGACTTGCATCCACTGCCTTTCTGGTTCTGCTAAGGAAGTTCCCATTGTGAACCTGTGCTGACATGTCCACCAGTCCAGCAACCACTGGCTCCTCAGAAGATCCCCAGTACTCTATTACCGGATTGAAGAACAGAATAATTGGTCTATTGGACAGAACCAGATCGAACCACCACCATAATTTGTCTTGTAAAAGTTATCTCCAAGACCAAATTATCTCTATAATTTGGTCTTGAAGTGGAACCTGAGAAAGTATGGACGGAACTATCAGGGGATCTGATCTTCTCCTGCCTTCGAAACGGAATGAAGACTCTGTCCTGCTTTGTGTCTATTATTATTCTTATGTGCTCAAATCAACTGAGATGGTGTTAGCTGGCTTTTGTCCCTGTTTAAGACAAAGCCATGGAGCTCCAAGTATTCTATTGTTCGATCCACTGCCTGTCTGGCTAACGGTAGGCTATGGGCTCGAATTAGAATATCGTTCAGACATCTGTGTACTGAGGTGCCTTGTATTCTTAGATTGGCTACTAAGGGAATTAAAATCTTTGTAAAAGTCCTGGGGGCTGTGGCCAAGCCCCAGTATTCCATATTAGAACTGGAGACATTGTCTGTGACTGGGTAAGATGGGTATGTAAAGATACGCCTCCTTGAGATCCAAGGAGGCGAGCCAGTCCCCTAGAGAAAAATCGCTAGGCAGATGGACTTGAGCATTTCCATTTTGAACTCTCTCATTTTCACATACTTGTGGGGGGTATATTTATTTATTGCCTTTAGCATTTAGCCTTTTTAGCAATAATACCTTGTTTCATGTATTTTATTGTATTTTTAATATGTTTTTGCTGCTCTGAGACGCCATTGTGCGGGAGGATGTGGGGTAGGAATGTAATAAATAAATAAATAGTTCAGTAACCTTAGGTCTAATATTGTCCACCTGTCTCCGTTCTTTTTGGCCACTAAAAATAAAATTAAGTAGAGGCCCTGCCCCTGTTCGCCTCTGTGCACAGGCTCTATTACTCTTATTGAGCTAGCTTTGCAATTTCTTGTGACGCAACTTGATGTTTGACTGGATTCTCCGACCTCAGGGACACGTGATAAAACTTCCCTGGATGCTCTGAAAATTCTATCGCGTATCCCTTCATCACCACCTCTCTCGCTCACACGTCTGTAGTTGCAATGACCCATCTTTGGGAGAACCACAGAGTCTTCCCTCAATGGCTGGGTCGTTGTCAGTGGGCGAACTTAAAGAGTTATGCCTTGTGTTTCCTGGGCAAGTTTGTTCTTCTGGTGGGCTGTGAATCTGTTGTTCTAAGGCCTCCGCCCCGGGCTCCTCGTCCCCAATTTTGGTATGAGGCTGACGACGTGCTCCTCCTCCTGAAGGAATTAAAGTAAAATGGCTTGTTATAGGGACACATTTTTTATTTTTTTTTCAGAATTAAACTGCTGTAATGTTTGCTTCTTATCCTTGTTTCCGGCCTCTGGCAAAATCTTGTCTAGTGACATGCTAAACAGTCACTCTCCTTGTTAAGGCCCCGCAACCAGCAAATTTTTGGAATGAGAGTCCGCCTTCCATGAGCAAAGCCATAGCCTGCACCTAGGGGTGATGTTTACAGCATTGCTTTAATGACCATTTCACCGCATTCACGGATGCAGTAGTAATAAAAAAGGTTGTCTCCTGAATTGTGGTCTTGTGAAGCAGAGGTTGCTATGAACATACACAGGACTGCTGATGTCACTTCAAAAATTTCTACAGAGTCCTGACAATACTCCAGTCTGTGGGGTCTTTTGGGTGAAGGTCCCCTTCTGCTGGAAATACTGACTTGCGGGCCAGGGAGGCTGCCGCTGCATCTATTTTAGGTGTATTAAATATCGGAGACTTGTGCTTGGAAAAGGAATAAAGCATTTCTTGTGATTTATTTAGTCTGCGAGTCTTGCTCAGTTGTTCCCATTCTGCTCAAATAATATACTCCAAGGATCTATCAAGGCGCATGCCCTTCTCGTTTAAGGTCTTGGGAATGTGCTCCCTATCAGATTCCTCTTCTCAGGAGTCCAATTCTTTCTTTTTGTACTTCATTTCCTTGATTTCCAGCACTCTCTGGACTCTGCTATTTTACCCCTTGAGTTGACTTAAATCGCAGTCAGGTTCCATAGTCTCTGGGGCTGGCTTCCCCCCGGAAAGACCCCTGCATCCCCTGAGTTTTCTGATGAGACAGACTGATCATCCTGTTCAGTTTCCCCTCTCTCTGAATCTGGACTCCCTACGATGCTTGCATTTGGGTTGCTTAGCGGGTGTCTGGGAAAGGGTGGGACTTTCATCCTGGTCCAAGTCTCTTATAGTTTCCCCTCCGTTCTCCTTGTCCATATCTCCTACACTGAGCCTGGGGTTTTGTCCCCCTTCCCCCTCCTCATCAGATGAGGAGCCCACCTGAGCTAACAAGTTCCGCTGTATTAGCAGTGTGGTCTTTTGTCACATAGGGGTGGGCCCCTTGCCTTTCCTGGATCCCCAGCATCTCCCTTTGTCAGCCATCTGGGAAGTAGCTTTTGTATGGGGAAAGGGGTGGGATTTTTTTAGCATGCTGCTTATTCTGCTTCTCATGGAGGCAGTGTAGGGACCTAATAATTTTATTTAAGGCCTCTAGATGCAATTGGGCTATTCCAGATGAGTCGGGTCTTACTGTCTCTGGGAACTCCCTAGAATGGAAAGGGAAATTTCTGTCTTGATTGCATCCTTCAGAGATGCTAGGGATTTGTCCCTTCTTTAGAAACTGTTTAGAGCTGGATGAGTGGGAGAGGCAGACGAGTTATTTTCCAGATCCTCCTGCCCCACAGTAAGGATGTCATCCTCCTGGATATCCTCCTCAATTTCCCCTTCCTCCTCCTAGGGAGGGGTAGGATCCGGGTATTTACTCTTTTTTCCTTTATGTCTTTTCCCAGTTGGGGCAGGGGGTAGTTGAAAGAAGTCTGAGGTGAGTAGTAACTGTTTCACCTTTTTGTTATTCCTATTTCCTCCACCTTTCCAGGCTTTTTTAAAGGGCAGGATGTTTGCCCTTGCCTACTGGGGACTGCTGTCTTTTTGGGGTCCCTGGGTTTATTGGGAGGCAATACCAATAAAGGGGCATCCACCCATCAGGTGAGTTCCTCCTGACTTTTTTCATGTTTCCCATTCCTCCTCTGCGGTGGGGTATGAAGTTTCAGAGGACTCTGGATATGTCCTTGAACAGTCTCTTCCTCTTCTTAGGGGCTAGCTGCTTCTCCTTGCCTGCAGGCTTAGGGTAGCCTTTGAGACCCTGTTCCTTCTCAGGGGAGGTGGGCGCATCTAGGTAATTCAGGTCCTACCTTCTTCACCCCTAGGTCTTTCCTGTCCCTCATTCATTTTCTCCAATGTGGCCTGGATTTCTCCCCAGCACCTCCACTTGGGAGTGCTTCTGTCAGGGACATAAAATGAGGTGATCTTACTTGCTCCAGGTGGTACTGCTCCATCTCACATGTTACCTGGAGGCCTTCTGGATCCAATTGCAGTTTCCTGGGTGACATTTTGCACTCTAAAGTAGTGCGGGCCCACAGAGTTCCCCCCAGCTGGAGTTTCTCCATCCCTCTGCTTTGCTCCAACTCTGCCAGGTCCGTCTTCTCCATGGGCTAACCAGCAATGTGCTTATATTGGGTGGTGGGAGTGCCCACAGGGAGCTCCCCTGCACCCATTCTTCTCCATTCCCATGCCAGCTGGGACAGGAGGGAATAGGGGGGGGGAGGACTGTGTGCCAAAATAGGGTCCATGGTTCAAAAATCCCCATCTGCTGGGAGCCTAGTGGCTCTGCTCCTACCAGGTCAGAGGCAGAAATCCAACTGGAGCTTCATGGAACTGATCCCCAGAGAACATGCTCTGCTGGAGCTTTGTCTTTTCCATCCTACTGGTTGAGATCGGGATCATCCCCCAAGTGCAGAACTGAGGTCCAGTACATCTGAGGAGAATTCTTTTTTTGCCTGGAATGCACGTACTGAGTTTTCAGGTATAAAAATACAGCTGCAAGTTGCTGCTATACTATGTGCAGAGTCTTGAGAATCAATTTCCTAGTGGCTGCAGTCATACAAGTCATTAAAAAAAAAAAAAAAACTATTTTACTAGGGACACACTAGCATTCTACCAACCTTAGATTTAGTCTAAATTGTAAGTGTCATTTGGAATATAGTAAACAAATCACACAAGAGGAAATACTACCCAAGCGAGGTTATAACTTCGCATTCAACTCAGCAGAAGGCATAAATGGCTAGCGGAATATTCATCCGTATAATATTTATGGGCTTGGGAACATTCACAATATTAGTTTTAGCTGTAACCATCTGCATGGAGCCAAAAATTGTGGAATACACAAAAAAGAATATGGGATAGGTTAAAATGAGAAACACAGCTGAAAGGGAAAAAATCAAAAGGGGGTGGGGAAGCTTTTTTGAACAATCTATGCTTTTATAACCCAAATCTTGAAAATTTACTTCTGAAATGAAGTGATTATTTACTTCAACAACTTCTGAACTGGAAAGAGATCTGATATTATAAGTTTTTGAAAACACTGCTAAAGAGAAAACAACTTACTTAGATGATGTTGTTTCTTGTTCTTCTCTCTCTTTGGCCTCTCCTAATTCCCGAAGAGCCACTAAAAGCCGCTGGTTTTGCTGCTGAAGTTCCTCAATATTTCTATAGGAGACCAAATGTTGAGTTATAACTTCAGAAGAGCTGCTGATGTCAGCAGAGCTCACTTCTTCATCACGAATGACGTGATTTCCTCTAGCTTCTTCAAGCTCCATTAAAAGCACTCTGATCTGAAAAAGAATAATTTGCTGTTATCAACCCACAGCTTAGGTTTGACATTAACAATCATTTTAGAAAACAAACTGGTTAGAAATATTATTTGAAAGTTTTCTATTGTTTACCTCTTAATAAAATTGTACTCAGTCCAATACATACTAAGTTATATATTCTTTAGACGTCACTCTCTGTCTACAGATGGGAAGAGTAAGACAGAGGTTTGTTTGGACATGGCCACTAAAGGAATCCATACGAAAGATAGAACCAGGACTCAGTTACTTCCTGTTTCCCTCAACATACCATTCTCCATCAAGGAAGCCAGATTTAACTTTCTAGCTTTCCATGGCAGATGCATATGGCATTCTCTCAAAGATGGTCATTCTAGATAACTGAAATTAATCCCTACAGAAAGTCAAAAAGCAAGTTCTCGAAAGCAAAAGGTTTCCCCATGAACCTTAAATTTACTTAAGGCCAGTAAGTCCCACCAGCTATTTTGGATATGATACTGAAAAGAGGATACCCCTCAGCGACTTCTTCAGGATCTCCTGTACGTGTGTACACACACGTGCAACTACTCCCTCTCTCTTTTGGAGGACAGAGGGTGGCATAGTAGACCCCCTGCCCTTTCCAGTTACAGGCCTTGCGTCTCTCCCTTGCTATCAGCAGAGGGGACAAGTGGAGGCAAGTACCCTGGTGGTGGTGCTTGGGGGCCTGGCATACCACTTCTCCTAGGACTAATCACTTCGGGAATAACTACTGTAAAGGATACTGGCAACCAAAAGCTATACTTCAGGAGTTTTTAAAGGAGTGAGAGGAGTCCAATACATCAATAGGAAACTAACCTGCTGTGAAAGGTCTTTCACTTGTATCTCTAGCCTTTGGTTTTCTCTTTCAAGAACAGAGGCTTGCTTATTTGATTTATCAGCCTCCTCTTGTAAACGCTGAATTTCCTGCAAACAAGCAAAGTTTAAAATAATATTTAACACACTGAATCAATCACACTTTTTACAGTAATTATTAGAGAGAGATCACTATAGTAAATAGATGATTTCATGCCTGAAGACAACCAAGTATTTGTTAATTCCTTTATAGCTAATCTTTTAGCAAATCAGTTTCTGTTCTCAGAAGAATTTTTTCTTGTAAGATTAGGGTATTCCATAGGCATGAAGGGGCAACGTACTCTCAATTCTGGTAAGAGAAGTAAACAGCTTTATTTGAATACTCGGCTATGAGGAGATAAACAGACATCTGGTAATGCAAACAGGAAAGGGTTAAACTGAGAATGCAGCTGTATCTGATCCAGGGGCAGGCAGGCACCCCGCCAAATGCCACCCCCAACACCCCAGCAAACTAACTGTCAGCATGTTGCTCCATGTGGCTGCTAGCAGGAAGCTCACGGCGAACTGGGTTTTTTTGCACATGATCAGTAATGTGGGCACCATCTTGGCTCTCTGGGGCTGCTGGTAATTGTAGTCCAGGAGCAGCCAGAGTCAAGAAGGCAGCTGCATGATCTCAAAAGCTGAGCCCAGCCTGACGAGAATGGCCCCTGGAGCCTAGTGGGAGGGCTGGAGGGCAAGGGAGGAGGAAGCATACCCCTGAGGAGGACCCAGAAAGCATGCTCCAGGTATCAACCCATGGAGCAATGCTCTCTGGGACAACTGAAGTGCGAGAAAGAGGGTTCCCTGGTTGAGCTCCATAGAGCTCAGCCAATAGGCAGGGTCTCAGGGTGTATTTTGGGCTACCATGGACATTCTGGCAGGGTGGGGAACTCGGAGTGGGGAGAGGAAAGGGGCTGGGACTTAGGGCACTTTCACACCTGTGGGAAAGAGTTGCTAGGAAGCTGGGAGAGTAGACATGCATGCAAATTAGCCACACCTTTGATGAGGTGTAAATGCCAACAGCTGGATTATTTCCTCTGATTGTGTCTTTAGAATGAATAACTAAGCTAGATATTGCCTCTCAGTCAACCATCATTCTAAAGGCACATATCAGAGCAAGTCACCTGACTGTTGGCATTTGCACCTCATCAGAGATGTGGCTAATTTGTATAAGTTTTGGCTCTCCCGACTTCCTAACGACCCTTTCCCGCAGGTGTGAAAGTGCCCGTAGAGTGCTGCTGAGGCTGGCTGAGTGAGCACAGCATGGGAAAGTGTCACAAATAGCAGCCTGCACGTGCCTTCTTGACTGCCCAACATCTGGAAAGGTAAGGGTAAAATAATACCTTCCTCGCTAGGCTGGGGGCCCTCTTTTTGATGCAGCCTGGTGCTGCTGGAATTTTGGGGCTGCCTTTTTTTGGGGGGGGGGGGTTTAGGTTTTTTTTAATCTCCTCCTACCCTTATTTATTGTTTTATTGTGTGCCTAACCCTGTTTTAATATTACTGTGATTGTTTTAAATTGTATATAATTGTACTTNGGAGGAGAGGAGAAATTGTTTTGTGGAGAAATCTAGGGTTTGGAATTTAATCCCAAGGGTGAGGAAGGATTATTCCTGCTTTATTTTTCTTGGCTTTGCCAGTTACAAAAAGTTAATTTTGTTAATGTACATTGAATGTTTAAACGTTTGTGGGGTTTTTCTGCATTTCCCATGGATTTTGGTGTGTGTCTCTATTCGGTGGGTGTCACATGCTGGTATTGGCTGTTGCGTCCTGGTAATGATTTATGATTTTGTTAACCCCTCCCCCCTGCATTTCCCATGGGCTTTGGTGTGTCTTACTGTTGTGCGAGTGCCGCACTGTGGGTCTGTTTGGGTGCACTGCTGCTGCTTCTAATGGTCCTCTCCTAAACTCTGCATGGTCTCCCTCACCTTAGTTTGTGAAATGGGTTACAGGTTAGGTTGTGGTTTGTAGGCGTGCTTAATTACAGTTTAATAAACCCACTTTGAGTCCAAGATCTTTACTCAATGTGGGGGTTTTATTCACTGGTATTCCACAGCAATGTCAAATTCTGGTTGGCCCCGCCTACTGCTCCATCAGCCACCACTAATCTGATCAGCTACATGCGCATTAACTACAGACCCATTAAGTATCACATAGCTAGAGAGACAATACTAGAGTGTACACTTCTGGTCTTCCAGAAGAGTGTTATTGTTAACTAGACCAGGATGGCAGGTGGTGGAGCAGCAGTAAAAAAAAAATAGCCACCACCTTTACAACAGCTTTTTTTCTCTTGGATAGAAGGAGTAGCAGCAGCAGAACTAACAGCTCCTGAAAAAGATCTTTGGGTGTTTATAAAAACTGTACAAATAGCCCATTTTGGAGTTGCGAGTATTGTGTGCCACTCACATGCCATGGGTGACAACACCCAATAAAAGGCATGCGAGGGTCACAGGACACTCTTAGCTCTGAAATAAGTCACTCTCTCATTAAGTACATAACACATTACCAACCTAGCTTGCTCCCTCTGCCTATGTAATAAAGAGTGCAGTCACCTAGTGACAGTATATGTTAAAACTGTAGGCATCTTTGGAAATATAAGTCTATGAAATTTGGCTACACAATATCTATTATAATTACTGGGAAATGAGCACCCAGATTCCCAAGTTATCTTTGAAAGTACCAGCTGTGATTTTTACTCATCGTTCTGTCCCTATGCAATACTGGTATTCCACAGCCAATTCAAAGCAGATATCAAACAATAAATAATTGGGCCAGACTTTTAACAGGCAGGAATGGGGGTAGGAGTGGTTTTAACTGGAATTTTAAATGTAGTAATATTTGTACTGGTTTTTATATTGTGTGCCTGTTTTATCCTATAAGCAACACCGAGACTTCGGAGAAGGATGATACACAAATCCAAATTAATAAAATCAAGCCTCTCTCAAATTTGTTGTTTCAACAAAATGATCATATTGTTGCAAAACTTTAGGGGGAATCACAGCATTAGCATTAATTAGAAACCGTAGGAGGACATACAACCAAAAATCACAATAGGAGTTTTGTTTTCCATAGCACAATAATCACTTGAATCCACTCAGTATGCTTAGAGGTTATACGATAAGAAAGGAAAATTGGGTACTTACCTCAGAATTTTCCTTCTCCGGGGGATCCTCCTGGAGGGCCAGTCAGACAGTAGGGTAGATCCCACCGATCACCAGTAGGAGGCAGACACTCAATTTTGAGACTAGTAGGAGGGATCTATCCTCAGCTCCCCAGAATGTAAAGCTCTCTCTAACCTTATATTAACTAGCAATGCTAACTAACTAGAAATAAAACATTGGGGCTAACTGAACTCCGCCCCTAGCTATTATACTTTCGACCGTGATTATGGTTTAACAGAGTTCCAACTGAGTCCCTGAACTCCCTCCTGAGACACCACAGAGTTGACCTCACTCCCGGTGGGGACTGGCCCTCCAGGAGGATCCCCCAGAGAAGGAAAATTCAGAGGTAAGTACACAATTTTCCTTTCTCACGGGGGATCCTCCTGTCTGTCCAGTCAGACAGTAGGGACGTACCCAAGCAGTGCGCCAGGCCAATCCAGAGGGAGGGAAAGATAGTGAGGGAGAACTCGGTAAGTGTTTGCGAACAGAAGGCGACTGGGGTACTCCTTATAGGACCGCCTGCAGAACCCGTCTCCCAAAGGCTGCATCGACAGAGTCATGAAGGGGAATTTTTATAGTGTTTGGTGAGTGAATGAACCGAGGACCAAGCCGCGGGGCGGTCGATCTCTCCATACGAAGCTGCATTCCAAAAGGCCTGAGAAGTTGCTGCCCCCCTAAGGAAGTGAGCAAATATCCCCGAAGGGGGAAGCTTCCCCTCTGCTCTGTAGGCTTCAGAGATGCATAGCGTCATCCATTTGGCTATCAGGGATTTGGAAGGCTTCAAACCCCTCCTCTGAGGGTTATAGGACACAAACAGGACCGAAGATCATCTAAATACCCTTGTTCTGTGAAGGTAAACCTTCAGAGCTCTCCTAACGTCTAACGTAGGACACTCCCGTTCTAGAGGGTGAGAAGGATTTGGGCAAGAGGATGGTAGAGAAATCTCCAGCTCTCTATGAAAACGAGTATCCACCTTGGGGCTGAAGGCTGGATCTAACCTAAGAGTTACTGAGGACTCATTGAAGGACTCCCTCGACAACCTCCATTCTGGCTTCCATCCCCTTCATTCTACTGAAACTGCTCTTGCTAAGATCACAAACGATCTTTTGGTGGCTAAATCTAAACGTCTCTATTCTATTCTTGTCCTCCTTGATCTCTCTGCTGCCTTCGATACTGTTGACCACTCACTCTTGCTGGATTCCCTTCACTCCCTTGGTTTTTGTGGCTCTGTCCATAACTGGTTCTCCTCCTACCTCTCTGACTGCACCTTTAATGTGTCTCTCTCCAACTCCGCCTCCTCCTCCTTCCCCCTCTCAGTTGGTGTTCCTCAAGGCTCTGTTCTTGGCCCTCTCCTCTTCTCGATCTATACCTCATCCTTAGGCAAACTCATTGCCTCCCATGGCTTCCAATACCACCTCTATGCTGATGACACTCAACTCTATCTCTCTACTCCCTCTCTCTCTCCCTCTGTTCAAGCTCGTCTCATCAACTGTCTCTCTGACATCTCTACCTGGATGTCTCAACGTCAACTCAAACTCAACATGGCTAAAACTGAACTCCTTATCTTCCCCCCTCATCCTTCCTCTCCTTCCTCACTGTCAATAACTATTGATGGAGTCACCATCCTGCCTGTCCCCCAAGCCCGTAGCCTAGGCTTCATCTTTGACTCAGCCCTTTCTTTTAAACCCTACATTGACTCTGTTGCTAAATCCTGTCGCTTCTCCCTCCATAACATTGCTAAGATTCGCCCTTTTCTCTCTGTCTCGTCTGCCAAAACTCTTGTTCATGCTCTGGTCATCTCTCGCCTCGATTACTGTAACCTCCTTCTCACTGGCCTTCCCCGGTCTCACCTTTCTCCCCTCATCTCTGTCCAAAACTCTGCTGCCAGGGTCATCTACCTCGCCAGTCGCTTCGACCATGTGCAGCCCCTCCTCTCTTCGCTTCACTGGCTTCCCCTTCCTGAACGAATCCTGCACAAGCTCCTAGTCTTCACCTATAAAGCTCTTCACAACCTTGCTCCCCCCTACCTCTCTGCACTTATCGCCCTCCATACTCCAGCCCGTGCACTTCGCTCCTCCTCTGTCCCTTCTCTCACCCTTCCACGCCTTCCCTGCTCCCCTAAGCGCCTTCGTCCCTTCTCACTTGCTGCCCCCCATGCCTGGAACTCCCTCCCTGTCCACATCCGCCTTGCCCCCTCCCTTCATACCTTCAAATCTCTCCTTAAAACTCACCTCTTTCGCTCTGCTCTGTCTGACTCTTTATCCTGCTGAGCCACTATTCCTATACCTACGATCGGTTTACCCTTATCCTTGCAACATGGACCTGCCTGCTGTCATTCTCATCGTAACCAAGCCAAGTACGTGCACTTGAGACCTCGCATCTTCATGAATGTTAGACCCCTTGTCTCTCTCTCTGTTCCCCTTCCTATGTCTCTCCCCCAGCTCCTGTCTCTCAGATTGTAAGCCCTAGGGGCAGGGACCGTGTCTATTTTATTACTTTGTAAAGTGCCAGGTACACTGCTGGCGCTATATAAATGTTTGTTATTTATTAATAATAATAATAATAATAATAATAATAATAATAAACATAGTAGGGTCTATTGAGAAAGCTCCGAGTTCAGAGACCCTCCAAGCCGGTGATGCCCACCAGGAAAGCTACCTTCAGGGAAAAATAGTATAGGGAGATCTTGGAGAGAGGTTCAAAAGGAACCTTCATGAGGGCTCTCAGGAGGTTCAGATTCCAGGAGGGAAACCTGTGGACCACTGAGGGAGATAAGATCCTAGCTGCTCTAAGGAAATGTTTAATGTGAGGGTGACCTGAGATCTGACGGCCCTTAACTGTCCCTAGTACGCTATTGAGGGCTGCTACTTGTCTCTGTAAAGTGCTGGGTTTCAACCCTCTATCTAACCCCTCCTGTAGGAAGACCAGGACTACTCTGACGGAGGCCCTCTCTGGTCTAATGAGTCTGGTTTCACACCACCCTGCAAAGGTGGACCATGTACTTTTATAAATACGTCTTGTTGCTGGTCTTCTAGACTGGAGCAATGTATCTAATACCCTGCTGGAGTAACCTAAATTACTAAGGGTCCTCCACTCAATTTCCAAGCCGTCAGTTTGAATGATCCTTGGTTGTCGTGCAGGATTGGCCCTTGAGAGAGAAGATCCAGTCTCACTGTTAGCTTGAGTGGAGGCTGCGGGCTGAGGTCCTGTAGCTCCGCGAACCACGGTCTCCATGGCCAATAAGGGGCTACTAGGATGACAGTCACCCGTTCTATTCGGATTTTCGTTATTGTCCGCTGTATGAGTGGGAATGGTGGAAATGCTTATAGGAGACCCTGAGGCCAGCTGCAGTTCAATGCGTCGAAGGCAGTTGCCTTGCGGTTCGGGTGACATGAGATGAAGCTCTCCGTCTTCGCATTGACCGATGAGGCGAACAGGTCGACTGACGGTGGGCCAAAGTGATTGGATATGTCCCTGTAGGCCATGGGGTGAAGGGACCATTCTTCCTGGTCCAGTTGCACCCTGCTGAGCCAGTCGGCCTGGGTGTTGACTTGGCCCTTGATGTGGATTGCCCTGAGAGATTTCAAGTTGTTCTCTGCCCACCTGATGAGAGTGGTCGCCATTTGGTGTAGGGCTTCGGATCTTGAGCCTCCTTGATGATTTACGCAGGCTTTCGCTACTGTGCTGTCTGTATACACGAGCACGTCTTTGTTCTTCAACGTTGGAGCTAGTCTCCGTAGAGCTAGATAAATTGCCCTCAGTTCTATATGGTGGGACCTCTCCCATGGAAGCCACTTGCCTTGAGCTGTGTGTCCCTCCGTGTGCGCCCCCCAACCTTGGAAACTGGTGTCTGTGGTTAGAGTCGTCCTCCTCAGATCGGAGAGGGGCATTCCAGGAGTGTATCTGTCTGGATGAGACCACCAGTTCAGTGACCTCTTTAGGGCTGGAGTTACTACGATCCAGGGGTTCCTGCCCTGAGTCAGGGCGTCTTGCCACGGGCGTAGAAAGTGCTGCAGGGGTCTGGAGTGGAACCTGGCCCACGGGACAATCCCTAGGCACGAGGTCATGGCTCCCAGGAGGCTCGCAAGGGCCTTTAGCTTGGTCTTGCGAGCCTTCGTGACCTGCCGAATGAGGAGCAGGATCTTTAGCCGCCTCTGTTTGGAGATAGTTTTTTATTGTTTGGTGTCTAAGACCACCCTAGATGTTCCAGGGTTTGAGTAGGAACAAGATGGCTCTTCTTGATGTTGATGATGAACCCGTGGTCTTGAAGATACTCTATGACCCAGTTCACGTCCCTCTGTGCCTGGGCGTAAGACGGAGATTTAATGAGAAGGTTGTCCAGGTACGGGTGAATTTTGATTCCTTCCGTTCAAAGGTTCGCCACCAGAGCGACCAGGACTTTGGTGAACGTCCGTGGTGAGGTCGCTAAGCCAAATGGTAGAGCCATGAACTGCCAGTGCTGCACCGCATAGTTGAACCGAAGCCATTGTCTGTGAGATGGGCGGATAGGTACGTGGAGGTAGGCTTCCTTCAAGTCGAGAGCCGTCAGCCATTCCTCTTGTCCTAATGTCGTTCATATTGATTGTAGGGTTTTCATCCTGAATTTCTGTATTCTGAGATCTTGGTTTAGTCTTTTCAGATCTAGTATGGCTCTCCATTCGTCCGATTTTTGGGGGGACTAAGAAGAGTATCGAGTTTAGGCCCTGGCCGTGTTCGACTGGCAGAACCTCCTCTATTGCTCTGATGGAGAGGAGTCTGTCAATCTCTGTTTGCATAGTCAGCTGTTTGTCTGTGTTGCTGGGTACTGGAGAGGAGCAGAAGAACGGAGATGGGGATTGATGGAATTCTATAGCGTATCCCAGTGTGACGGTCTGGAGGACCCAAG
Organism: Sphenodon punctatus; assembly: GCA_003113815.1. NCBI lineage: Eukaryota > Metazoa > Chordata > Lepidosauria > Sphenodontia > Sphenodontidae > Sphenodon > Sphenodon punctatus. The sequence continues at coordinate 536,591 of QEPC01000823.1, read as the reverse complement.
AGTCTGTGGTGGTGACAGCCCATTGCACCGCGAACTGCTGCAGACGTCCCCCTAGTTTTTGGTGTTCGCGGGGGCAGGGCATTGTACCGTCAGGCATCCTGTTTTGGGCGTCCTGTTTCCTGTCGCTGTCTGTTTCGATAGTCACTGCCCTTCTGCTTCTGCCAGCGCGGTTTATACCTCTGCTGGTTCCCCCTGTGTGGAAAAAAGGGTCGTCAGGTACCCCCTGCTGGGGTATAGGGTGTGTTGAAGGAGCGAAAGGGCTTCTTCTGTACTCCCACGATTTGCAAGGTCTGCTTTTTGGTCTTGTCCACCACATCCGTTAGGACCTTATGCAGGCACATGCTGAATAACTTACGCCCTTGGAAAGGTCCGCCAACCAGAGCATTTTTGGCCGTGTTGTTGCCTTTCCATGACCTCAGTCATAGGCAACGGTGAGCTGCGACGTTGGAAGCGGCAGCTTTAGAAGCCCAGCGAAGGATGTCTGTAGGTGAGTCTGTCATAAAGGAATAGGCTAATTGAATCCTTGTGGACAGTACCCTGGTCTTCTCCTCCAAGACTCCGAGGTCTGATGCTCTCTTGATCCAGACCATTAGGGCCCTGGAAAAGTACGAAGAGACCGTAGCCATCTTGATGATTGAAAAGACCTCGTCAAAGTTCCTTCTTAGATTGCAGTCAATGTCTTTATCCATCGGGTCCCTGGGGAAGCACTCTCCCTCAGTGGGGAAGACTGAGTTTCTGGCCAGGGAAGCCGCTGCTGCATCGACCTTTGGGATAGACAGAAGGGAGTTTTTTCGCTTATTAAAGGAATACAGGGACAGTTGGGATCTGGTCAGTTTGGAGGCCCTGTTGGGGTTCTGCCACTCTTTCCTGATGATCCTTTCATAGGTTTTATCTAAGATAATGCCTCTGTCCCTGTCTCTTGCACGGGGAAGGGACTCTCTTGCTTCCTCCTCTTCCTCGGAAGTGGATGAGGAGTCCTTTTCTTTCAGGTGTAGTGCTTTTGCCACCAGGTCATAAATTTGATCCCTGTACTTGCTGGGGAATTGTCTGTCTGAATCGAGTGAGGGATCCAGCTCCGCCTCTTCGAATTCTTCCCCTACAGCCAGGTCCTCATCACTTTCTATTTCCCCTTCCGAGATCTCCCCTCCTTCCTCCATGGGCTCTGCGGGGGGTGGTTTTTCTCCCTTGTCTGGCCCTTCTGTGTCTGTGGACCCTCTCCTCCTCTAAGGATTGGTTAGACATGACCTCCTCTTGTTCCTCCTCCGAGGAAGCTGGGGAGTCGAGAGGTCGGACAGGTCTGCGGGGCTTCTTACGTAGGGGTTGCTTGCCCCTGCCTGCACCCTTGGACTTGCCCTTAAAGTGCCCCGCTTTCCTTGGCCTGGGGGGGGGCAAGACCTTTCTTTTAAACTCTGAGAGGATCTCTTTAAGGACTACCATGTGGGGATCCTGAGCCGGTGGGGGGCTTCGGGGGGCACTCACTGAAGCTACTTGGTCCGCTGGGGCCTCAGTGGCTGCAGCCGCCTTCTTGCTGCGGGTGGCCATTTTCTTACTCCCACTGGCGTGAAGCTGAGTAGGGGAGGGGCGTCTGCTGCGCTCGCCTCGTGCTGGGCTGGCGCTCTGGGAGGGTGGGGGAGGGGCACCCCCGCTGAGGCCCGATTACCGTCTTCTACCTTCTGAGCGGAGGCGGGGGGGGCTGATTTTCTTTTTCCCGCCTGTGCTCTACTTCCTTAGCCCGCGCTGCTGCGGGGGAGGGGAGATGAGCTCCTGCTGCGCTGGGCATCCCTGCGGGCTGGCAGGGGAAAACTGCAGGCAATTGTTTCAGCGATTCCCCAGAGGATCCTGTCCTGCTCTCCGGGTCACACCGCTGGAAAGGGAGCGCTCTGCTGCGCATCGGGCCGCGGGCGACGGCGGCGCTGGAAGGGATGAGAGCGGGACAGGACAGACAGCCTGTCTCCTAACCCGCTGTTCCCTGGGGCCTGCTGTCTCGCCCCCTTCTCAATCTCTGTGGGCTCCCTTCCTAGCCCAAGCAGGACTGGCCGGTTGCCGGTAGCAGACAGGTCCCGAAGGGGGAGAACTGCTGCGCCTGCTCTTCGGGTGAACCGCGTCCAAGAAGGGGGGGGGGGGAAATCTGGGAGAAGCTCCAGATCCCCTCTGGGAGGAGGGGGGTGAACATGGAGGAGAATTTATCTCCCCCTGGCACCAGGAGCTCTAACCTTTTGAAGCTGTCTCTTGAAGATTATCCAGCAGCTTGCCTGCTTCCTATGTGATCAGAGGCAGACAAACAACTGGGGAGTTAAGGATAGAGCCCTCCTACTAGGCTCCTCAAAATTGAGTGTCTGCCTCCTACTGGTGATCGGCAGGATCTACCCTACCGTCTGACTGGACAGACAGGAGGATCCCCCGGGAGAAGATTATCAACATAACCTGCAAAAACAAACACACAGGAAAATGACCCTCCCTCCCTCAATATTCACACTAACCTTCATTGCTTGCTCAAGTTTAGCAGACAGACTTGCTACAGCTTTTTGTGAGCGTTCATACTCTTCACGCTGACGTTTCAAAATGGGTGCTTTGGCTTCCACTTCCTGCACTATTTCATCCAAATATTTATTAATTCTTTTATTCTCCAGCTTCTCCAGAAGTAATTGATCCTGTGCTTCTACATACGCATTGTACAACTGACAAAAAATAAATAATGTTTTTTTACAAGACATCCAACCAGATGCCTATAAAGCTAATAGTTCATATTATCAAAGTTCACTTTTATATTACATTCTTTGAGTTACATATCCTATTAGTCAAGAGGTCCAATCCTCACACATTAAAATTTTAATGGGAGCTGAGCCACTGACTTCAACAAGGACAGGATTTAACCCTAAGTACTAAAAGCAGTTTAGGGTACATATTTCCTTAGAAAAACCACAGTACAGAACGGAAAATTGGATCTTAACTCATGAATTTCCTTTCTTCCAGAGGTCGGTTAGTCAGTACTAAAGGGGCTTGATCCCCATTCGAGCAGCAGAAGGCAGAACAGAGTTCAACGGAGCATGAGCAGTGAGATCAACTCCTGGTACCTCCAGTTTTTCCAAAGTTTCGAACTAGATAAAACACACTAAAAAATTCTCAATTTTAACTATATCAGTACTAAAAGAAAATTAGAACTTCATATGGGGTAAGAACTTCAATGAAGGCAGATGTCATCCAAGTAAAGGTAGGTGTGCACTACCTACTGACAGAGACGCACTATCAGAGGGGCGAGGACCTTCGTGAAGGTGCAAGGTGCTGTAGCCAAGCCGAATAGCAAAGCAGTAGACCGCCAGTGCAATCCATTGTAGCAGAAACAGATAAATAATCTGTGCATGATGACTACTGGGAGGTGTAGGTAGGCATCCTCGAGGTCTATTGATGATAGACCGTCACACTTTGACAGCATGAGGATGGATTTTAGAGTCTCCGCCTTGAAGCATTTGTATTATGTAAACCTGTTTAGAAACTTCAGGTCAAGCACCGCTGTGAGTTCCACATTTTACTTGGGTCTGAGAAATAGGACTGAGTTGAGACCCTGTTTCTGCTGGTCAAACAGTACTGGCTCAATGGCCCCCAGCTCTTTCAGCCAGTCTATGGCCAGGGCCCCGAGGGAAACGCGGGTCTGCGATTCGCAGATTTTCTGCAGAATTCCCCTCCCCCTGCGGAATCTCCTGCCCCGCTTACCCCAGCGCAGAATTTGTAGCCTGCGCTGGGGAGACGCGGGGCAGGAGATTCCACAGTGGGAGGGGAATTACCAAACTCTTGGGGCTTCCCCTCCCCAGCCTCCAGGGCTTGCTTCCCCCCCCCTCCCCCGTTTAGAAAACGAATTAACTTAGCCGGCAGCAGCTGCTCCAGTGCACTCGTCCCCATCTGGCTCCTGGCCTCTTCCTGGCCCCTCCCAACAGGGCCTCCCAGAGCAGCGCAGCCAGATGACATCATCCAGCTGCGTCGCCCTGAGAGGCCCCATTGGAAGATACCAAGAAGAGGCCAGGAGCTGGATGGGGACGAGCGCACTGGAGCAGCTGCTGCCGCCACCGCTGCTCCTGAGTCACTGCCGCCGCCTACTCCAGTCATAAGGTAAGTAGGTTTGGTGGTGGTGGTGGCGGCTCCTGGGTTGGGTGTTCCCGCTGTGCTCTCTGCATTGCCATGTGTTTGTGTTAGGGGGGGGTTTACCTGCTGTGCCCTCTGCATTGCCATGTGTTTGTGTTGGGGGGGGGTTT
>QEPC01000823.1:484750-531153 GCA_003113815.1 Sphenodon punctatus | reverse complement strand
GGGGGGGGGGGCTGCATGTCTGAAAGTGGCCTCACATCTTCTCTCCCCTCTCCTGGTTCCAACTGAACTCCTCTTTTGAACCTCCCCACAACATTCCATTCCAAGACCCAGCATGAGCCAACCTTCCTCTTGGTCTCGCAGCATGACTCAGACTCTGTCACACTCCAGTATGACAGTCTTTACCCAGTTGTCTGCTACGGATTGGTCCCAGACCTGAGTAAAGTATGACAAGCCTTCCCCCGAGCCGGGGAGGGGTATGCTCAAGAGAACTGTGCTGTATGTCATTGAGAGGACTTGTTTCTTGTTGGTTTGCCCCAACTTCTACCCATGGGGTAGTAGGTCGGCTTTCTTGCGTTCTGCCATCTGGGCTTTTGGTATCGAGAGTCTCTGTTCTGGGTTCCTCTGCTGGTCCTCCTGTATGAGTCGCAGGTGTGTGAGTAGCGATGAAAGGAAAATTGGGCTCTTACCTTGTGAATTTTTCTTCTACAGGAGATCCTCCTGGATGGCCAGTAAAACTGTAGGGTTAGATCTCCACCACTACCAGGAGGAGGTAGACATCCTGATTTTTCTGGAGCATGCTCATTGGGGATCTAGCCCCTAAGCTCCAGTGTTTTCAAGCTTTACTTCACGCTGTTTAACTGGAAGATTTTCTGTAACTAGAGAAAAAACTTCATAATCAACGTAAACCTTGATCATAGACCCCCCATGCCACTCCCGGTGGGGTGTGGTTCTAGGGTCGAAGCGGGCACTAAGCTAAGTGTCCAAGTTCCAAGCACCTCAGAGTTACCCCACTCCGGGTGGGACTGGCTGTCCAGGAGGATCTCCCGCAGAAGGAAAATTCACAAGGTAAGAGCCCAATTTTCCTTTCTTCTGGGAGATCCTCCTGGATGGCCAGTAAAACTGTAGGGACATTCCAAAGCGGTGTCCCAATCCTAAAATAGAGAGGGAGAAACGGAGGGAGGTGGAAAGGAGGGGTGTCCGACAGAAGGGAGTCAGCGAGTCCCCTTATAGAACCACCTGTAGCGCCCTTCTCCCGAAAGCTGCCTCGGGTGATTTGTACAGAAGAATTTTGTAGTGCCTTGTAAAGGTGTGCACTGAAGACCAGGTGGCTGTGCGGCAGATCTCCCTGCCGGAGGCCGAATTCTAAATGCCTGAGAGGTGGCTGCTCCCCTCAGGGAATGGGCAAAGACCCCTGGGGGGCAGGGGGTTCTTGTTTTCTGCCTTGTAGGCCTCTGTGATGCAGAGGGTCATCCAGCAGGCAATAACCATTTAGGATGTCTTCATGCCTTTTCTCTGGGGACTGTAGGCTACGAACAGGGATGACAACTTTCTGAAGGAAGCCGTTCTGTCTAGGTATATTCTAGGAGCTCTGACGTCGAACTTTTGCCAGACTCGTTCCTGTGGGTGAGTTGGCTTGGGGCAAAAGGAGAGGAGAACAATCTCCTGTTCCCTGTGGAATCAAGTTTCCACTTTGGGGCAGAAGGACAGGTCTACCCTAAGGACCGCTGAGGACTCCATGAAGGAGCAGAACGTGGGGTCCATGGATAGGGTGCCAAGTTCGGAGACTCTACGAGCCGAGGTGATGCCTATGAGGAAGGCAAGTTTCAGGGACAAGTAATACAGGGAGACCTCTCTGAGGGGTTCAAAGGGTAGAATCAATGAGCTACCGGAAGAGAGAACTCTCGATGCCTTCAGGAACTGGACAATATGGGGGTGTTTAGCTACCTTGCGGACCCTGACTGTGCTGAGCACGCTATTGAGGGCTGTTACCTGCCTTTGGAGTGTGTTGGGCTTTAACCCCTTGTCTAGTCTTTCCTGGAGGAAATCTAAGATGACCCTAATGGGGGCCTTAGCTGGTCTAACGTCCCTGCTCTCACACCACCTGCCAAAGGTCGCCAAGGTATCCTGATGTATTAGTTTCGTGGCCGGTCGCCTGAACTGACGCAGTGTCCAGGACTTGCTGGAAGAAGCCCAGCTTCTTCAGCGCCCTCCTTTCAACTTCCATGCTCTTAGTTTCAGCACTTCTGGGTTGTCATGAAAGGTAGGTCTCTGCGACAAGAGGTCGGGGACATTCAGGAGTCTGAGGGGCGGTTCTGAGCCCAGATCTTGGATGTCTGCAAACCACAGTCGGCGTGTGAGTAGGAGGACTACCAGTATGGTGGTCTACTGCTCCTTCTTGATTTTTGCCAATGTCCTGTCTATGAGGGGAAAACGGCGGGAAGGCATATGAGAGACCTTGAGGCCAGGGTAGGTTCAGTGCGTCGAATGCTGCTGCTCGGCGATCCAGGAATTGGGATACAAAGAGCTTGGTCTTTGCGTTGGCTGGTGACGCAAACAGGTTGATTCCTGGTTGTCTGAAGGACCTGACTATGGTCTCAAACGCCACTGGGTGAAGAGCCCACTCTCCCGGGTCAATCTTTTCCCAGCTTAGCCAATCCTCCTGAGTGTTCATTTTCCCTGTGATGTGAACTGCCTTGAGGGACTTCAGGTTGTTTTCTGACCACTTGATGAGGACAGTTTCCTGCTGGTGGAGAGATATGGATCAGGAACCCCCGGTGGCTTAAGTACGCCTTCGCCACAGTGTTGTCCATGTACACCAGGATATGTTTTCCTCAAAGCATCTTGCAGTCTTGCCCTGCGAGTGCGCTCCCCAACCTAGGAGACTCACATCTGTTGTCACAGCTGTCCTGTCGGGATCTGAGAGCGGGACACCTGATTTGAACCCGTCCCTCTTTATCCACCAATGGAAGGAGTTCTTCAGTGGTGCCAGGACCATGGAACACTGGTTTTCTCGTGTCAAGTGGTCCTGCCATGGGCATAGAAACCGTTGGGAGTGTTCTGGAGTGGAATCTGGCCCAATGAAGGATTCCTAGGCAGGAGATCATGGCGCCCAGCAGGCTGGCAAGGGTCTTGAGTCTGGATTTGCAGACTTTCGAGATTTGTCTGATCAGGTCTTGTAGTTTTTCTTGCCGCTGCTGCGTAAAAAATATCTTGTAATTGTCAATATCTAAGATCACGCCCAGGTGCTCCAGAGCTTGGGAGGGAGTCAGGTAGTTCTTCTTCAGACTGACTAAGAAGCCATGGTTCTGCAGGTACTCGATGGTTCTGTGGACATCTATCGATGCCAGCTCGTATGAGGGTGACCGTATAAGGATATCGTCGAGGTATGGGTGGATCCTGATACCCTCCTTCCATAGATTCACAATGAGAGGGATCAGAACCTTCGTGAATGTCCTGGGTGAGGTGGCGAGGCCGAAGGGCAGGGCTATGTATTGCCAGTATTTCTGGGCATACGTCTAACATGAGCCACTGCCTGCGTGATGGGAGAATGAGGACATGAAGGTATGCTTCTTTGAGGTCGAGGGATGTCAACCACTCGCCTTGTGTGATCACTATGCGGATGGATTGGAGGGTTTCCATCTTGAACCTTTGACGGACTGGTTCAAGATTTTGAGGTCGCGGACTGCCCGCCATTCTTCCGACTTTTTGGGAATGAGGAACAGGATGAGTAAAGACCCCTTTTCATGGGGTGGTACGGGTTCTATGGCTCTGATGGTTCGGAGCCTGTCTATTTCCGTTTGCATCGCGGTGTGTGTGTCAGGATTGCTTGAGACTGGTGAGACACAGTAAGAGTTTCGAGGGAAGTGGGAGAACTCGATTGCGTAGCCTCTCTGTATGGTTTGGAGGATCCAGGCATCCGAAGTGGAGGCCAGCCATTTCTCCACAAACAGCTGTAGCCTGGCTCCTAGGGATGCAGGGTCCTGAGGGGGGCAGGCTCCATAGTCATGCATCCATCTTGGGGCATCCCGAGCCCTGCGAGTGCTTGGCTCTGTTCCCGGATCCTTTCTGTTTATGCCATCTAGGCTTGTATTTCTGCTGGTTTCCTCTGTGTGGATAGAAAGGTTGTCTGGTTCCCCCTGCTGGAGAGTAGCCTGCACTGAAGGGATGAAAAGGCNTTTTTTTTTTTTTTTTTTTTTTTTTTTTTGAGATCACAAAACTTTGCAGGGTTTGTCTTTTGGATTTATCAGCAGTGTCTGCGAGGACCTTGTCCTGGTAGACCCTGAAGAGTTTAGCCCCTTGGAAAGGTCCCCACACTAGGGGATTTTTGTCAGTGGAGTCCCCTTTCCAGGATCTGAACCAGAAACTGCGGCAGGCTGCTACGTTGGATGCCACTGCACGTGATGCCCAGCGGAGGATCGGTGGATGAGTCTGCTATAAAGGCATAGGCGAACTGGATTCTGGTGGATAGGATCCTTGTCATTTTCATAGAGACCTGAGGATCCCTGGCTCATTTGATCCAATACATAAGGGCGCTTGAAAAGTAGGAGGTGACGGTTGCCATTTTTATGATTGAGGCTACTTCCTCAAAGTTCCTCCTTAAGTTACTCTCTATTCCCTTGTCAGTAGGGTCCCGGTGGTAGCACTCTCCCTCGGCTGGAAAAACAGAGTTTTTGGTGAGGGATACCATCATGGCATCCACTTTAAGGATGGCGAGGAGGGACTCCTTGCTCTTAGTGAGTATAGGAATATATTTATTTATATTTATTTATTTAATAGATTTATATTCCGCCCCTCCTGCCATGCAGCCCGGGGTAGCTTACAACAATAAAATACAATAAAAACAATTTAAAACACTCAATACAAAAAATTTAAAATATTTAAAACAGGGCTAGCAATATATAAATGTTATAAGGAATAACAGTCTTATTCATCCTTGCAAGCCATGTTGGGGAGCTGCCTTATCTAGAACCATCTCCTGGTTTCTGGCTCTAGTTTGTGGGATATATTCGGTCTCCTCCTAGGATTCAGAGGAGTTGAGCATGTCTTTTTTCTCTCTGAGATGAAGAGCCTTTAATGACCAGATCAAAGATCTGGTCCCTGTATTTACAGGGGAACTGCCTGTCTGGGTCAGAGAAGGCTTCAATCCCCGGCTCCTCTTTCTCCCTGCTCAAGGAAGGAGTGACTGTTCTCTTCCTCAGAGGCTTGGTGCCCCTCTGAGGCGTGGGTCTCTAAATGCCTTCTCCTCTTCCTCCTCACTGGCTGTTCTGAGGGGAGCCTTTCCCCCCTTTTTCTTTCCCCTAGCTTAGGCCTCTTCCTCTTCGGAGGAGTGGATGGACCTCACCTCCTCAGAGACTGCCCCAGAAGAGGAGGAGGAGTCCAGCGTGGTTTTTTGGAGAGCAGGAGCTTGCCTTTGCCAGTGCCCTTGGAGCAGACCTTGTAGGGGGAGGCTTTCTTGGGCTTAATTGGAGATCTTTTGCGCTAGTCGCGCTTCAGTTCCCACAAGATCTCCATGAGGACCTCCATATGTGGGTCAGGGATGGGGCACACGGGGAGCTTACTGTTGGTGCGGGTGCACCCTGGTCCTCTGCTGCGCCTGTGTCTGCCGCCACCATTCTCCTGGTGGTGGCCATCCCAGGGTCGACTGCTGCTCCTTTTACTTTTGGGTTCCCCGCAGCCGATTTTTTGACCGGCCAGGGAGTGGGGGCAGGGGGGAAGAGGAGCAAGCTGGGGCCTCGATTGATGCTGCGTGCCGGGCTGGGAGTGCCTGCTAGAGCCAGCTGCAGTTTCTATTTGTCCCCGGGTGAAGCTGCTGGGTGGGGAGCACGGAGGGAGTGAGCCGGGGCGGATCATGCTTGGCTGTTGCAGCGTTTGAGTGTTGAACCTTCCCGGGGATGGTGGGAGGGGCTTGCTATGCCACTGGACCCCGGAGCGGCCTGCTGTGGGGCAGGGGCCAGGGACTTGCCTGAGGGCCTGCTCCGGGGCTGGATGGGACGGCACTATCGGGCTCTGTGCCACAGCAGGCCTTTTTCTGCCCTTCAAGGCCCTAGCAGGGGAAGGGTCCCGGGGGACCAATAGCCAGAACCCCTTGGGGTACTGCTAAGCCCACTTTGCAGGGCTCCCATGCCAGTTGGAGAGGGGAGCACCCAGATCCCAATCCTCTTATCCTTTCCTCAGGAAGGGGGTGAACAGAATTCCTCTCTTCCTGCCACCTGGAGGCTTTTTTCCACAACTCCTGGAGATGCTCTCAATTTTCTAAGCTGCCTGCAGATCCTTTCTGTGAAGAGGCAGCTAGCTTGCTTCCTACCAGTGTGGAGGCAGACAAACAACTGTAGCTTAGGGGCTAGATCCCCACTGAGCATGCTCCAGAAAAATCAGGATGTTTGCCTCCTACTGGTAGTGGTGGGGGTCTGACCCTACAGTTTTACTGGCCATCCAGGAGGATCTCCCAGGAGAAAGGAACTGTACTTCTTTTTGTCACTAGCAGGGACCAGTGCCTTTTTCTTCTTTTCTGCAGCCTTCTTGACAATTTTGTCGCGTGCAAGGCCAAATAGTTTCTTGCCTGTGAAGGGGTCTGCTGATAGGGTTGCCTTTGAAGCCTGGTCTCCTGACGAGGTGTGTAGCCAGAGTCATCGCCTTCTCGCTACACTTGCTGCTGCCGCCTGCGATACCATCCTCATAGCATCCAGGGAGGCAAAATCCCCATGTCCAGATCTACTTTTCCCTCCTCTTATGAGGAAAATTCAGACTGAGTGGGGAAGTCAGGGGGCCTGACGTTGGGCACTTAGGTGCCAACTGCTTACCCTTTCCAGAAGCCTTGGATTGTCCTTTGAAGGGAGTCTCCTTAGTGGGTTTGTGGTGTAGCTTTCTCTTCCTGCCCCTCCCTCTGCCCTTTTCCTCCTCTCGCCCCTTTCACATCTTACCCAGGGTCAGCAGAATTTTATTTAGTACTAGCATATGGAAATTGCTATCCAGGGAGGAGTTGGGTTGTTTATCCTGCTCCCCTGCGGGTTGGACCTGGTTGGCTATGCTGCCCAAGTCTTTTGCGCTCTCTGTGGAAGTGCACTATTTGGCCGGCACCATCTTGTTTCTCTCTGAGGCAATGGGGTTGGGCTGTAAAGAGTGCACCCTCTGCCTGGAGCAGCTCTCTTCTTTCTCCACTTCTGGCACCCCACTGGGGACTCGGATGTTCAGAGGATTAGTCAGGCCAGGATCAAAGTCCTCTTGCTTTAGGTGGAACAAGGGTGTATCTGCAGACTCCTTGCCATGCTGAGGCAGCCGATTCCTTTCCTGTGTCCCAGGAAGGGGGGGGGGGGGGGGCAGGCTGGCACTGCTACAGCAGCTGTACCTCAGATATCCTCCATTGCCTGCCTTGTCCACAGTGAAGGAATCCCTGCTCCGGGCAGTCATGGAGCTGGGTCTCTCTGTTGAGTTGGGTGTTCCAGGGAGCTTTGCTGCTGCTGTGCTCAATACCTCCACCAGGATGGGGGAGGTGAGCCTCACAGTTCCCTTCAGTGTGGAACTGCCCCTTAAGTTTGTGTTACCCGTGCTCACTGTGGCAAGGGGAAAAAAAGTAAACACTGCATTTAAGTGACTGATACAGAGCTGAAGGATTCTGCATCCCGCCGGGTCACAGCAAGAAATCCGACTGTTAACTACCAGGGGTGATCCCACTGTGCCGTGCTCCACTGAACTCTGTACTGCCTCCTGCTGGTCAAACAGGGATCAAGCCCTTTTAGTACTGACTGGAATCCTCTGGCGAGAAAATACGTTTTCTTGATGAAAGAATTGTCTGTTGCTTAAAATTAAAATTTGTTTAATCTCGAAGTCTGAAATCTCTATTTTCCATTTAAAATCAAAATCAGGCTCTTGTAACTTCAGCCACCCTGACATACGTTCCCTGCATTTTAACAAGCCAGGCATATTCATTAACGTTTGTAGTTATCAGAAAGACTATTGCCTAGGGTGGCAGTTATACCACTGTATGGAACAATTTGGAAGAGGGCAAGTAATGAAATCCGATGTTTGTAACTGAAGTACAAAAGATAAGGGGGGGGAGGGGAGTGGTTCTCATCAGTAAATCTGTTCACTTGAAACAATTAGAAGGACAAAGGGCATGTTGTTTCTTCTTTTATTTATTTTGGTCATTCATGCTTAAGTCACTTATAGACTCCAATGCAGAATTTAATCATGTGCTGAAACTCAATAGGACTACCTGAATGAATCAAGGCCATATTTTTTTTCCCCACAAGGTAAGAATCCGTTTAAGCACAAGCTTAGACGAAGTACATCCTGTTCTCTTTTTGTGAACAACTGAGGCTACTTTCTCATGTTACCTGGGAGGGGTGGGGACTTCCATGAGGGAAATCAAAGCTGTATTCTCACAGGAATTAGCAAACGTAGAAATGGGCTATCCAGCTTTTATGCTGCAAGAACTCCCGTCATTGTAAATCGGGACACCTGGCCATGCACGAGTATTCTTGTGGGAGAAGCGCAGAATAGTATAGTCCTACATGCGCTAATTCCCATGAGAATATTGCCTTCAAAGAAGTTTCCCGCCCCTCTCCCAGATAACCTGAGAAAGCAGCCTAAGTGGTCCGAAACCAATTTATTACAGAGATTGAGTTTTTCAAAGGCAAATAGACAAAAGATCAAGTTACCAAAGCTAAAATGCTTACTTCAGTTAATTTCATTCCAGGCTTCACTACTTTAGCTACTGCTGCAGCAGTAGGAGACATAGCTGCCAGCTCTTCTTCAGAAAGTATGGCTCCTGAAGAGAAAAATCCACAACATATCTTTATAGTGATCATGCAAACAGTTTAAAAGAGCAAGTTCGCCAACACATGTTGGTATTTAATCTTGAGAAAAACTTGCTATACATTTTGCTCCCCTTTTTCAACTCTGTCTTAAAAACCTAGCTCTTTGCTCTAGCTCCACACCTCCATAGATTGCTCATTTAGGCCAATGCTTATTGTCGCATCTTTCAGGATCCCTCTCCTCTTCTATAATTAAACTACAAACATGCACCTGCAACTTCTCAACTTCCTGAACGTATCCCAGTCTCCCTCTACGTGTTCCTCCCTTGTCATCCCCCACCCTCTCCGTCTTGACCATTCTAGACTGTACACCCTTCAGGGAAGGAAGCCGTTTGTAATCATGATTGTTCAGTACCAGGCACACTGCCAGCACTATATAAATACATATAAAGACACCAACATCACAAATATAGCCTGTGTTAAAGTAGTAAAATGCAAGCAATTAAAAACAAAAATGACACCCATCTGACAAAGCAGGAATATTTCTTGCTGCACAGGCTTTGCTTAGTCTAGCTTTAACCTGTCGAGCAAATCTCATTATCCATGAAAAGTATTAACTTTTAACAACAAGGTTTTCATCTGAAATACTACTACTACTATTTTATAGCGCTACTAATTGTATGCAGCGCTGTACAGATACACACAACATAAAGACAGTCCCTGCTCCATGGAGTTTATAATCTAATCAAGACACAAAGATAGACAGTTACAAATAAGAGTTTTCCTAGGAGTAATGGACTACAGGATTAAGTTTATTTATTTCAGTTAACATGGTTGAAATCAACAAGGCCATGATATGAATAGGGCCTGGGTTCATGGTTTAAAAAGTGATCTCAAAGAACTTGGCCTTTCAGCAGGACTTGAATATGGACAGGGAGGCAGCCTAATGCACCACCTCAGGATATTTGTTCCAAGCATACGGTGCAGTAAGGTGGAAAATACAGAGTCAGAAGTTAGAGATGGAAAAGGGCACAGCACAATTCAACAGAAAGCCACTGCAAGCTCTGAAAATGACTGTCAGGGAAAACTATACCATCATGCAAAGTTACCAGCAACAACAATTTTTTTTAATATTCTGTTATAGAACAGTGAAATCTCCTATTTAGCAACTTGTGAACTTTGCTTAAAATGTTACCCTACCTTTACGCTTTGTTGCAGAAAGTAAGTCATTAGCGTTTTCCAGTTCTTTCTCCAACTTGCTAATCTTCTCTCCAAGTTCTTTTTCCATTGCAGTTTTACATTCTTCCACTTCAGCTAAATGATCTTGTGTTGCTTTGTTTGCTAAATAATCATATAAAAAGTATTCAAGATTCAAGGCTAAGTCTTAAAGTACACATTATTGTCTCAAGCCATTTCTGAACTATACCGATTCTGTAGAAAGGAAAACTGGGCACTTACCTCTGAATTTTCCTTCTGTGGGGGATCCTCCTGGACGGCCAGTCAGGACAGCAAGGTAGATCCCGCCAACTACCAGTAGGAGGTAGACGATCAACTCTGAGGAGTCTACTAGGAGGGATCTATCCTCAACTCCCCAGACCTGTATAGCTCTATTTCTCATTTCTTCCTATATCTTCTAAAGTAACTGCAAATTAAACTATAGGGCTAATGTAACTCCGCCTACTAAAACTAGACCCGTAATCCTGTCCTCTGCAAGATAAAGAAATAATCGGGTCCTCAGATTCCAGTCCCCTGACTACACCACAGAGTTGACCTCACTCTGGGTGGGGACTGGCCGTCCAGGAGGAACCCCCGTAGAAGGAAAATTCAGAGGTAAGTGCCCAATTTTCCTTTCTCCCAGGGGATCCTCCTGGCCGTCCAGTCAGGACAGTAGGGTGTGTACCAGAGCAGTACCCCAGTCCTATTCAGAGGGAGGGAGAAACTCAAGGAGGGAGGTCTCGGTATGTGCCTGCGGAACGAAGGAGTATATGAGCACTCCCTAGAGAACCGCCTGCAGTACCCTTCTCCAGGTCGCGTTGGATGAGTCCTGCAGGGGAATTCTATAGTGTTTTGTAAAGGAGTAGACTGAGGCCCATGCTGCTGCACGGAAGATTTCCCTATAGGAAGCTGTATTACGAAAGGCCTGTGACGTAGCAGCACCCCTAAGGGAGTGAGAAAATACCCCCACCGGGGGAAGCTTCCCTTCTGCCTTATAGGCTTCGGTGATACATCGTATTATCCATCTGGCTATCAAGTTTGGAAGCCTTCAATCCCTCCTTTGAGGGCTATAACAAACAAACAAGGCCGAAGTCAGGAGCATTTGTACATGCATATCAGGAGCATTTGTGCATGCTCCTGATGCAGCTTGGCCGCTGTCCTGGTGATCAGTGGGAACAGAGGGAATGCATACACTAGGCCTCTGGGACAGATTTGATTTATTGAGTCTTGGGCTATCACATGATGTTCCTGGAACCCTGACACATCTTTCCATCTTCATTTGGTTCTTGTGGTGAAGAGATCTACGACTGGTTGCCCAAACACTGTCATGATGAGGTGAAAAGCATCCTGGTTGAAAGACCTTTCCCCCGGGGCCGCTGACCACCTGCTCAACCAGTCTGCTGGGTGTTTTCCTTGCCTTATATGTGCAAAACCTTTAGCGATGCCAGTTTGTCTTCCGCCCATTCCATCAGTTGAGAGGCCTGAAAATGCAGAGACTTTGAAGGGGACCCACCTTGATGGCAAAAGCCTACATGAACCACCGTGTTGTCTGTATATATCAGAACATGTTCATTCCTTATCTCTGTTGAGAATGCCACTAGTTCCATATAGACAGTCCTAAGCTTCAGCCAGCTGATGCTGTGCTTTCGCTCCCAGACTGACCAGGTGCCCTGAGCTGTCCTGTGGGCCATGTGTGCCCCCCATCCTGACAGACTGGCGTCTGTTGGGATAATGAGCCTAAGAGGCTCTGCTATGGGTGACCCATGGTTGAAGCACTCTTCTTCCATCGACCATTGCAGAGATTTCTCTACACACGGCATTATCTCCAACCATGGGTTGAGACCGAGTGAGTTAATCCTGAAAAAGGTCAAAGTAGCTGTGACGAGGCCTGGCATGGAATCTGGACCATTGTAGCTGCTGTGCACAGGAAATCATCAGGCCGGATAGGTTCGCAAGGATTTTCAGCTTGGATCATTGGCTGTCCCCGACTTGAGAGATAAGGTTCCATATCCTCTCCTGTCACTCTTGTGGTATGAAAAACTTTGTGGTTGTACATATCCAAGATTGCTCCCAGATGTCCCAGTTTTTGGGAGGGATTCAGGTGGCTCTTCTTCAGATTGATGAACCACCTGTGGTGTTGAAGGTATTGTACTGTCCTGTTCACATCTTGACCCTCCTTTTTCCTGGACAGTGACCTGATTAAGATGTCATCCAGGTAGGGATGAATTTGAATGCCCCACTCCATGAGGTTTACTATGAGGGCGATTAAGACCTTTGTGAACATCCTCAACCATGTGGCCAGTCCAAATGGAAGAGCCCTGTACTGCCAATGCCTCTTCGCATAGGTGAATATCAGCCATCTCTTGTGGCTCATTCAGATGGGAACATGGAAGCAGGCCTCCTTTAAGTCCAGGGAGGTTAACCATTCCCCTTGTCTTACTTGCCATGCAGATGGACTGGAGGGTCTCCATCCTGAATTTTCTCACCTTGGACAAATCTGTTGAGCTCCTTCAGATCTAGGACTGCTCTTCACTTCAGACTTTTTGGGTACCAGAAAAAGTAGAGAGTAAAGGGCCAAACCTCTTTTGTCCTCTAGTATTGGTTCGACTGCTCCAATTTTCCTCAGTCTTTTTATTTCCTGCAGCATTGCCTCATGTTTTTCCTTTCTTTTCAACACAGGGGAGACAAAATAAAACACTGTGAAAAAACAGAAAAATTCTATGACTTACTCAAATTGGATGGTGTCTAGCGCCCAGGCATCTTCCCATGCGTTTGCGAACAGAAGCAATCTGCCCCCAGATCCTTCGACTCCTCTGGGGGTAGCTGCCAGAAGTCGTGCATCTGATTTCAGGTGTCCTGGTTCCATTCCCTGCTTGGGACAAGAATGGCTCCTAGGTCCCTTTTGTCTGTTCCAGAGGTGTGCCCTTGAGCTGGCCTCCCCAATGGCATGATAACTTTCTCCTTATATTCCCCATGGAATAAGATCCTGTACCACAGGATCGAAAGGATCTCTTGAGAGAATACTAGTCCAGGCAAACTCCTAAGAGATTTGTGAGTATTTTTAGCCATGTTGTCTTCCTTCCAAGATCTTAGCCATAGACGTCTGCAGGTTACTCCACTAGAGGCTGCTGCTCATGAAGCCCTGCAGAGGATGTCTGATGATCAATCTGCTATGAAAGAATAAGCCAACTGAATCCCGGTAGTTAACACTCTAGTCATTTCTAGTGACTAGGTCTCTAGCCCTTTTGATCCATTTCATAAGGGCCCAAGCAAAATACCAAGTAAGGGTGGTCATTTTAATTACAGCTGAGATTTCCGCAAAGTTTCTACTAGGCCAGCTTCTATTCCCTTGTCTGTGTGGCCTTGGGGGGGGGGGGGGGGGGGATCATTCCCCTTCTGCAGGAAAACAGATTTTCTAGCCACAGAGGCAGCTGCAGCGTCCAGTTTAGGCACATTTATGAGGGTTTCCTTTTTTTGTGAGGTTGTAGAACGATTCCTGCATATTGTTCGGTTTATGTGCTCTGGGATGCTGCCACTCCACTTTTATTATCCTCTCAAGGACTTGCCCATTCTGTGTGTCTGAGATGGAGACTCAGACTCGTGTTGTTTTTGAATGCCCTCGATATACCACTCTTAGAGAGGTGAGGATCCACCCAATTCTGAAAGTAGATGTGCATAGTTCAATGACGAATTACGAACGTATGAATTTAACCGATGTAACACAAATTAAAGCGATAACAATGTTTTTATTGATGGTAGAACGGGAGAACAAAACTTATTAGGAAGGAGTATTGGTATTCTTTTATAATTTGATATACTGCTTAGTGTTGTATATTTCTTTGAAGTCATTGCTGGACAACCTTCATTTTATTTATGTTATAGATATTATTTGCAAAACATATTGGAAATAGCAAATTTGCTGAATCAATAAAGTTTAAGTTCTAATTATCCTCTCAAAGGCCCTATCCAGCAGCATGCCCCTGTCACTGGACTGTGTCCTAGGGATATATTTCCTGTCCGAATCCTCACCGGAGGATTAGATGAATCTCTTTTCGGCCACTTTTCCTTGCGAGACCTAATGCCCTGAACGCTAGTTCAAACATTTGGTCTCTATGGGGAATTCCCTATTAGGATCCTTTGAGGGTTCGAATGGGGAGTCTAAAATCTTCCCCTCCACAAGGGTCAAGTGAGGAGCATCTTCTTTGTCTGAGGTCCCATCTGAGGCCACTTTATCCCAACTATCTTCCTGCCTCTCAGGAGGAGCAACCTTCTACCTCTTCTTCTGGTGAGGACCTTTTATGCTTAGAGGCTTGGTGTGAGCGAGAGGAACTGAGACCAGAGAACAGGTTCACCTCTTCAGCAGATGAGCCAGCCTGAGAATCCTCATTCTCAGCCCCTAAGAAACCTGTCAAGTCCAGGGGCCCCCATTCCTACTACTTTGCTCTGGGGACTGGCTGCACCTGCAGCGTACCTACACTTTAGATCTTTACGGGAGTGGAGAATCTCTTTTAGGACCATCACATGGGGATCCGCTATGGGGCTCTTGGTACAGGGAGGTTTTAAGTGTCTCCTCTGGCTCCTCTCCCAGCTCTGAGCTGTGGCTCCTCCTGGTGTCCGCCATTGTGTGATTTGGGGAGCAAACCACGCCAGACGGGATGTGGCCTGCCCCACTGATGTTGATCTGGCTGGTGCTCATTCCTGTTGTCGCTGCAGGTTGCTCCAAGTCGCGTGCTCTTTGGCCTCAAATGGCTCCGTCTCAGATGCTGCTGCACACCCTCCTGAAGCGCATGGGGGCTTACCGTCGCCTCAGCCTTCTGCAGCTGCCACTTGAACACCCTGCTGAACACGTTGTGGCTGGGGCCATTTAGCAGGGCATTCTGGCAGATCAGATGCTCCCTCCAGAGGTGCTCTGCTGCACCTGCTCCTCCTGGCGCTTGGACTGGCTAGACCGAGAGCCCAGGGGAAAAAAACTCTACAACTTCTGCCTTTGGGGATATGGTGAATGGCAGAGGGCTTTCACTCTCCTCACCACCAACTGCATCTCTCCCTCCTCACTTTACTATTGATTTGATCAACACAGAGGACTGGAAGTCTGCATCCTGATGTTCTGGAGACAGACAATCAACTGGAGCAGTGGGGATCAGATCCCTCTAAGCAGGCTCCAAAATTGAAGTCTGCTTCCTGCTGGTCCAGGAGGAGCTCTAACCCCATTGTAAAGATCTGGCCAGTCAGGAAGAACCCCTGAGAAAAAGAGCTCTTTTAAAATCTAAGAGTATTTGTAAGGAGCTTCTTACCTCCACCTGTTTCTTTCAGAAGTTTATGCAGCTCCTCTACTGCTTGTGTCAGCTCATTGCTCTTTGCTTCTGAATCATCTGCTGCACTCTAGATACAAGGGCATTATATTGTACTTTATTAGACAGTTTCAAACTAGAGAAGTTTCTAAAGCACAAAGTCAGCAATAAAAGTTTAGTATGCAAGGACTAACACAAAGGATTAACCTATTTTTGGATTGGTCGTAGAAAAAAAGGTTACCTAATAGGCAGCACACTTGTAACCTACAGTTATTGGGGCTGATCGTAAGCCCTGCACACTATGTGCATTCCCTTTATGGAGACTTGGCACTTACCCTGTGAATTACTTTTCTACCCAGGATGCCAGAAAGTCCTCTCTTTGGGGTCATTCCCCTACTCCATCAGCAGGAGGTAGAAACATCTTTCTGGAGCATGCGCATAGGGACGATCCCCCTAGCCTCTCCAGTAAGTTCCAAAGCCGAAGGACTTCCTGTAGAACGAACTACACAATCAAATTAGACGCATTTCAACCAGAACAAGTTAATGTTGAGGAAAAAACACCCCAATATAGAGGAAACCTCCTCAAAACAAGTAACTGTATTTCTGAGATAAAATCCCCAAGACCCTCCTCAGGATTTCATTGACTCCTGTTTGCTAAAGGGCGGGTTGGAGGACTGTCAGGCATGCCGGATAGAAAGAGTATTCACAAGGTAAGTGCCAAATTCTCTATTCTCATCCTGGTATGCTGACAGTCCTCACTTTGGAGCAAACAACATTAAGAACAGCCTTAGTCTAATACTACCTGCAACACTCTCCTCCCAAAAGCCGCCTCAGTGGACTGAAACGTGTGTATCTTATAGTGTTTTACAAAAGTATGCAAGGGCATCCATGTGGCTGCCTTGCAGACTGCCTCATAAGAAGCTCTGGCCTAGAAAGCACTTGAGGTCACCGCTCCATGCACTAAGTGTGCCCAAATATTACCAGGCGGGGTTTTGTCTCTGGCCCTATAGGCTTCCACTATGCACTGGGAGACCCGTTTGAAGGTTATCACTTTAGAAGTCTTAAGGCCCTTCTGACCAGCCTTGATATTTACGAACAAGGCCAAAGATCGTCTAAAGTCCGCCGCTCTTTTAAGGTAAATTTTAAGGGCCCTGCGTACATCTACACAATGCCACAACTTTTCCTTAGGATGTTTAGGCAGAAAGAGCGGAGAACCAGTTCCTGTGACCGGTGAAAAGCAGACTTAACCTTGGGCACAAAGGCCTGGTCTAATCCAAGAACTACAGCTTTTTTTTAAAAAAATGCAGAAGATAGGTTCGATGGAAAGGGCTCCCAGCTCAGACATATGCCTAGTGGACCTAACTGCCACTAAAAAGGCCACCTTTATGGATAAAAAGTACAGGAAAATGTTGTTAAGAAGTTCAAATGGAGCATTAGAGAGCACACTCAATACCAGATTCAGATTCCAGGTCAGGTACCTATGTACCACAGGAGCGGATAATACTTTAGCTGCAGTAAGGAACCTTTTGATATGTGAATGCCCTGACACCTTAACTCCCTTGGCGGCCAAAACCACAGAGGCGATGGCAGCGACCTGCCTGGCCAAAGTGTTGGGCTTCAGACCATTGTCTAGCCTGGACTGCAAAAACTCTAGAATTTCTGGGATCCCTACTTCCCCAGGATCAAAGGATCTCAAAACACACTAGTCCCTGAAAATCCGCCATGTGGATTGATATACTCTGCGTGTGGAACCTCGCCTAGGGAAGAGGAGGGTGTTGAGAATTGCCTCAGAGAAGCCCAAATCTTTCAGGACCTGGCATTCAATTTCCATGCAGTCAGTTTGATTAGGTCCAAGCCCTCCTACGGGATTGGTCCCTGACTTAACAAATTTGGGAGCCTCAGAGGTTCCCGAGACACTTCGATCGATCAGGTCTGAGAACCAAGGTCTCCTTGGCCAAAATGGAGTCACCATGATTAAGTGAGCTCATTCCCTGCGGGCCTTCGCTAGAGTCCTGCCTATTAGAGGGAATGGCCGGAAGGCATAGTAGAGTTGATGGTCAGGTCTGATTGAGAGCGTCTGTGGCCATGGAGGTGTGGTTTCTGCACCTCGACATGTGAGAACCTTTTCGTTTCTGGGGGCTGCAAACAGGTCAATCTGTGGCACTCCAAACGTGCAAGCTATCATCTGGAATGCTTCCTCACATAGCGTCCATTCCCTCGGTCCTTTCGTCAGCTTAACCAATCCGCTGTTACATTGTCCGTCCCCCGAATATGTAAAGCTTTTAGGAAGATTATCTGTGGCTCCGCCCACATGAGAAGTCTCGATGCTTCGGCATAGAGCTTTTGAGACTTGGACCCCCCCTTGATTGTTTATGTAAGCCTTTGCTGTCATGTTGTCAGTGTATATCAACACGTGATGGCCCCAGATTCGACTGGCGAAGTGTTGTAGAGCTAGCGTTACTGTCTTTAGCCTAGACAGTTGATGCTCTGTACGCTTTCCTGTTCTGACCACCTGCCCTGGAATGTTGCCATGCCCATGTGGGCCCCCCATCCCATCAGGCTGGCATCTATGACAATGGTCACCCTGTTTGGCTCTGTGAGTGGTATCCCGTGCACAAACCTGTCGCTGTAACCACCGTGTCATGTCTCTTTTTACCTTTGGGGTGACTGTTACGCACAGGTTCAGCCCTCTCAACATCTCTAACTGCAGTGGTCTCAAAAAGCCACTCTAGAGGCCTGAGGTGGAATTGGGCCCACTGTACCTATTGGGTACAGGACACCAGCAGTCCCAAGAGGCTGGCCAGGGTCTTCAGTCATGATCGATTGCTTACCTGTAGGTTCCTCACCACGGATCGGATCTTCTCTTGTCTGCTGAGAGGAATAAAGACAGGATCTGCAAGGGTATCTATGACGACCCCTAGATGTACCAGGTGCTGTACTGGAACTAGCCGACTCTTTTTACTGTTTACTATGAAACCGTGCTGTTCCAGATACTGTATTGTTCTCATTAAGTCTCTCTCCGTCTTTTCCTTGGACACGGCGCTGATAAGCAGGTCGTCCAGGTAGGGGTGGACATGAATGCCTTTGAGCCGTAAGTTTGCTATTAACAGGATCAGTATCTTTGTAAACGTTCAGGGGGATGATGCCAGTCCGAAGGAGAGGGCCTGGTATTGCCAGTGGTGATGGACATAGGCAAACCACAGTCACTTCCTGTGTGCCTGCCTGATTGGTACGTGTAGGTAGGCCTCTTTCAAGTCCAGGGAGGTCAGCCAATCTCCCTGGGATATGGCATTGTAAATGGTTTTCAAGGTTTCCATGCAAAACTTCCTGGTCTTTACTCTCCTGTTCAGCTGCTTCAGGTCTAGTACCGCCCTCCACTCTCCAGATTTTTTTGGAACAAAAAAGAGGATAGAATACAGACCTTGACCGTTTGACTGACGGAACTGGTTCTATCGCACCTGTGGAACGCAGCCTGGTGATCTCCACCAGCATGGCTTGGTGCTTGACCTGCTTCAAGGAAACAGAAGAGGAGAGAGAGAAGTTTGGGGGTTGGCTTTGAAGTTCTATTGGATACCCCTGTGCTATAACTTCTAGGACCTAGGCATCTGAGGTTGAATGTGCCCATACCTGATAGAAGGTTTGGACCCTGCCCACTATGCCCAGGTTTATTACACAGTCAGCCCTGTTTTGACTGGTTGGAACAGCTAGGGGTTCTGGATCGGCTAGAGTTGGGAAACTTCTTTTTCCTGTGCCACTTGGGCTTGAACTTGTCTTTTCTAGCGAACTGCGTCTGGTTGTAGCCCTTCCTAAAGGTTGCTGAGTTTTCTGTGAAGCGGTATGGGTGATGAAAGGACTTCTTTTTTGTCCCTAAGTGCTGCAAGGTCTGCCTTTTGACTTTGTCATTGGCATCAGCCTGGACCTTGCCTCAACAGATGCCAAATTTTAATTTTGGTAGGGGTCAGAGATCAGTAGGTTTTTTGCCATACCAAGTTCTGAGCCACAGGCAGCATCTAGCCGTTACGCTAGCTGCCACGGCTCTGTATGCCCAAGAAAGGGTATCAGTTGAGGAGTCTTCCATAAAGGCAATGGCCAGTAAAATTCGGGATGTCATGACTTTTGAATGGCTGGTGCAGATGTTGGGGTCCTGAATGTCTTGGAACCAACTAATGAGGACTCGGACTATGTAGAAGGTAACTGTGGCCATGCGTCGCACTGCTGTTGCTGCCTCGAATTCCCTACACAGGGCGGACTCAATTCCCTTGTCCATGGCATCTTTTGGAAAACAGTCTCCCTCTGTGGGGAAGGCAGTTTGCCTAGCCAGGGAGGCTGCCGCCACATCTGCCTTGGGTGCGCAGAATAGCCTATCCTTACACCTGGAGAAGGTGTACAACGCCTCTTGCATTTTAGTCATCCTATATGCCGTCCCGGGTTGCTTCTATTCAGAAATTATTAGCTTTCTGAATGCCCTGTCTAGGGAAATCCCCTTGTGCTTTCCGTTGACCTGAGGGATGTGGACCCTTGGAGAATCTTCCTCAGAGTCTGAGTCGTCCTTCTGTAGTTTTTCCTTTAGTTGTAGGGTTTTTATCGCTTGCTTCATTAGCTCATTCCTATATTGTATAGGGAATTCCCAGCTCCCCACTGACCAGGAGAGGAAGGGTCGCTCGTCTGGGATCTGTCCTTCCTCCATTGAGGATTCATAGTCCCTGTGCGAGTCTTCTTCAGACTTCCCACCCACCCGCCCCCCCCCCAATCTTCCTCTTCTGAGAAGTCTCTAATTAGGGGGGGTGGCTTTTGCTAGGTTTGGGCCTTTTTTCCTGCTGCTTTTTAGTAGAGGTCTTAGAAACGGAGCAAGATTGCCTCCTATTAGCTCTTGGGCACCCTCTGCCTTTCTCAGATAGTTCAGGGAGAACATTAGTCCCCCCTAACACCTTCCCTAGGCCATGGAGATTGTCTCGGGGAATGGCTGAGGCTTGCTCCTCAGCTGCCTCCTCCTATTTGCTGAACTGCTCCCTGGCTTGTGCCCTGGGTTGCTCCCAGGGCTGATCCCTGGCCCGCTCTTTGGGCTGGTCAGCTGGGGCAGCACGTGACTTACCCGGCATCATTTCAAGTTCTCTCGTCCCGAGCTGTAGCATGGGGGAACAGGGGAGAGGAATCTCACAGACCTGGCGTTGGAGCTGCACGTCCCAGGCTGCAGCGTGGGTCCAAGCATGGTTGGAGGGAAGGCAGTGTGCGTGTGTGTGTGCGTGCGTAGAGTGGGTCGCGTTAGTGACCTACGGCGCTTGCAGTGCGCTCCCTGTTCTATTGGGCCTGAGGGCTGCTGAACACTGACACGCAGGGGCTAGCCTGCCGGTAGATGTGGTCTGCCCTACGATCGGGCTGTTGCCGGTTTTGTAACCCTCTGAGGAGGGAAATTGCTGCCCTGCTAGGGGCGCTCCTCTCTGGGGAGCTAGAAGAATCTGCTCCTGCTCGGAGGCAGAAACGAAACTGGAGAGGTTACGGGGATCGTTCCTATGAGCATGCTCAAGAAAGATGTTTCTGCCTCCAGCTGGTGGAGTAGGAGAATGACCCCGAGGGGAAGACTGTCAAGCATAGATGAGAAAGGAAAATTGGGCACTTACCTCGTGAATTTTCCTTCTACTGTGGCTCCTCCTGGACGGCCAGCCAGCACAGTAGGGTATATCGCCGTCACTATCAATAGGAGGCAGACATCCAACTTTTGTGTCTCCAGTGCGGGGCTATCCCTTTCAACCCCAGTGTAATATAGCCTTTGCTCGATGCTGCTGAAGACACTCAATGAACAGTAATTATTCAAACTACATAACCAAATTAATCCCTAAGTAGGGATGGATTCATATGGCAACAAGCCCATATAACAGGAATAACTTTTTGAAAACCCTACTCAGTCCAGACGTTGCAAGGGAGCCTTAAGCTCTGTCCTAGCCTTTTCTGAAAATTCAAAACTTTAATTATAACTACAGACCTCAATCCCAGAGTCTGCTAAACTCCGGGTGGGTCTGGCCGTCCAGGAGGAGCCACAGTAGAAGGAAAATTCACGAGGTAAGTGCCCAATTTTCCTTTCTCCCTGTGGCTCCTCCTGGACGGCCAGTCAGCACAGTAGGGACTTACCCAAGCAGTGTCCCCCTTTTATATGACGGTGTGCTGTGGGGTGGGCAGATTCTATCTCTGAATATCAGGTCTCAGGCAGGACACTAAATCACTGCCTGTAAAACCCTTCTTCCAAACGCTGCCTCGGCCGATTCCTGTAGAGGAATCCTATAATGCCTTGTAAAGGAATGAACCGAGGACCACGTCGCTGCTCTACAAATTTCCCCATAGCTAGCAGTGTGTCTAAATGCTTGAGAAGTAGCTGCCCCTCTAAGCGAATGTGCGAAGATTCCGCTTGGGGGATTTTTGTTTTGGGCTCTATAAGCCTCCTTAATACAGAGAACTATCCACCTAGAGATTGTGGATTTGGAGGCTCTCAGACCCTTGTTTTGTGGTCCATAAGCCACAAATAGGGCCGAAGATCTCCTAAATAACGCTGAGCGTTCAATATAGATCCTGAGCGCCCTTTTAACATCCAAAGTGTGCCAAACATGCTCCTGAGGATGCGAAGGTCTAGGGCAAAAAGAAGGGAGGTTTATCTCCTATTCCCTGTGAAAATGTGTATTTATCTTGGGAATGAAACTGGGATCTAGCCTCAGTGTTACAGACTCCTCCTTAAATATGCATAAATTTGGTTCTATTGACAAGGCACTCAATTCTGAGACCCTTCTAGCTGAAGTAACTCCTATTAGAAAAGCCAGTTTTAGGGATAGATAATACAGTGATATCTCCCTAAGGGGTTCAAAAGGTATTGTGGTTAGGGCTTTTAACAGTAAGTTAAGGTCCCAGGACGGGAAGCGGTGTACCACCGGAGGTGATACCAATTTTGCTGCTTTGAGAAATCTTATGATATGAGGGTGTTTAGACACACTCCTTCCCTTCCTAGTGCTGATGACACTACTGAGAGCGGATACCTGTCTTATCAAGGTGTTTGGACTTAATCCCTTACTCAGACCCTCCTGTAGGAAGTCTAGTATCACCCCGATTGGTGCCTTAATGGGGTTTACGCCCTTAGTACCACACCACCCTGCAAATTTTGCCCATGTACTTTGATAAATTCTCCTGGTTGCAGGGCGTCTGGACTGGAGCATGGTTTCCATCACCTGTTGAGAGTAACCTAAGTTTGTGAGAGCCCGCCTCTCAATAGCCAAGCTGTCAGACATAGAGATTCTGGTTTCTCGTGTCTTATTGGACCTTGTTTCAGGAGGTCCTCCCTGAGTGGTAGCCTGAGATGCGGTGCAGTTGTCATTGTCACTATGTCTGCAAACCATGGCCGATGAGGCCAGTATGGTGTGATCAGTATGATCTCTGCTTGTTCCCTCTTTATCTTTGTTACTGTCCTTTGGATCAATGGGAACGGTGGAAAAGCGTAGAGAAGGCCTTGTGGCCAGGGTCTGTTGAGTGCGTCGAATCCCGCTGCTCGTTTGTTGGGGAATCTGGTTAAGAATAGACTTGTTTTTGTGTTTGCTGGGCTGGCGAACAGATCTATCTCCGGATATCCAAACGTCTCTGTTATCAGGTGGTACGTCTGTGGGTGTAGGGACCACTCCCCTGGGTCGAGTGTCTCCCTGCTGAGCCAGTCGGCCTGTGTGTTTTTTACCCCTGGTATGTGTACTGCTGTGAGTGAGAGTAGATTCCTTTCCGCCCACTTTAGCATGGCTAGGGCCTGCTGATGAAGAGCTTCCGACCGAGATCCCCCTTGATGGTTGATATAGGCCTTGGTTACTATGTTCTCCGTGTAGATTTGCACATGGCATCCCCGAATTTGGGGAGCTAGCTTCCTCAATGCTAGGTATGCTGCCCTGAGTTCTAGCCAGTTTATGTGGTGTTTTTTCTCCCATTTCAACCACTTTCCCTGGACTGATCTTCCTTGTATGTGTGCACCCCACCCTGAGGTGCTGGCATCTGTTGTTACTACCCTTTTCTCTGGGTCCAAGATTGGTATCCCCGAGTCGAATCGTTTGTGATCTTTCCACCATAGAAGGGATTTCTTTACCTTCTGGGGTACCGTCACCCACGGATTTGCCCCTGAAGTTAGTAGGTCTTGCCAAGGGCGTAGGAACCTCTGGAGAGGTCTTGCATGTAGTCTCGCCCACCTCAGGATTCCGATACATGATATCATGCTCCCCAGGAGGCTGGCCAGGTCCTTTAGTCTGGATTTCCTGTTGTAGGAGACTTGGTTCAGCGATTTCCTCAGAGTTAGACGTCGCTGTTGGCTCAGGAACATTTTGAATTGTCGTGTGTTTATGACAACCCCCAGATGCTCTAAGGACTGGGAGGGATCCAGGTGACTCTTTTTGAGATTCACTATGAATCCATGTTCCTGTAGGTAGTCTATGACCCTTTGAATATCTGCCTTTGCTTGGTGCAGATTCGGGGAACGTATCAGCAGATCGTCGAGATAGGGATGGATCTTGATTCTCTCCGTTCTGAGCTTTGCTATTAGGGCAACCAGAACCTTCGTGAAGGTTCGTGGGGCTGTGGATAGGCCAAACGGTAGTGCTGCGTACTGCCAGTGAGTTTGGTTGTAGTGGAACCTCAGCCATTTCCTGTGAGCAGGAAGGATTGGCACATGGAGATACGCCTCCTTTAGATCTAACGACGTCAGCCACTCGTTTGGTTCTATCACTGACCTGATGGATTGCAGAGTTTCCATCTTGAACCTTTTTGGTCTTATGCATTCGTTTAGTCTTTTTAAGTCCAGCACCGCCCGCCACTCTCCTGTTTTCTCTGGGACTAAGAACAGGATTGAATACAGTCCCTGTTTGTGATTTGGTGGGGGTACCTGCTGGATGGCCCCTATGTCCCTTAATCTGATGATTTCTTTCAGCATGGTCTGATGTTTCTTGGGGTTTCTGGAGCGTGGAGAGGGAATAAAAAAGTTTGTGGGGCATTCGTTGAGCTCGATAGCATAACCTTTTGTGATCGTTTGCAAGACCCAGCGATCTGATGTGGCAAGCTGCCATTTTTCTTTGAACCTTTGTAGTCTCCCCCCTAGGTTCTGTGGGTCTGCGAAACAGTCTTGGCAGTCATGCCTCAGATTTTGGTCTGTTTGCTGATTGGAAGTGCTTGGCTCTGTTCCCCTGTCCCTTCTGCTTGGACCAGTGAGGTCTATACCTCTGCTGTCTGCCCCTCTGTGGGTATGAAGGCTTCCTATTACCCCCTTGTTGCTGGCGCTGTCCGAAGGGACGAAAATTCTTTCTGCCCTGGCCTATACTCTGTAGGGTATGTTTTTTATTTTTATCTGCAGCCTCAGTGAGTACTTTATCGAGGCATACTCCAAAGATCTTTGATCCCTGGAATGGACCTCCAACCAGGGTGTTTTTAGCTGTGGGATCCCCCCTCCATGAACGCAGCCATAGCCTGCGTCTTGCCGCTACATTCGAAGCTACTGCTCTTGCGGACCATCTGAGTATGTCTGTTGATGAGTCCGCTATGAAAGAATGCGCAAGCTGGATCCTAGTTGACAGAATCCTTGTCATTTTCGCTGACACTTTGGGGCCTTTGGCCTTCCTTATCCATACCATGAGTGCTCTGGAGAAGTAAGAAGTAACCAGAGCCATCCTCATCACCGCAGTCATCTCCTCAAAATTACGTCTGAGATTTGACTCGATGCCCCTATCGGTGGGGTCCCTTGGGTAGCATTCCCCTTCAGTGGGGAATACTGAGTTTCTAGCGAGTGATGCTGTTGCCGCATCTACCTTAGGTATGGCTAGGAGCGGCTCCTTATTCCTCTGGAGGGAGTAGAGGGATAACAGATTTTTGTTCATTTTGTAAAGTTTATTTGGCTGTTGCCATTCCTTCATAATTATTTTTTCGTAGGCTTTGTCAAGCACTACTCCCTTGTCCCTAGCTGTGGCTCTTGGGATGTAGCGTCTGGCCTCTTCCTCTTCCTCCTCCGAGGATTCTGAGGGAGCCTGTTTCGCCTTCTTTTGTCTTAAATGAAGGGTCCTAGTTAACTGTTCCAGAATCTGGTCTCTATACCTTGGAAATTGCCTGTCTGGGTCCCCAGACTGCTCTAACTCTGTGTCCTCTATCTCCCCTTCTTCCATAGAGGAGCCTTCTGCATCTCCCTCTGCAGAAATGCATTCCTCTTGGGCCTCCTGCTCTAGCTCCTCTGCTATGGCCTCTGCATGCTGTGCAGCGCCCTCCCCTGAGCGTGGGCCCGTTGTCTCCTCCTCTCCTGAGGTGACTGACTCTACCTCCTCTTGTTCCTCCTCCGAGGATACTGGGGAGTCAATGAGTGCCGCGATCCTGGCCTTTTTATGAGGAGGGGTCTTTCCTTTTCCTGCCCCCTTCGACTGCCCCTTGAAAAGGTTTCTTCCCCTTTTGTCTGGGGGGGGGAACCTTTTTTGTTTTAATTGGGCCAGGATTTCCTTCAGGACTTCCATATGTGGGTCCTGAGGCTGAGGGGTGGGGGGACTTACAGTCTCCGACTGTTGTTCCTGAGAGGTGGAGGGCCGCTTCCTTTTAGCCGCCATGATTTTCGGGCCTTGCTGGTCAGAGAAAAACGGCCTGCTACAACCCGCCTTGTACTGAGCAACCACACTGAGCTGTGGCGATTGCTGCGAAGGGGTACTCTCCTAGTCCCTCGTGACTTAGGAGATTAGCGCTATAGGCTGGGCTAAGCTCCGCCCCTTTTTTCCCCGCGCTGCTCGCGCTCCCGTTTTCTCGCTCGCGCCCTTTTTTGGCGTCGGGTGGTGGGAAGGGGAAGAAAAACTTTGAGCCGGCCCTATTTCTTTAAGGGGACCGGTCCTTTCGCCTTGCGGAGGGGCTTCTGATGGGGGGGGGGGAGAAGTTTCCCCCTATAAGCGGCGGCTGGCGGGAGCGGAACGATGTGGGGGAGGGAACGAGGTTTGTTCCCGGTTCACCTCCTGGAGCCAGGTATCCCGTCCCCTTTTCACTTTACCGCGGTGGCCTGCGGGGAATTGACTTCTCCCGGCACTTTGTCCCGGAGCCTAACCCTGGGCTAACCGCTCTCAGGGGGTGCTCTTTCCCCTCCTAGGCAGCGGAAAGGGACCTTCCTTCGCCCTGTAGCTAGCCCCAGGCTGGGTGCTACGCCCGCTCTTCGGGGTTATCCTACCGTTAGGTGATGGATGTCTCCCGGTACTTGCTCGCGGCCCCCTCCCCGTGAGGAAGGGGAGGTGAACAGTGGGAGGAATCCTCCTCCCCTGGCACCTGGAGCTCCTTAACCGCTGCCTGAAGATGGATCCTCTTGGAGGCAGCCAGCCTGCATCCTATCTGCGTGAAGGCAGACAATCAACTGGGGTTGGAAAGGATAACCCCCGCACTGGAGACACAAAAGTTGGATGTCTGCCTCCTATTGATAGTGACGGGGATATACCCTACTGTGCTGGCTGGCCGTCCAGGAGGAGCCACAGGGAGAATGTGACACGCACACACACCATAGACAAACTGCACATAACTTGTGTGCATGCCGAGGTTTAGGATCCACCCCATTATCAGACAAAGAATTCAAAACAAGTTAAAAGACATTTGATTCTATATAATAAGACAAACATTTAAATATCTACTATGAAGCAGACTTGCAGCCTAGCCTTGGTTGGTTCACTTCTCAACAAAATAGCCACACTACTTATGCAAGTGTGCGTGAATACTGCATAACTGCTAACTGTTTTATGACAAATGAATGCTGGGTTTTTTTTAAAAAGAATTTTATTACTAATACATTGAAAAGATATCAAGTCCAATGCAATAAATAAATACTTTATCAATTCAGTTTGAGTGTGATTTTGATTGGAGTTAGAATGAGCTAGAACAGCAAATTAGTAGTTGGCAATAAAGATTGCAATTGCGTATTACACCACTTTCGGTGTAAAATAGCTCACTGTTTCCCAGAAAAGTCAGTGAAGTGCCAGGCACTTGGCCATATCAACTGGACAATCAAGCAAACTACAGATTTGGGTAACAGTGACGATATACAGTGGTGTTTGCTTGAGTAAATTTTTTTCAGCCTTGTAAAAAAGTTCAACTTATCAGAAATTCTACTTAAGCAGACCTTAAGGAAATGGAGAAAACCAAAGCTCAGATTAAGATAGCAAGTGGTTTCTTCCTCTCCAGTTCCCATCCCTCCCCTCAGAAGCAAAAAGTCAGAGCAGACAGCAGGGCAGGGAGAGGTGTGTACATGTGTTCCTGTGAGGTCTAACTTGGAGTCCCAAGTGGGGGCTGGAGAAAGGGAAACCTGATGCTCACTTTTCCATTACAACCTGCTTGAAACTCTCAGAGTCAGAACTGACAAATTCTCACATGTGTGTAGGACTCTGCCTGGCTGTCAGTGTGAGCTGGCATATCTGGGAGCTGGAGAGATCTGATGTTTCCTAATGCCCATCTCCAGTCCACCCAACATGAAGATTAGCTCTCATAGGATATACAATACAGTATTTTAACCACATACTGCCAAGAAATCACTAACACCCTCAGAGGTCCTGATATTTTTAGTTGGATGAGTATATTCTTTAAACCTGAAAAACTAGAGTTCTTGGGGTTCAGAATTCTACTTATCCAGATCATAAAGCAATACGTTCTCCTGGACCTGCAGCTGGGGAAAACAAATTAATTCAACTTATCCAGAAATTCAAGTAATGAAAGTTCTACTTAAGTAAATTCCACCATATACAGCAGCCCAAGATTTGGAGCTACTACGAAAAATTCTGAAGCTTACCTTGTATAAGTTCGACAGTTTGATATGGGCGTTAAGCTCATTGTGGAAGCGCTCTTCCATACCAGCTTGCTGATCTTTTGCCTGGTAAGTAAAAATATATCAAATTTATAGCTCTCATTCCAATTCATTAGGGAACAGGATTTGTCTGTTTTTTTGTTTTTTAAAATATTATTATTATTTATACACTACCAGTAATGGCTGCTACTGAACAGTCAGACACCCATCTCTCTCCAGAGGAGTTTACAATTTAGGAAGGACTGGGGAGGGGAACATAGCGAAGGACAAGGACATATTTAAGAGTGGGAGCAGTCATAGGTGTACGTGCTTCGAATCACAGAACTGTAATGCCGGAAGGGACAACACTCTTCTCCAAAACAGGATATCCTTAGCCTCAGCATTTTAAATAGATGCTTAGGTACAAGCAGAGGAAGGGGATACTGAAGGAAAACATAGTAGAATTTTAACACTGAAAGGGACCTCAAGGATTATCAAGTCCAGCCTCCAATGTGATATAAGCAGCAGCAATGTATGGGGGCTCGGGAAAGCATGATGAAAGAGGTAGGTTTTAGGAGGGAGGAGAGTATGCGTTCAGGGAAGGCATGCCAGGAATGGGGGTGGGCGACATAGGAGATACATATTATACACATACGGATGTTTCAAAAGTTTAAGAATATTTTGCTGCTGGCTGTAACATGCAAAAATTATGAAATCACTATAAGAATCTGAATAGGTGTGAGGAGGGAGAAAAATCACACGCATTAGTTAAAGTCTGAGTTTTTAAAAATTGCACAGCAGTTATTTTCTCCCCTGACAAGCATACGGGGAAATGGTGCTACATTTAAGAAGTAAAAAGCAAAACTAATCGTTTGTGCAACAAACCAAAAAGGACTTTCCTAAAGTTCCTTATCAGTGTTACAATTACCATCTTCAAAGTATTAAAACTCAGAATTATTAGAAATCCAATTAGACCTTTTTTTTTGCTGGGTGCTTGGCTTTTTGCATCTCTCTCAGCAGGGACATATGAACTTCTATCTATAACCTGGAAACTCAAGCAGTCCCTAAGGGCAGTAAGGCAGATTTGAGGTAATATTGTACTTAATTTGAGAAGATACAGGAGGCAAGAATTTATTGTAGCTAAGAATTAAACTGAAGCTACCTTAAAACTTGTGTGATAATACTGTGCTAAGAGAAAATTAATGCTTACCTCCTTCAGTTTAGTCAAAAGATCTTCCACATGTTTCTGTAGATTTTCATTGGATTGTTTCAAGCCGTTTACCTGCTCCTCCAGTCTAGAAACCTGCATGAGGATATATAAAAACAAGATATTAGGTTTGGAGTCACCTACATTTTCCAAATAGTAGTCAAGAATGCAGTACAGTTGGCTCCACTTTATCCAGACACTGATAATCAGGATAACCACTTAAATGAGACAGAGCTCTGGGAACCATTCCCCACCCCCAATGCTAGAACAAAGGCAGTCTCTCCATGAGTTGAACAAGTTGCTTATTTGAGATATACATTTCCAAAGGTTTTCACTGTATCCAATGACTGTGGGCTTTAAAATTTCAGTTTAAGAGCAAGTGCTCTTTGCAGAGCACCAGCTCCAGTCAGTCAGTCACAATGTTGGAGAAGCTCAGTCTGGGAGATGCTTCAAAGGGGTATGCATGTGTCTTGAGGCTCTTAGCCATATGAAGATTTTGGCACACAGCTCTTTGAGGTTAGGACCTTTGCTCACCCATAATATAGGAAAGACCTACAATTGATGAACATTTTCACCCATCAGAGGGGGAAAAAAAGTTAAGAAGGAGGATACCATAGGAACAGAGAAAAACCACGTTAAAAAACTGCTTGCTGATTTTTTGGAAGCAAGACACTATGGGTGCAATCTCGCTATCTGCCTAGGCAGGGGAAAGCTGCACAGGCGGATAGCTTCTGGGGTGCCAGCAGCCACAGCGCCCCATCCAGCTCCGGTCCCTGCACTATGTAGGGGCCGGATGGAGGGGGTGGGGCAATGAGAGAGCAGCAGGAAGGGGGGCAGGTGGAGTACCCTGACCCCTTGAAACCGCTGCACACCATCCCGGCCAGCCCCCGAACCTGGTCCATAGTCCTCACCCAACATTGCAGGAGTCCTGGACAGTCCCACAAGCGACCCAGACCCTCCCATACCTCACTCTGTGCTGGATGGGAGCCAGGTCTCCTGGGGAATCATCCAGGGCTCCTGCAATGTTGGGTGAGTGCTGTGGGCCGGGTTTGGGAGCTGGCCAGGCCGGTGTGCAGCGGCTTCAGGGGAAGACAGCAGCCGGTGTCTTCTCCCCTATAGCTGCACCTGCCTTACTCCTGCTCCAGACAGGAGCAAGTCCCCACAGGTGCAACAGGTCCGGTCCCCTGCCCCTGCAGGACCTGCCCTGGGGTTCTGTACCCCATTTCTTGGGCAGTGCTCCCCGTTCCTCTGCTGCCATAGAGGGCGTGTCCACGAGAGAGCTGGAGGGGGTGTGGCCAGCAGTGCTCTGCAACCGCCGGTGCCCACACCCCCTCGCTCCCCATGGCATGCTTTTTAATGGCCCTGCACCAGCGCAAGGCCACTTGTGCTGGCTATGGCCTTTGCTGGATCGCTGTCTATGTCTGTACACATCACAGTACTAGCAGAAAACAACATACATGTACTCTTATTTTACTAATAGAATAAAAATTTCAATTGCTCTCTCTTAAGATGTCCTTACCCCATGTAATCAAATATTCATAGTTTTCACTGAATAAGTAATAGATGAAAGCAAACTTTCATATATAAGACTAATGGTATCAAAAACTTAGACCGCATTCACACCTGCGGCGGCAGTGGAGGCAGAGCGAAGACACGGCAGCAGGAAGGAGCCTGATGGCAGAAGTAGAGCCAGTGCGAATGGGGTTCTGCTGTGATTTTCCTTACACATATCAGGACAGAATTTTGCACCCTGACATGCATGAGGGAAGTTGTGGCAGATGCCCATCTGCACGGGGGCTATTTCCAGAATCAGGCTTCTCTCCGCTACCGCATCTTCCCTCGCAGGTCTCGCGCCCACCACACCACATCAGGTGTCAATGTGGCCTCAGTGTATTCCTTTGTACAGAAATCAATTATTTCTTGAATAATAATAATTTTTTAAAAATCAGCATGATAACAGTTCTTGATTAAACAAATCAGGGGTGTAAATGCCAAGTATTTTGAAAGTACTTCTCTCATGCAAGAAAAAATGTCAGGTTTTTATTTACTAGTTTACCTCTTCCTTCTTGTTCTCCAGGCTACATTTAAGTTCCAGGATTTCATTTCCTTTCTCCCTGGCATTAGCCAGCAGTTCATCTGTTTTAGTTTTCAGTTCAGTATTTAGCCAAGTGTTCTGACTCTGTAACAATTCTTTTTCTTGCTCCAACCTTTTTTCACGATACTAAAAATACAATTGCACAACACAGTATGATAAAAATGGAGTAAATCAATACCTAACGACATTAGAAACATTCTTCCAAAAACGTGTCTGATTTTAGCTTTATAAAGCCTGACTAGCATCTTCATGAGCCTCACAGGGCCATAATGAATTCCTGTGTGTCTAATTTGCCGGATGCAATAAATAAATAAAAATTAAAGTAGTAACAAATGCATTTGCCAGGATCCTTAGTAGTGGCGTCTGACTATGAATACCACCTGTAATTTAATTGCTCCCAGGCGTTTTGCCATTGTGACCCCATTTTGAGACTTAAATATTATCCTACAGACATGCAAAAGATCAGGATTGTCTTTCCATCCATGTGACATGACCCCACTTGGGATCCTAACCCATAATTTGCAAACTTCTACCCTAACGTTAGTTCAGTAACCTTTAGTCCAGTGTAACTCTTCCTTCTCAAATAAAAGAGGCAATTGGGTTCCTTACCTTGTGAATTGCTGTATGTCCCTCGAGGGAGGTCATTTGGACGAAAGGAGCGAGCTCTCTCAACTGGGCATGCATAGGGGATAACACCCTCGCTTTCCCAGGTGTACCCTAGCCGACGAACGCAACTACCTATCTGGAAAAAGAAGTTAACCCATTCCCCCTATGGGGGATTAACTACGGAACTGTCCCTGACGGGAAAACAATTAGATCTGACGGAGCCCAGGTAGAACACCCAGGTGGGTCGAATGACCTCCCTTGAGGGACATAGAAGAGCAATTCACAAGGTAAGGATCCAATTGCCTCTTCTACGCCCTCTCGTCCAGTCATTCGGATGAAGAGAGGTAACAGAGCAGTATATCATTCGGTAGGGAGGGAGAACAGGGCACCTATGAAGAGTTTAGGACCCCCTGCAGTACCCGCCGCCTGAAGGCAGCTTCAGCTGATTCAAACAGATATATTTTATAGTGCTTGGTGAAGGTGTGGAGACTTCTCTACGTGGCTGCCTTGCAGATTTCACCAATTGGGGCTCGGGATCTGAAGGCCCAGTTAGTGGAGGCCCCCCGGGTAGAATGAGCTAAAGTTCTGGCTGGGGGGATGAGGTCTACTGCCCTGTATGCGTCCGCAATACAGGCTGAGATCCATTTGGCAATGACCGCTTTGGAGGCCTTGGTACCCTTCGAGTGCGGATGGTAATTAACCAGAAGACAGGAAGTTCGTCAAAAGCTCACGGGCGCTCTATGTAAATTTTGAGTGCACGGCGTACATCGAGGGTATGCCAAAGTCTCTACAGCCTGTGCCGGGGATTGGGGCAGAATGAGGGGAGGACCACCTCTTGGGAAAGGTGAAAAAGGGAGGACACCTTCGGAAGGAAGGTAGGGTCCAGCCGGAGGACAACCGATTCCTTCCGGAAGGTGCATAGAGCCGGGTCAATAGAGAGGCCTCCAATTTCTGAAACTCTTCTGGCTGAGGTGATGGCAATGAGAAATGCCACCTTAACTGATAGGAAGTACAAGGAGACCTCCCGGAGGGGCTCGAAAGGAGCTGAGGTCAAGGCCTGAAGTACTACATTGAGGCTCCATTTAGGAAATATATGGACAACTGGAGGGGAGATGCAGCGGGCAGCTCTCATGAATTGTCTGATATGAGGGTGGGCCACCAGTCGTTGCCCTGAAGAAGCACCTAGTGTAGTATCTAGGGCAGCCAATTGTCTGGACAAGATGTTTGGCCGAAGACCCTTGTCTAGCCCTTCCTGGAGGAACTGCAGGACCTGAGGTACGGAAGGGGAACGTGGCAGGACCTGATGGGCATGGCACCAATTGACGAATATCCTCCAGGAGTACTGGTAAGTGCGTCTGGTGTACTTACAGCGTGAAACCAAGAGTGTCTGTACAACAGGGGCAGAATATCCTAACTCTAGGAGGGCTGCGGTTTCAATAGCCAGGCTGTCAGTTTCAGGAAGCTCAGTTGATCGTAAAACGGGTCCCTGTGCCAACAGGTCTGGTGTCACTGGGAGCTCTATGTGGTTCCCTGCGGACAGGGTGATCAGGTCGGGGAACCATGGTCTGCGGGGCCAGAAGGGGGCCACTATGATGATCGTGGCTTGCAATTGCTTGGCCCTGTGAATTGTTCAGTGTAGCAGTGGAAACGGTGGGAAGGCATACAGCAGGCCCCTGGGCCATATTTGATTGAGGGCATCGTGTGCCTCTGCCTTGGGATGAGGCCGCCTGTTGAAGAACCGCCTCGTTTTGTTGTTGGTTGAGGAGGCAAATAGGTCCAGTACTTGGTGGCCGAACGTGTGGGTAATCAAGTCGAAGGCTGAAGCACTGAGACACCATTCTCCGGGGTCTACCGTCTGCCTGCTCAGCCAGTCCGCCTCCACGTTCTCCGTCCCCTTGATGTGTTGTGCTGAGAGAGAGAGAGAGAGAGAAAATGTTTTTCTGCCCAAAAGTGCAGTCGTGATGCTTCTCTGTGAAGGGTTGGCGACCTTGACCCTCCCTGGTTGTTGACATATGGTACGGCGGTGGTGTTGTCGATTAATATCAGGATGTGCTTCCCTCGTATGTGCTGGATAAAGTGGAGCAGTGCTAGCCAAACAGTCTTGAGCTCGAGCCAGTTGATGCTGTGTCTGATCTCATGCAGACCAGAGTCCCTGTGTGGTCTGAGTGTGTAGATGGGCCCCCCAACCAGAGAGGCTGGTGTCCGTTGTTATTGCCAACCTGTCGGGTTCCATGAGAGGGACTCCGAGGTCGAATCTGTGTGGGTCTTTCTACCAAGATAGTGCTTGCAGGGTCTTCTGGGTGACTACGAAAGAAGCAGGGGTGCTGTTGATGATGGCTGTCTGCCATGGTCTGAGCAGTGTCTGAAGGACTCACGAATGAAAGCGACCCCATTGAAGGTGGCGGGTGCATGAGATCATCAGCCCCAGGAGGGATGCTAGTGTTAGCAGTGGGGTGCGTGGTTGAGCTCGTACACTTCTGATTAGTTCTCTGATTTTGTGTTGTCTCCGTGCAGGGATAAACACACTAGTGTAGTGTCGATGATTACACCGAGATGCTCTAGGCGTTGCGTGGGTGTGAGATGACACTTGTCCCAGTTGATCAGGAACCCGTGGTGTTGCAGGTAGGTAATTGCGCGCTGCAGATGGATCCGGGTGATTTGATGAGACGGGGCCCTGATGAGTAGGTCGTCTGAGTACGGGAAGATAGCTATCCCCTCCATGCGTAGATTTGCGATGAGGGGAACGAGGACCTTGGTGAATGTCCGCGGTGCCGATGCCAACCCGAACGGGAGGGCCCGATACTCCCAATGCTGTCCTTTGTAGCAGAATCGGAGCCATCTCCTGTGGGCTGGGAGGATGGGTACATGGAGATAGGCATCCTTGAGGTCTAAGGAAGACATTCAGTCATTCCTGGATAAGGCCAGAGATAGAGGCCAGTCTCCATCTTGAAACTGTGTTCAGAGTGATTTGTTCAGTCATTTCAAGTCGAGGACCCCTCTCTAGTTCCATCTTCTTCTGCACCATGAAGATCATGGAGTATAGTCCTGTCCCTTTTTTGTGCCATGGTACCCTCTCTATGGCACCCATGTGTTGGAGTCTGGCTAGTTCTGCAAGCATCGCCTTGTGTTTGGAAGGGATACGTGAGCAGGGGAAGGGGGGGCAAATACCCGAAAGAGTTCCCTTGGTGTGTATTTGAACTCTATCGAGTACCCCCTCGTCACCGTTTGGATGACCCAGGCATCTGTGGTTGACAGTACCCACCTGGGTGTGAATTGCAGAAGTCGGGCGCCGAGTCGAGTAGAGGAGGGGCAGGAAGGTCTGGAGGAGTCATGACTCCTGCTTGCGTGAGAGTGATCCGAAATGTTGTGGGTAATGCTGGTGTGATGTCGATCTGCTGGATCTTGCTCCGCGGCCTCTCTGGTTCCTATTGCGGGTCTGTGAGCTCCAGGTGGTGAACCGGCCACGTTGGGGTCCTTGACTGAAATGGTTGAAGTGACAAAAAAAGGTTTTAAATGTCTGAACCTGATTTAGGGTGTTCTTCCTGTCTTTATTGGATGCCTTGTTAAGAGTCTTGTCCAAGGCAGATCAGAATAGTTTGCCCCCTTTAAAGGTGCTATTTACCAGGAGGTTCTTTGCGTGAGGATCTGCCTGCCAGGAGCAGAGCCACAGCCAGCGCCTGGCCGCCACGTTGGCAGCCATGCCCTTGGCCGTCCAGGTGAGTATGTCCATAGATGAGTCCATAAGAAAGTCATGGGCTAAGGTGACATTGGTGGCAAGCTTACGGGAGAGGATGGAGGAGATGTTGGGGTCCTTAGCCAGCTTGAACCACTTCATAATGGCCCATGATACGTAGGAGGTGGTTGTAGCCATGCGTAATATGTTGGACAGTCTCGTAGCTTTTCTTTAGACCCACCTCAACCCCTTTGTCAGTGGAATCTTTGGGTAAGAGGTCACTCTCAGCTGGGAATACTGACTGGCGAGGGAAGCGGCTGCAGCATCCACCTGAGGCAGGTCGAAGACAGGGTTGCTGTATTTATTAAAGGAATAAAGAGCCTGCTGGGCATTGGACAACTTAGAAGACTTGGTGGGATGCTTCCATTGTGCCCTTATAACTTTTTCGAATGCCTTGTCTAACAAGGCTCCCCTCGAGCTGTGATCCAGTTTGGGGATGTAATTCCTGTCTGAATTGTCCTCCTCCTCGAAGAATCAGGAGGGGGCGGTCAGCGCACACAGTTTCGGTTTCTCCTGCCGCCCTTGCGGGGCCTTCCTTTTGTGCCGCGGCGTGCAGGGTCGCGGTCCAAAGGCTTTTGGCAGCCTCAGCCATAGCAAGCGGCCCATGCGGGGGACGTACCGGAAGGTCAAACCCCGCGCTTGCTCTACCTCAATCCGTGCTCGAGAGACAGCACCGGGGGGTTGAGAGGAGTTGGAGCGGTTCTGGTGGTGGCGCTGAGGTGCTAAGCTTTTTGGGACACGGTCCCTTCTCTAACAAACTGAAGGAGCCCCTCCCCCCAGAAGAAGTTGGGGGTTCGAAAGTCACTCTGGCTGCGGAGCACCCTGCTGTAGCTCCTGACAGTCCTGAGGCAGATTTTCAACAGGGAAAGCGAGGGCGCAATCCCCTAACGCATGCCCAGTTGAAAGTTGCTTTGCTGCCTCCTTGTGGCCAGAGGGAGATTGCTCCCTTTATCCGAATGACCGGACGAGAGGGGATAGAAAATAGATGCTAGATGTCTTAACATTAGCCAACTAAATTAAGAAGCAAAACTATTCACTTTCAATTTACAAACTCATTTCTCAAAATAAGTACTTCAGTGCAAGAGCTCCAGAATTCTCAACAACAACAAACTAGCGTGCATGAAAATGAGAGGAGAAAAACTGGTTAAAAAATGGAGTTTCTTCCCAAAGTCTACCATAGAGATTCCACTAATGATGAAGATAATTATTCCCTGAAAACGGATCTTCAGATGAAACCTAGGATAATTTTTTTGTATTATTATTAATTATTATTATTATTTCTACAACCAAGCCAGCAGAGCTCTGGCCACTGAGAAGTATCCCACAACTTACCTTCCCAGAGACATCTGATGTCTGAAGCTCATCCAGTTTTAACTGTAGTTCAATTTTGGATGTGTTTGCCGCCGTAAGTTTTTCATTTAGACGTTTAACATCCTCTGTGAAAAAACAGAACGATATTTTTAAAATGCCTGTTATGAATTACTACTGTTTAGAATTGCATTTGACAGTATAGAAAAGATGATTCTCACGTTTAAAATGAATGCTGGTAAGCTCTTCAATGTAATGTTATCCCCACAACTAAATGCCAACATTATGGAACCTAATAGTTTGTTTGTTTTTTTGACCCTACTTAAATTTTGACAGTAGAATTTTACAGAAGTTACAATTCCCATTGACTCCGAGGGAAAAAAGACAATA
This sequence comes from Sphenodon punctatus, assembly GCA_003113815.1. Lineage (NCBI taxonomy): Eukaryota > Metazoa > Chordata > Lepidosauria > Sphenodontia > Sphenodontidae > Sphenodon > Sphenodon punctatus. The sequence continues at coordinate 493,993 of QEPC01000823.1, read as the reverse complement.
GTTGAAATTATTACGTTTATATGTAGCGCCAGCAATGAATCTGGTATTTTACAATCATTACAGACATGTTCCTGATCCAATGGCCTTACAATCTAAAGAGACAAAGGGAAGGGAACAGAAGGAGCGATAGGAATACATCCATGAAGTTGCAAGTGCACGTACTTAGCTCAGTTACAGGGGAGAAGGGGACCCTAAGAAAGTCAGGCAGAAGACTAAGGGGATGAGACGCTAGGGAAAGCTAGATAGAAGAGGTAAGAGATAGGAAGTCCAGGGTGGAGGAGGGCGATGTGTTGAAGGCAGATAGAGCCGGGTTAAGGCAGGTGGTAGCAGGATGACAGAAGGGGTGAGAGAGAAGAAGCAAAGTCCAAAGGGTTGACAGACTGAAAGTCATGGAAAGAGTAAGAGGTTGAACAAGAGAGAGGGGGGAAATGGGAGTTGTAGAATGAGGCAAAATGATCATCAGAGATGGGGAGGGCATCAAAGGAGAGGTCAGAGGTACAGCAATTTTTGGAGAATAGGTCGAGAGTGTGGCCATTGCAGTGGATAGGGCAGCAAGTCCAATGATGAAGATCGAAGGAAGAGGAAGCAGGATTCGCAGAGTGAGAGGGATGTCATAGATATTGAAATCTCCAAGAATGAGGGTGGGAATACTGTCAGAGGAAGAAAGTAAGGCAGGTGTCCAAGTCAGGGAGGAAGGAGGGAAGTGGACCTGGCAAGTGGTAGATGACAGCTACATGGAGGTGTACTGAAGAGTAGAGGTGAAAGGAGTGAGCCTCAAAAGGTGGAGAAGGAGAGAGAGGGAGAAATGGTAAGAAGTTAGAAGTAGCAGATTTTAACAAGGAGTAGGCCAACACCACCACCACCGTCTTCAGAGCATAGCTTTCAGAAATGGCTACCATATGGAGAGACTAATAACTCATTCATATGTTTACAACCCCTACAAGTATAGACATAATAGTCTCATCCAGAACAGTGCTACTTCAACTGAAGTGACCTTTTCACATCATGGTGGAGATAGAAAGACAATAATAGAATAGAATCTCTATTGCCCTACCTCCTCATGCTGCTAAGCAAGGATTAAAGGATGGGGAGGAAGAGCATGAACCGTAAAGAACAGCCCATAATACAGACACTCCCAATTTATGGGTAACAAGCCCATGTGGGGATCACACCTTATGTGGATACGGTTGCAATCTAGATAACTTGGTGTATAATTTGCATGTCAATCCGGCTGGCTGGGTTTGTTGGGGTATTATTTTGGTCTCAAGATGTGACCATACATGGGAAGTGTTTGAGAACCACTGCCAAAATAACTAATTCTCCACAGGAAAGCTTCACTTGCAGTGTTTTCTTAGAAAGGGTTCAACATTTGCTCCTAATATGTCATCTATTTCATTTACTTTTGCTTAGTTAGAACTAAACTTCTACTTCACCGCTAGTCATTTAAGTGTCTAGTTATGCTGAAACTGTGGTGAAGCTTCTTCTGTCACTCCGCTTTCTCAATATAAACATTCTGCCTTCTAGCTCTATTAGTGGGAATTAGCTGCATGCATAAATGGAATGGATTGACATACAATTTAAGATGAACTTTTTTTTAAGTTGTAAACTATACAACAGATTAAAATAAATATTTTGAAGATGCTGTAAAACAATTGAACAATATATTTAATGTTCTTGTTAATTGTCATGAAACTTGGAACAACATATCATGAACAAATCTAAAAGAAGAAAGTAAATTAGTAGTAAAGAGTAGAGAAAAAAGGTAGTAGAGGAATACATAAAAAGGAAGTCAGAAGGGAGGGGGATACTGAATCATAAAAAGTCTATTCAGTAATTTTTAAGAAGTCACTTGAGTACTTGAGAACATATCCTAGGTGTTTCTGTTGAGGAATATAATTCCTCTTCCCATTTCTTTTTAACTAGTTCAGTTTGAAATTCAGATTGATTAGTTTGATCTGAGAACAGCTACATACACAATTTAGAGTTAAGCCTGAATCTTCAAGCAAGTTTTTATAAACATGGTCAAGTGAACATACAATTTTGCAGTATTCATACCATTTAAGTGTTCCAGCTCCTGAGCCCTTCGTTCACTTGCTCGAACTAGATCTCTTTTCTCAGCTTCCAGTTCTTCTTTTGCTCTAGTAAGCTGATTCTTAAAATTCAAGAAAATATATAAATTAGTTCCATAGGCTTTATTTTAACTTTCTGCCACACCATGAAAATGCTGTCCTCAAGTCTGCTGTCCCAACCAGATCTGCCATACAAAATTTAGTACACTTGGTAAAGTGAAAGTGTTGTGCATAAACAGAACATTATGAACAATGATTGTGTTCACTGCAATGAACACGTCCCCGACAATAATTAATCGGATTTAATTACAGTTCATACAAAACCGAAACTTTTATGTCTGCCTTGTTTCTCACCATAGTGCTGGGACACACATGCAGTATGGACCCAAAAGAGAATTAATTACTTAGTCTCCACCACTCCTTACTGGCACTGTAATGCTCCCAATGATCTCACATTGTAAATCCACCTAGGAAACAAAAATTGGTCACCTACCTCGGTGAATTTGTTTCTTCTCTGTCGAACTGTCAGTGATCCGTTGGGTAGCTCTGAGGATGACCGTCAGGAGGCAGAAGAAGAAGAAGCTTTTCTGCGCATGCGTGGAGCTGCCCGCCATTTTATCCAGTCTATATCCAAGCCGAGGCACGTCTCCACCTCTGGAATTACTTAAAACAACATTAACGTGCTCCTCCCCAACATTCTACCTGGTCCCAACTGGGAGTTGTGAATTGAGGAGATTCAGAGAACTGTGCTTCTTTCTTACTAAAACTAAACTGTGTAACTTAAACTCTCTCTATTTTTTTTTAATTTTTATTTTTTTTAACACTACACCCCTGGAGCACTCCCTATCTTGATATCTGCTGTTTGACAGGGAGGGCCGGATCACTGACAGTTCGACAGAGAAGAAACAAATTCACCGAGGTAGGTGACCAATTTTTGTTTCTCCCTCTGTCTCCTGTCAGTGATCTGTTGGGATGTACCTGAGCCCAAATACCCTAAGGGTGGGAGCAAACAGCCCCGGGAGCCTCCAGGACTGCCTGCAGAACCCTCCTGCCAAACGCCACCTCAGCGGATCTGAACAGGTCCAATTTGTAATGTTTAACAAAGGTACGCAGGGAGGACCAAGTGGCCGCCCTGCACACCTCGGAGTATGACACTCTAGCTTTGAAAGCGTAGGAGGTCGCTGCACCCCGCACTGAATGGGCCCAAATCTGAAGAGGCGGGACCTTATGTTTGGCCTTGTAAGCCTCTATGATGCACTGGCGAACCCATTGGGAAATCAGTGCCTTGGAGGCCTTTTTTCCCCCATAGGAAGGTCTGATGTTGATAAACAAGGCTGAAGTTGAACGGATAGTTCTGGTCCTTCTCAAATAGATTTTTAGAGCTTTCCTTACATCTAAGGTGTGCCACACCTTTTCCCTAGGGTGAGTTGGGTTAAGGCAGAAGGACGGCAGAACCATGTCCTGGGACCTATGAAAAGTTGAATTAACTTTTGGGATGAACGCCTCGTCCATTCGGAGAGTAACTGACTGTTTGTGGAATAGGCAAAAATTGTCCTCCATGGACAAGGCCCCCAATTCGGATATCCTTCAGGCGGAAGTGACCGCTACTAAAAACACCACTTTTAGTGATAACAGGTACAAGGAGACATGTTTGAGTGGTTCAAAGGGAGGGCCTGTAAGAGCATCTAACACCAGGCTGAGGCTCCAGGAGGGGCACCTGTGAACTACCGGAGGGCAGATATTCCTAGCCGCTCTCAGAAACTGTCTGATGTGTTTGTGCGGCAAAAACCTTTTGTTTGAAATGGATTGCAGGACCGAAGAAATGGCAGCTGCTTGGCGTGCCAGTGTATTAGGTCGCAATCCCTTCTCTAAACCTTCCTGAAGGAATTGGAGGATGATCTGCACTTGTGCTAGGCATGGGTCTAACCCCCTATCCGTTGCCCAAAGAGCAAAAACCTTCCACGTGGCCCCATAAGATTTTCTAGTTGCTTGTCTCCTAGCCTGTTGTAGCATAGCTAACACAGCCTCTGAATAACCTGCCCCCCTTAGTGCTGAGCATTCAAGTGCCATGCTGTTAATTTTAGCATCGCGATGGAGTCGCACCATAGAGGGCCCTGTAACAGCAGGTCCGGGCGTAGTGGCAGGGTGATCGGAGCTTCTTGACTCAGTTCCACTAAGTCCGAAAACCACGGCCTCCTCGGCCACCAAGGGGCGACGAGGATCACGTGCGCTCTTTGCTTGATGATCTTTGATATTACCCTGGATAGGAGGGGCGTCGGTGGAAAGGCATATAGTAACCCTTTTGGCCACCTGTGATTGAGGGCGTCTACTGCTTCTGTCTGTGCGTCTCTTGTTTTTGCTATGTAATGAGATGTTCTCTGGTTCTCCTTTGTCGCGAAGAGATCCATCTCCGGATATCCAAACCTCGTTGTTAGATACCTGAACACTTCCGGGTGAAGGCCCCATTCGTGTGGGTCTATCGACTGCCGACTTAGTCAATCTGCTTGTACATTCTGTACTCCCTTTATATGAAGAGCCTTCAGGGATCACAGGTTGATCTCCGCCCAGATGAATAGTTGTACTGCTTCTTGATGTAGACGACTAGATCTGGAGCCGCCCTGGTGATTGACATACGCTTTTGCTGTTATGTTGTCCGTATACACCAGGACGTGTGCATTGCCGATGTTGTGGGCTAGGCGTTGTAGAGCTAGCTGGATTGCTGTGAGCTCGAGGACATTGATGCTCAGCCGTGATTCCTGCTGAGACCACAGCCCCTGGACTGCCACCGCTCCCATGTGGGCTCCCCATCCTTTCAAACTCGCGTCCGTTGTCACTACCACTCTTTCTGGTTCCTCTAGAGGCACGCCCGTCTGAGAAGTAGCTGGGTCTAACCACCAGGACATTGATTCTGGTAGGGTTCTTGGAATTCTGACCCACGGATTTTGCCCGCTGGTGAGCTCTCGCTGAAAAGGTCTCAGCAGCCGCTGCAAGGGGCGAAGGTGGAATCTTGCCCACTGCACTTGCTTCGTGCAGGACACCAGGAGACCCAACAGTTGAGCTAAGCTCTTTAGTCTTACTCGTTTCTGGAGCCTTAGGAGGCGGATTCTCTGCCAGATCTTGCGCTGTCTTTCTGTCGGGATGTAGGCAGCTCCTGAGATTGTATCGATGGAGACCCCAAGATGTTCGATCCTGTGTGTTGGGATCAGGTGGCTTTTGTCTCGATTCACTAGGAAACCGTGCATCCCCAGGTACTGTATGGTTCTGTCGATATCCCTCTGAAGCTTGGTGAGACTCTGAGCCCGTAGGAGGAGGTCGTCGAGGTACGGGTATAAGTGAATCCCCTCCTTGCGAAGGTTCGCCACCAGTGGCACAAGTACCTTGGTGAAGGTGATGACAGACCGAAGGGAAGAGCTTTGAACTGGTAATGCATGTTCTGGTAGGTGAAGCAGAGCCACTGCCGATGGGGCTCCCAAATTGGGATGTGGAGGTAAGCGTCCCTGAGGTCCAGGGAGGCTAGCCAGTCCCGTTTTCTGATGGTGTGACATATCGATGTTACCGTCTCCATCTTGAATCTTTGGGTCCGGACCACCCTGTTCAGTCGTTTGAGGTCCAAGACCGCTCGCCAAGACCCTGATTTCTTCACAACTAGGAAGAGAAGAGAGTAGAGACCCCGCCCCCGCTGGTCCGGGGAAACCGGTTCTATTGCTCCGATGTTTCTGAGCCACTGCAACTCTTGAAGCATGGCTAAGTGCTTTTGGAAGTTGCCCGATTTTGGGGAGATGATGAATGCTTGGGTTGGGGACCTTTTGAATTCTATCTTGTAGCCGGGGTTTACACATTGCAGGACCCAGGCATCGGAGACGGGCTGCGCCCACTCGTCTGAAAAATTCTGCAGTCTGCCTCCCACTTCTAAGTCCCCTGCGTAGTCATGCCTCTTGTTTTCGGGTGCTCTGTGTAAAACCCTTGGGCTTCTGTTTGTCCTGCCTGAAGTTGTGGGCCCTGCCTCCTCTACGAGAGAAGAAACGTCCAGGCTGGTCCTGTCTGTACTGATTGTGAAACTTTCTATTAGAGCCATATCCTGATCCATATCCCCCTCTGGGTCTGAAGCTGAGCCACGAAAAATATGTTTTCTAGACCCCACCTGCTGTAAGTTCTTTTGTTTGGACTTGTCATTGGCATCTGCCAATACTTTTTCAAGACAGACCCCGAACAATTTAAAGCCCTTGTAGGGGGCGGAAGTGAGGAGGTTTTTTTCCTGTATTGTCCCCCTCCCACGATCTGAGCCAGAGTTTGCGTCTGGCTGAGATTGAGTTAGCAACTGACCTGGCCGACCATATCATCGAATCCATGGTGGCGTCGGCTAGGAAAGAAGAAGCCAAGCTAATTCTTGAGGATAAAACCTGAGCTCTCCTATCTGAAATGCCCGGATCCTGTGCTTCTTGTAACCAAGCCATTAGAGCTCTAGCCACACAGGAGGAAATGACGTTTATTCTCACTGCTGTAGAAGACGACTCTAGTCCCCTTCGCAGGGCATTCTCAACTGTCCTGTCTGTTGCATCCTGGGGTAGCAGTCCCCCTCCGTTGGGAAAACGGTTTGTTTAGCAAGAGAGACTGCGGCTGCATCCACCTTAGGGTTTTTAAATAGGGGCTCCTTACATCTTATTCATCCTCTGTCCTTTCTCAGGGTGCTTCCACTCTTGTAGGATCAGCCTCTCAAATGCCTTGTCTAAAGGAAAACCTGGGTCTTTCCCATGGACAGATGGGATATACTCGTGGTCCTCCTCTTCCTGGGAATCAGCGGATATTTCCTTGGCTGGCTTCTCTACTAATCTGACAGCTTTTGCCACTTGTGGCATAAACTCCCCTTTAAGTTGGAAGGGAAAAGGTCTGTCCCTGTCCTGAGTCTCCTGCGAAGGGCCCTGCGCATCCAGGTCCTCCATATCTTCCCACTCCAAGTCGGAGTCTGATGCCAATTCTGAAGTGGCTTGGGCTCTAGGTCTCTTTGGTTGGGGCTCATCCCCACTCTCACCCTCAGAAGACTGAGGTGTTCCCAGGAGACTGGCAGCAGAGGCCTGTAGGTGGCGCTTGGGCGCCTTGTTTTTCCCCTTGCGCGGGGCTTTTCCCACTCTCCCCTCTGTCTGGGTTAATGATAACCCTGACCCCCCTGGTCTTGGAGGGGCCTTCCTCGCCCCAACGCCCTGGGGTGAAGCTTCGTGGGGATTTGTCTGTTGAATCTCTGCGCCCTGGGAGGAGATAACGGGGCAGATCGCTTGGGGGCCCACTCTGTACCTGTGTAAGGCGCTCCAGCACCAGCAGGATTTTATCGAGCCTTGCCACCATGCCAGGTGCTTCTGTCCTCTTTCCTCCCTGGGAGGAGGCAGCCTGCTGAGCTTCCCGTCTCAGCTCCTTCCATGCTCTGCGTCTGACTCCCATTGTTGAGCGGACGGGCGGAACGTTAGGAGCTTTGAAGCCGGCGTGGCCGGGCCCTACCCCCGCAGGCGGTGTCAGGGCCCAGAGCAGGGGGAGACTTACTGTGTCGGGACTCCATGGCAACTAAGCCGCTGGGGTAGGCAACAGCCTCTTCTCCCCGGAGTCCAATTGCTCCCCGGCTCCGGGGCGCTTTGCGTGGCAACCTGGCGGGCCTTTCAGTGAGATTCCCTTTTTTGGGAGGGAGGCTCGATGCCCTAATGCCCCGCTGTCTTATTTTCATTTTCCTTTGTCCGAAACTGAGTTCCTAACTGTTTTAATTTACTTTGTCTTTCCAGGCGCTGCTGAAACACACCTCCGACGGCGGAAGGCAGAAGAAAAGACTGGATAAAATGGCGGGCAGCTCCACGCATGCGCAGAAAAGCTTCTTCTTCTTCTTCCTCCTGACAGTCATCCGCAGAGCTACCCAACGGATCACTGACAGGAGACAGAGGGAGAAATGTTAACACACATTTTGGGTGATACAAGTTAATTACTAGTACCCAAATGGCACATTGGCTGTAAGTTACCAGTACCTTATAAATGCAGGTGATAAAAAGCAAAGGAGAAAAAAAAAAAAGATATCCCACAGAACAGTGCTGTATACAGAGCACAAATACTACAAGATTATTACTTATTTATTAGGGAGTGAGCATTACAGAATCGGATTAATCTGTAACTGCTCAAAACGGGACGTTACAGATTAATCCATTCCGAAACCACAACAGTGGCAACTTGCCCATTGAAGATTCGGTTTTATATCTATAAAATAATAAAAATAATTTGTTTTAAAAAATCATTGCTCATGCGCAAAATGGCCACCGGACCATTCTGCTTATGCAAACCCTTTCCTAAAATGGCAGCAGCAGCAGCATTTCTGCAATTTTGAAAAAGGACAGTCAATCTGTACATGCACAAAGGCCATTTTGTGCATGTGCGGACTGACTGGCCAAGGGCGCGCATGTTCAAAATGGCCTGGTAGCCATTTTGCAAATGCGCAATGATTTTAAAAAAAGAAATTATTGATTAAATTAAATCCAGGAATTGCAGATCTAAATCTGTAATGGATCTGAATCCGCAATTTTCTCAGATACCCATCCCTATTTATTGTACTAATCTACTGCCTGATCTACTGAAAAACCACAGGACAACTAGTTTTGCCCTGGATTCACAAAAGTGCAGATGTGTCACCTTCGCAGGGAAAGCAAAGATACCAGATACAAGGACAAACAATATTTCAGGCGGGAGGGGGATTGATCTGAGCTGTACCCAAAAATAAAGCCTAGAATCAGAACTATGGCTGTAATGAAAAGTCTTCCATTTACAGTGCCATTTTGGAATGAAAAGGAAAATTGGGCACTTACCTCCTGAATTTTCCTTCTGCTGGGGGTCCTCCTGGACGGCCAACCATAACACTAGGGTAGATCCCGCCAACGTCCAGTAGGAGGCAGACAATGATTTTTCATCCTTGGGGACTCAGGGATCTTCCTTTCCCCAGAGTATTTCAGCCTTTTGAACTGTCTAAGAACTTGCTATTAACGACAAATAACTAATGCATTGTCAACAGAATTATGAGAATAATATGAAAAACATCAATGAGCCCTAAGCTCTATGAGAATAATAAATTCTCTTTACACCTCTTACGCCTGACAGTCTAGGCAACTGGCAATACAAACGTAAAACTCCAGATTCCTCCAATCTGTACCCC